>PVKU01000054.1:0-337885 GCA_004027475.1 Anoura caudifer | reverse complement strand
CAACCTATCTGACTTTTCCTCTACAATATTAGTTTCAGGTGTACAACATATGATTTGTTATATGTATATATTGCAAACTGATCACTACAATACATCTAGTTAATATCCATCACCACACAGTTACAATTAGTTATCATTCATTCATTCATTCTTTCTTTCTTTTTTGTGTGTTTGGTTTTTGGTTTTTTGGTTCCTACTTTGCCTTGCTTTTGGTTTGTTTGGCTCACTGGGATATAACCGACATGTAACATTTCGTTAGTTTCAGGTGTGCAACATAATGATTTGATATTTGTAGACATAAAATATAATCACCATAATAAGTCCAGTTAACACCTATTACCACACAAAGTCACAAAATATTTTTCTCGTGATGGGAAATTTTAAGATGTATTCTCTCAACAACTTGCAAAAGTGCAGTGCAGCGTCATTGACTGTGGTCACCCTCCTGTGGGACGCTGAGGACTCGGGCCCCACCGCACACCTGGGCTCTCACAACCACCTCGACCACCTTCACCGTCTCGCCTGCCTCTCCTCCCTCCGCTTTCGGCAACCGCCACTCTGTTTTCTGTGTCTACGAGTTTCGTATTTTTTGAATGTCATTTAAAGTTTATTTTAAAAGTCTGAAGTCTGCTTACCTACCTTAACGTTCAAAGTCACAGCAGAGTTGCCGTGCGCCCACGGTGAACGCTTGCTCGATGGCGTGTGGCGGCACCGTGGTTCTCCGGGGGCTGCTGAGCAGGTTCCAGGTGAGGGCCGGGCCTGGGGTGAGGAGAGATGCAGAGTTCAAGGTGGCATCAAACAGCTCGACAATCAAGATAAATAATGTTTTATTATCATGTTTTTAAAAAATCAAAATGAATAAAAATGCATAAAATATCAGCATTTTAAATAAAAATAGAATTTGACCTTTTTCTCGCACAGACTTGCCTCACCCTCATTCCAGCCCTGGTGAGGTCAAGACACAGGACAGTCTCTTAGGAATGAGGTCACTCTCCTACACAACCACACACACCTATGAACACTGATAATCTTTATTTAACATCTTTTCATAGGCATCCCTAATTTTCCTTATTAGCCCCCAAACTCTTTTATAGCTGTTCTGTTCCCATTGGGACCCAATCAAGATGAGTTCGTGCATTGTATTTGGTTGTTTTGTCTCTCTAGTCTCTTATATTTTGGAGCTGGCCTCAGCAAGCCACAGCCTTCAAGCCTGCATCTGTTTTTGTAAGTAAAGTTTTATCAAAAACATGGCCACGTGCATCATTTACATGTTGCCTGTGGCACCTTGCATGCTACAATGACAGAGAACGTATGACCCAAAGCCGAAAATATTTGCCATCTGCCCCTTTACGGAAAAGTGTGCCAGGCTCGGTCTTAAGTCTCAATTAGATTCAGGGTAAGCATTTTAAAAATGGACTTTATCTTTTATAGTACTTTTAGGATCACAGCAAAATTAATTGGAAGGTGCAGAGATTTCCCATATGCCCCTGCCACCATACACACATAATTTCCCCCACCAGAGTGGTACATTTGTGACAATTGATGAACCTACATTGACACATTGACACATCATTGTCACAGTGTATATATTTTTTTTAAAGATTTTAGACCTGGCCTGGAACCCAGGCATGTGCCTTGACTGGGAATCAAACCAGCGACCCTTTGGTTGGCAGGCCCACGCTCAGTCCACTGAGCCACACCAGCCAGCACAGGTTACACTTTTTCAACAAGGCTACTTCATAGGAGTATAGTTACTTATTGCTGTATAACAAATTACCACAAGCTTGGTGTCTGAAAAATAACAGCCATTTATTATCTCACAGTTTTGAGGGGTAGGAATCTGGGTGCCTGTGGCTGGGCTCTCTTTGCAGGGTGTCACAAGGTGCCAGCTGGGCTGGGAGCTCACTGAGAGGCCCAGAGCCCTTTTCCAGACTCGTTCAGGTTGTTGGCAGAATTGAGCTCCTTGCAGCGCCTAGAGGCTGCCCCTCCCCCTAGGCTGTTCACTACAAGGCTGACTCCTCCTTCAAGGCCAGCAAGATTGCACCTGTTTGTTGCTTCAAGACTCTGACCTCTAGACTGTCTCTTAAAGGGTGCCCCTGATGAGGTTAGGACCACCCAGAAGAGTTTCGCTTCTGATGAACTCACCGTCAACTCTTTTGGTACCTTAAAGACACCTTCGAAATCTTTTCATCTTTGCCATGTGACATAACCTAATCTCAGGAGTGATTTGCATTGCACTCCCAGGTCCCACTCACGCTCCGCGGTGGGAGATTAGACAGGGTGCATGCACCAGAGCTGAGAATCTCTGGGTCCGTCTTGGAATTCTACCACGACACTTGATTCTGGACTTTAGAGATTTTGCTCATCAAATTTGCCACATGGGGAGACAGATTGAAACAGGATCTTTTGATCTTGTCTTCTTAACCCCACCAAAAGACCGTCCAACAAAAGACCTGCTTAAAAACCTCCCCTTAATGTTAAATTTGACAAATAGTAAGGAAATTTGTGTTCCAAAGCTGGTTCATCTAAACTATCAAGTCTAAGGTTTTCAATTTCATCTGTGTAGATAAAAATGGTAAGGGAAAAAATTACCTTAGAAACTTTTTATGCTTTAAGAAAACGAGAATGACAAGATGTATGTATACCATTGTCCACATTCCGACACAGGCACATAGACACACAGGTACAGGTTCTGGAATAGCATGGGAGACAGGAAATACTGTGTGACCATTATGGGAAAATATCTCCTGCCACCCAGGCACTTAACCCAGCCCAGCAGGGGTTGAGGAAGGCTTCTTGGAGGAGGTATCGTTCTAGCTGAGTTCTGAAGGATGCATTCTCTCTCTCTCTCACACACACACACACACACACCCCTAAGGTGGAATTGGTCTGTGGTTGCCTGTTCTCCAAATGAGTGAGGGCTTCCTCTGACCATATGAAATCTATGAAAAGAATGGAAAACTAAGTGATCCTTAAAATTTGAATAGAATCACACTCCTTGGAGGCAGCTGGGATTGTATGAGGACTCTGTTGGCGTGTCAGAAGCATACATATGCTGTTGGTTCTCTGGGACAGCAACTAATAAGTTGTCAGGCATGGGTGTGAAAAGGACTGTCCAGACATCTGGTGGCCTCAGTCTGCCTTAGCTGCGTGTTCCTATAGGAGTGCACTGAAACTGTGCAGAGTTACTTTCTGGGCTGGGGGCCATGTTTCCAGTGCCCTCACCCCAACTTCTTCCCAGCACCATATTCGCTCTGTTTTACCTTCTAAGTATCACTCCTGTTCCCCCAACCCGAGCAACTTTCAGTGCTCCCACCCAGGTCTAAGCCACCATCATCCTTTGCCTAAAGGATGAAACAGCCTCCCTGCACTCACCTCTGGATCCCCTCCAATCACTTCCTGCAGAGGGGCCAGAGCAGTGTGCTTCCAAATTCAAAGCTACTCAAGCACCTCCTTGCGTAAAACCCATGCGCAATTTGCACCAGCATGAAATGCCAGACCAAAATTCCTAACTCATCCCACCAGCTGCCATACGAGGGAGCTCGACTGCTTGAAGAGGCCACCTGTAGGTGCTCCTGACAGCAGCCCCAACATGATGAGTCTCAGCTTACAGCCAGCAGCAACTGACAGATGGGTAAACCTTTAGAGGATTCCAGTTTCAGCCTCCCAGCTACCCACCTGACACCAAGGGGCCACAGATGAGCTATTTCTACCAAGGCTGCCCAAACAGCATATTGGAGAACAAAGTAAATTTTGTTGTCAGTCAAAGTCTCTAACTCTTGGGGTGGTTTGTTGAACAGTCACAGTAACTGGAACATAGTAACTGTTACATTTGTACCTTTTTTTGAAATATCTATTATAGTTGAAACTTGACATTTGTGTGCATGTGTAATTATTTGATTTCTATTCTTCTTGAAAAGCTACAAGCTCTAGGAGGGCAAAAGCCTTATCAGTTTTGTTCACTATTCTATCTCTGATACCTAGCACAGTGCCTGGTAAATGATGCATTCATTGCCAGTGTAATCTCAGCTTCCCAGCACCTGTTCATGTAGAACAAGAGATGTCATTTGGTCATTGATTATATGCTCATTCATTTCATAAATGCTCACTGACGTGGCTCTGTGTCAGGAAATTGTGATGAAGCATGGCAGAGGAGAGGTCAGTTTGGTTCTGTTTTGAAGGACGCATAGGTGTTTTCTGGATAATGAAGAGATAGAACAGTTTCTGGTAAGGGAAATGGAATGTGACAGTGGATGTGGCCGGGAAGCAGCCAGGCTAGGCAGGAATTGGCAGGAGCTTCACACAGATAGAAGGTGGGTAGAAAATTCTGCAAGAAAAGGTTCGTAAGGGCCAGGTTCTGATGGCCTTCGATGCTGCGTGTAGATGCCTAGATTTCAACTCACAAAAAGAAGAAAAAAAAAAAGGAAGACTTTGGAGGTTTGGAAGCAGCTGTGGAATGATCCCAGTTCTCGATAGCACCAGGGTGGGGAACACTGATTACATGGCTACTGAACTGGTCCAGTGGGGAAGTGATGAAGTCAGGACTAGGGAAGTGAAGATGGGAGGAGAGGGACAAAAATTCACCACATAGGGCCCTGTGTTAGGCTGCTGTGCCACATTGTCACATCAGCCCTAAAAACCAGGGTTCCACCAACATTTTTTTAGTAAATATATCAGGCTCTGCAGACCTTAGGATCTGTTTCACCAACCCACCCTGCTGCTTTAGCACAAAAGCAGCCAGAGATGATGAGTAAAGGGTGGGCATGCATGTGTTTCAATAAAACTTTATTTTACAGAAATAAAAATTTGAATTTCAGAATTTTCACGTGTCACGAAAGTCTTCTCTTTTGGACATACTCCAACTTTTGCAAAATGTAAAAACCATTCTGAACTTGCTTGTGAAGTCGGGCAAAAGCAGGCGTCAGGGCTTGGTTTACCCACCAGCGTTATAATTGCTATTACTTAGTACTGTGGATCAGTTTTTAGGGGTAGGCGCCGACAGCAAAGCCCACAAGGAGCCCCGCCCTCTCTGACATCATCGGGCCGCGCCCCCAGGGCGGAGCCGGCGCATGCGCGTCCTGCCCGCGGGCGGGGGCGGGGCGGGCCAGGGTTCCGACTCCCAACATGGCGCATGCTGGTGGCGGAGGCGGCCCCGCGGGCCGGGGGTTGAGCGGCGCCCGTTGGGGTCGCTCGGGGTCTGCGGGCCACGAGAAGCTGCCAGTGCATGTGAGTGGTGCCCCAGCCCTCCCTCGGAGACCCCGTCATCCGGCCCCCACAGACCTGCGCCCCCAACCCGTGCCCCGCCCGGCCCCACCTCTGGCTCTCCTTCGTCGGGCTCGGAACCCTAGACCACCGACCTCTCACCTCCGGCCCCCCGGATGCCGGCCCGTCTCCGTCCCCGCCAGAGACCCCCGTCCCCAGTTCCCTCCGCTGACCTGGCTCTTCGGGATCTTACCCCTCCCCCTTCCCGTAGGTGGAGGACGCCCTCACCTACCTGGACCAGGTGAAAATCCGCTTTGGCAGCGACCCTGCCACTTACAACGGCTTCCTGGAGATTATGAAGGAGTTCAAAAGCCAAAGGTATTCGTGCGGCCCCTCTCCACCCCGGGGGGCCGCCATTGGGCTGAGCGACGGGGGAGCCCCCAGCTGGGTGACCTTGCGCAGGTCGTCGAACCTCTGGTATCCTCGGTTCCTTCCTCTAAAAAACGGGAGTGTAGAGTCCCCTCTTTGTGGAGCTGTTATGGGAATTCCTGGAAGGAGGGCAGGTGTGGGGGTGAGGCGAGTCAGAACAGCAAAGTCTTCAGAATTTTGATTTTTAAATGAATTTTGTTTATCCAGGACTCTCGAAAATTAATTTTTAAATGACTGTATTAAAATGTTATTATTTTTGATTGTTGAATGTTTTGGCATCCTCTCTCGCTTCAATCTTGTCCCCAAGGTGAGTTCCTCACTCACCTTGCCCTAATCCCAGGCCTCCTAGGAAGTTATGTCCACAAAATCCTTGGTAAGGAACTTGCTATTTTAGAAGGTATTTAAAACACATTAGTTGTTTTTTCAGGTATAGAATCAAGAGGGTTAGACATCCATAGAGGACCCTGCAGTCATTCCCTTGTGTGAGAGAAGGCTCACTGACGCCTGTCGGACAGAGTCAGGACTAGAACTTGGGTCCTCTGACACTTAGATTCCTGACTGATACATCCCCACCCTGCTGCTTCTCCCTCTGAGGAAGCACAGCAGGGCTGGCCTGGTTTCTTTCCACAAGCACTACGCTGAGGCCTTGGCCTTGACTGCACCCATGATGGAGCCCCATCCCTCCCCTCAAATTCTTAAGCAGTTCCCATGCTTGTAGGACCTTTAGTGTTTATGTATTGTAATCAGTTGCTGAGATGAACTCCTGTGTCATTGATGATCCCTAATTCATATCAAATGAGGGAATTTATCTCACCTCATCATTTAGAGGACTTTAACCTCCTGCCATGTCTTGGAGTCCAGGACTTGCAGTTGCTCTCCTGACAGCCTTAACACTGAGTACATATGCTTGGAGTGTTGGGGGAGCTGTGCCATGTGGCAGTTTTTGGTGCTCACCAGGGGCACAGGAAGCTCAGGCCTGGCTGCTCTGGAAGTAGATCACTGTCAGCAGAATCACCCTAGTCACATTTTCCGGCGCTTCGTTGTCAGTGAGAAGCTGGTTACATGACACTGTCACAAGAGTCTGGAATAGATTTCACTTTAAATTTGTTTGCGGAGATGCTTTTGCCCACTCACATTCTTTATTCCAGCATCGATACTCCTGGAGTCATCCGACGAGTCTCACAGCTCTTCCACGAACACCCTGACCTCATCGTTGGATTCAATGCTTTCCTTCCCCTTGGGTACAGAATCGACATTCCCAAGAATGGCAAGTTAAACATACAGTCGCCTCTGTCCAGCCAGGTATGCCACTGCAGTGGTTTGGTACTCAGGGACTTGGGTCAGACAGTGTGTCTCGAATATTGTATTGTTGGAAAGCCAATGACAATTTGGTCTTTCCTAGATGTGCTACTCTCTCCTAGCACAAATGAAAATAGATCAAAACACCTATATCAGCCTCTGCTTCCCAAATCGATCCATTGGGAGGATTTAAATCAAGAGTAGGTGTGTGTGGGTGCGTGTGAGAGAGGCATTCTCCTGACACATTGTATGTCCAGTCAAAATAACTGCATCCCAGGTAACTAAGGTCTTGGCCTGAGGCCTTACTTCCCTGTGAGTGCACTAGGCAGGCCAAGCTGGTACTCGGGCATGTGGTTGCTCTGACCACCCTTGATGCCACCCACAAAATGAAGCAGTTGGGATGTGGGTGTGATTGGCCATTTTTATAATTGCCAGCCAGGGTCATTTGCTCAGCTCAGGCTTGTGGTTTTGGTCTCTTCTCTCTTGGTGACAACTTGCTGCTGCCTCTGTCTGCAGTGCAGAGGCCTCTTTGAGCTTTACTTTTATAAGGTTATTATTGTTTTTCTCCATTCTGGCCCTGTTACCATTTAAGGTGTCGTGTTTTGCTAAGGGAGGTGGATGTCCAGAGCATTGGAGGGTGTTTAGTAGTGTCCCTGACTCAACCCACTAGGCCTTCACCAGACATTGTCAAATGTCTCCTGGGAGTAGAACCGCTAGTCTGAGTGAACCCACTCTTTCAGCCTCCTCCATCTCTGCTGCAGGGGTTTTAGTGGGGAAGGTAAAAATCTACTGCAGGAAGCATTTTGCAGGTTTCTGCTGATGACGGAGTGTCCTCTCCAATGAGGGTGTCAGATTGGGAAGGAAAACAGTGAGAGAGGCCTACACAAGGCAAGTTGCACGTCCAGTGTGTTTTATTAAAGCCGAGGGGTGCATCTCAGTTTTAAAAAGGAACTTGGAAGCCTGTGGCTACTGAATTTCAAAGAGCTTCCATTTTATGTTTGTGAATGAAGCCCCAGGATCCAGACAGGGGGCTTGTGCCTCCAGACCATGAAAGCCTTGGCAGGATTAACCTTTGAAACAGTGACGGCTGGGGGAGGAAGCCAAGCTCATTGTCAGCAGAGTGCATGGAGTGCTTAGTGAATCTGAAGCGCCCTGTGAACGCGGAGGGTATCATTCCCACTACTTGGTAAGAAAGAGCAAGAATCTTGCTTCCTGTGTGGACAGGGCCTTTCTCAGTCCCTGGTTGTGGGAGTCACTCTGCTCTGGCCGGGTCTCCATGGGAACCAGGGTGCCTCTGCCGTTCCACACGCTCCAGGGAGGGTTCCTGTAGAGATAACAGACTGCACCAGTCTGGTCTTCCCTGGCTGGCTGAGGTGGTGAAGGCCCATTAACTTGAGAAAAGGTGGGAGAGAACTTAGTGAACAGCCACTCAGCAGGGCTTATAGTCTTGCTGCTTCCGAAAGAAGCCACATCCAGGTTCCACTCCCTCAGCTGGAGAGTGCATTCAGGAACACCAGCCCGCTCAGCTTCAGTCAGTGCTGAGGACCAGCAGGGGTTCCAGCCGGTTTCTCAGCAGTCCTCAGTGTCAGGCACAGACAAGGTGTCTTCCTGGCTTCCTGGAGTCCTTTGAGAGGACACAGCAGCTGGACATCTTCACAGAGCTCCTCAGATGCCAGTGCTCTGGTGATGCTTTTTTTTTTATTGATTTGCCTAGCCTCGCTGTTTGGAGTTCATCTTGGTTCTTTTCATTTTTCACCTCGTCATAAATCCTGTGAACTGCAGGCAAAGAGGGAGTAGCTCCTAGATGCAGAGGAAGAAAAACAAGGGCATCCTGGCCAGTGGGGAGCCCTTCGTGCAGGGTTTCCCAGCCTTGTCACCATTGCCATCGGGGCTGGATCGTTCTTTCTCGTGGGGCCTCCTTTGCACTGCACAGCACCTCTGCTCCGCCCACCTGATACCAGTAGCACTTCCTCCTCCAGTGTGACAACTTAGAAATGGTGCCAGACGTTGCCAAGTGTTTCCTGTGGGGCAGAATGAGCCCAGCTGGAGAACACCAGTCTAAAGGGGAAGATTGGCAGACATGTGCGGTGACGAGGGAAGCATGTCCAAAAGGAAGGCTGGAGGACCATGAGTGGAAAAACGTCCCCTTACTGGGGCTGCAGCTTCAATAGTTGGCACCATTTTGGATCTGGTCATCTGGGCCTTGTTACCTCACCTATGCAGAGAGAACCCCAGTGTCACCCTCTGTGTCACTCTCACACCACACCTTTTTGTAGCAAAGTCAGAAAATAAATCTGCTGTTTCTTACAGATTTGCCTTCCTGGGAAAACCAGGAGTCCTCCAGGTCAGGCAAGACCCTCATCTGTCTTGGTCCTGGCTGTGTCCCCCCTTCAGCACGAGTTGTCAGGCATGTGTGGGCAGGGGGAGATACTGGATATAGGTGGGTCCCCTTAAGGGCAGACCCTGCTTTCTGGGAGCTGACCTTTTTGTGCTTGCCTGGGGCAACAGCCAGCTTGGGCAGAGATAAAAAGACAAACCTTTAGTGCAGCTTGTAAGATAAATGGCCCCATTGCTTTCAAAGGGAGGCCTGCTGTCCATGCTCTGAGTAGGGTCATCTGGAAGGTCAGTCAGTTCCCAGTAGGTCGTCTCTGCCCAGGTCACCCACAGAGTGAGTGCAGACTGTCTCCTGTGTGTCAGGCCCTGGGGTTTACTGGAAGTCCCAGCTCTTGGGGTGACTGCACAGTCGAGGTGGGAAATCCTGAGAGACAGACAGACAGATATGAAATGTGTGAGGGAGTTCAGCACTGCAAGCAAAAGGTGGCCAGGGCAGGGCTTGAGGAGGGCAGCGGGAGCCGTGCTGGGGTGGGGGAGTGGGTGTCTTCCTGATGGTGGGGTAGAAGCCTGAGGCAGGAATGAGGGAGTGTGTTTGAGAAATAGCCAGGAAGCCAATGGGGCTGGGACACGAAGTGTAGAGGGTCGGATAGAGAGCCAGGAGCGTGGGAAGTTGGTGGACAGTTCTGGAAAGGTCACTTGGGCTGCTGTGCCAGACGTGGACTGAGGTTGCAGAGGAGACCTGCCAGACAGTGGGAGAAGAGAGGGAAAGAAATGTGTACTGGTTGCCTCTTGCATGCATCCCAGGCGTGTGCCCTGACCTGGGCCCCATGTGATCCAGATACTGGGTGGGGATGCGGATCAGGGCTGTGTATGGACGCTTAGCTCAGATGGACAAGTCGGCTGCAAGGAGTGGCCGCTCGTCAGTGTCTATACTGTGCCTGTGCCAGGTCACCCAGGGCAGGTAGAGAAGGGAAAAGACTGGATTATTCTAGAAGGTTCAGACCAGGATTGGCAAACTATGGTCTGTGGGCCAAAGCCAGCTTGTTTTTGTATGGCCAGTGGTTTTTACATTTTCTGAAGATTACCTTTAGAAATGTTTTAACAAAATTCATCACTAATAACCATTTTGAAGTGCCCAGGGGTTTTAAATATATTCAAAATATTGTGCAACTGCTACCCATACCTGAACATTTCTGTCACCCCCCCTCCCCCAAAAGTACTGTACTTTGCAGTTCTCCCCTGGCGGCCACTAACCCACTTGTCTCTCTGTAGGATTGCCCAGTCTGGACATTTCATGTTAAGTGGGATCATATATTGTAGAACCGTTTTTATTTTTATTTTTTAGGATTTTAGTTATTTATTTTTAGAGAGAGGGGAAGGGAGGGAGAAAGAGAGGAAAAGAAACATGGACTGCTTGCCTTTTGCATCCAACCCAGGCATGTGCCCTGACCTGGAATCAAGCTGGTGACCTTTTGGTTCTCAGGCTGATGCTCAGTCCACTGAGCCACACCAGCCAGGGCCTGTATAACTTTTTGTGTCTGGCTTCCTTCACTCAGTGTGGTGTTTTCAAGGTTCATTAATGTTATATTAGAGCGTCCATGAATCAGAGCTTCATTCCTTTTTACGGCTGAATAACATGCTCCCGTATGGATGGACCACATTTAGTTCATCCATTCTTCAGCTAATGGACACTTTGGTTGTTTCCATCTATTGGTGATTTTGACTAGTGAGTGCCACTTTGAACCTGAATGTTCGAGGATTTGTTTGAACACCTGTTTTCAGTTCTTTTGGGGTGATACCTGGGAGCTGAATGGGTGGATCACATGGTAACTATGACTAACTTACTAAAGAAACACCAGACTGTTCGCTATAGCTGCTGTACCATTTAGTGGAGCTCTGGTCTCTGGGGGTGGTTCTCTGTCTTGTCACAGTGACTCGCTCCAGGGGGTTGGAAGGGACATGTGGTGCTTGAAAATGCCCCCTCAGAAGTGGCGGGGAGCTTCCAGTGAGCGCACAGCCTCCTCTGAAGCCTGGCCCCAAGGCTCCCTGTCCCTGTTCCTTCCATCTTCCACTGTGAGGTAATCAGCAAGAGCACCCCCAGAGTGCTGTAGAAGGAGTACAACTGCCCACGGGATGTGGCGTTTAGAACTGTGACTGTCGTGTCTCTGATGTCCTCAGCTCACGCTTTCTAGAGTTACCTGTACACTCACTGCCATGGGCTGAGTTGTGTCAATTCCCCCCCACCCCAGATTCTTAACTTTCAAGTCCTAACCCTCAGTGCATTAGAATGTGACTATATTTGGAGAGGGGGTTCATACAGAGGTTCATGAGGTAAATTAAGGCCTTGTGGTGACTGCTCATCCAGTCCAACTGGTGTCCTGAGGAAATCTGGGCACATAGAGAGGCCCACGGACATGCGTGCACAGGGATAGCTGTGAGAGGACACCACGAGCAGGTGGCCATCTGCAAGGCAAGGGGCCTAAGGAGAAACTAGCCTTCAGAACTGTGAGGAATAAGTTTCTGTTGTTGAAGCCACCCAATCCGTGGCATTTTCTTACAGCAACATAAGCAGACAAGGATACCTACCCAGATGACGGCCAGTGTGCCTCGCAGTCCCCATCCTACCAGAGCCCTGTAGGCGGCGGGAAGGCGCCACAGGTGGGGTGCTGGGCACCTGGGCAGTGGGAACAGCAGGCTCAGTTTGTTCCTTCGCGGTCCATCTGATCATTCCCCTGGCAGCGGAGGAAGCTGCTGTGTTCCAAGCTCTGTTCCAGGCACTGTGGATATAGCCGTGAACAAAGCAGAATTTCTGTCCCCATAGTGTTTGCCATCTGGTCAGGGTGGACAGACAACAAAATAAGTGCAGTGTGTTTCAATGTATGTAGGAGAAAAACAGCAAGAAAGTGGCTCAGAGGAGTGGGTGACAGGGTCATTTTAGTTTGGCATGGGATGGTTCTGGAAAACTGCCTGAGAAACAGCCCCTGCTTGCTGGAGATCTTCAGGATGCCCAGGGTCACTCCTGATGGTCCAGCTACTGTCAGAGGCAAGTGGAGGCTGTCATCAGAACCATGTGCAAAAGTCCAGTTTAGAAACATAAATATCACCTTGGGGGATTAAGGGGGTGGGGGGGCATGTCCCACCAAGAATTAAAATTCTCTGTGCAGAGGGGAGAGATGTGTGTATCTGTTTTTTCATCTGTATTGATGGAAAAGCACACGAATGAAGGGCATGCTCGATGACTGGGCAAGGCCCGCTCTTCTCTCAGGTGACTTGCACAAGGCTTAGCGCCAGAAGTCCCGCAGTCCGGGCAGCCTGGACAGCGAGCCTCCCGCACCTCCAAGTCCCTGGTGAGAGCAGGTGCTTCTGTGGTTGAAGACAGTCTTGCTGAAATGGGCTGGCAAAAAGTATGGGAAGTCTTCTACAAAGAGGCTGAAACTCCTCTCCAAAAAGGATTAAACAGTCCAAATTGTGTACATTTCTCGCAAATGCTAATTTTTCAAATTGCAGAGTGTTTCTCAACCCTTTGTGCGTGCTCTGAACTGGTCGGGAAGGATCAGGTGGAGGCGAGCGTGTGAGACTTGCCCTGGAGGAGCGGTCTGCATGTTCTGGGGTCCCCTGTCTGCACCCCTCCCTCGACCCCCAGAAGGAATCTTTTCCTGCGTCTCATTAGAACGCTTGGCTCTGTGCTAGGTTTGGCCTGTTGTTGTACAGACAGCGGCCTGGTCTGGCATTTGTCACAGTCTGTCCTGGTGTCCAGCTGCCGGTAACTCACTGTCATGTTGTTGTCAGGAGAATTCGCACAACCACAGCGACTGTGCTGAGAATTTCAAACAACAGCTGCTATACAAGGAGGACAAGCCCCAGGTGCCCTTGGAGTCGGATTCTGTGGAGTTCAACAACGCCATCAGCTATGTGAACAAAATTAAGACCCGCTTCCTGGACCACCCTGAGATCTACAGGTCGTTCCTAGAGATACTGCATACATACCAGGTAGGAGGCCTCTGGTCCCACTTCTCCGTGGCTGTGCCTGGCATCATCCCATGTTGGGTGCATTTGAAGCATTTTCTCGTCTGAATTATGGAATTCTGTAAAAATCAGATTTTTTTTACTGTGGTAAAATACAGATAATATAAAACTTAGCATTTTAACCATTTTAAGTGTCCAGTTTAGTGGCAGTAAGTACATTCACACTGTTATTCAGCCGTTGCCACCATCCGTCTGCGGAACACTTTTCATCTTGTAAAACTAACACTCTGTCCCTGTTAAACACTAACACCCCCGCCCAGCCCCGGCTCCCACCATTCTACTTTCTGTCTCTGTGAATTTGTCGACTCCTCTACGGACCTCACGTAAGTGGGACCCTGCAGTGTTTGTCCTTTTGTGACTGGCTTATCTCACTCAGCACCTGTGGTGGCAGGTGTCAGTTTTCTTTTTAAGACTAAATACGATCCCATTGTGTGAAGGGACCACACTCCATTTATTCAGTCGTCTGCTGAGGGACGTTTTGGCTGCTGTGAACATGGGTGTACAAATACCTGTTGGAGTTCTGTGTAGTTTTTACTTTAATTTACTCCTTGAGGCAGCTGTGCACCCAAGGAAACGTACATGAGAGGGATTTAAAAAGAACCTGAGGGGATACTCTTCTAATTAAAAGATGGCTTCATTATTGTTTAGACCACACAGCTTCCTTTATTTCTACTGATTACAGCTGGGCCCTGTACAGGTGCTGCAGCAACAGAGGTGAATGGTTGCTGCTGCCCAGGAGTTCAGTCCAGAGGTGGGAGAAACTTAGAGATGCTTGGGGTGGGAATGAAGGAAACTGCAAAGTATGTCAGGATTAGCAGTTGCCTGCTGTGTAGGGGTCAGATAGAAGGTATGCAGGTTAAATCTTGCTAAATGAGTCAGAACCATCAGGCGCACAAGTACACGTAAAGGGTGGGCTCTTGGTGTTGGGGACAGCCTGTGCAAAGGCCCAGGGGTCAGAAGAGGACATGACAGGAAGTGCAGGCAGGCCAGTGCTGAGGGACCTCTCTGTCATACAAGGAGTTTGGACATCATCCTCTTCCAGACATGGGGTTTTCTTTCATTTTTTTAAGCAGTGGAACCTAACCTTTAGAAATGAAATCTTCTGCACAACCTTGATAAGTGAAGTGAAGAAGTGGGATTCCCTTTGGCCAAAAGTGCAGGGTCAGATTGATGGGATTGGCTTCCTGTAAACCCGGTGGAGCTGTGTGACACAACAGATTTTTGCCATCAGTGGTGCTGGCGGTGTGCATGGCCCCATCAGACTCGCGTCTAGACTGTATGTAGTACGTGTGCTGTGGTAAGGGCTGGCTTGTCACAGGGGAGCGATTGCAGTGGCAGCTATGAACATTTGATGGGGCCAGGGCTGGGGGTGACAATGTTTGGGATTATAGGAGCTTGTGGGTCCTTCACAGACTCCATGGGTCATTCCAGCTTAGTAGCTGGGAGGTGTCTGTTCTGTTGGTGGCAACGGGGAGGCAAAGAAGTTAGACATTTATCCATGGTCATTATCCAAAGTCATGTGGGTGGGCCACCGACTCTTTCAGGGAAGACTCACTGGGGAAGTCACAGCTTGGCATCCCCCAGCCAGAGCCACTGGGAGCTGGTAGGAAACGCAGGTGCCTGGGCCCCCGCTGAGTTGTGACTCCTCAGGTCTTGCCCAGCATCTGCATTTCAAACAAGACCCCTAATGGCCTGGACCTCAGGTCGGCTGTTTCTTCAAGAGTAGCTAAAAGTGAATTTTTGTGTGAATTATTCCAACTTTAGAACATTGGCTTAGGTTTTTTAAAAGACATTGTCAGGCCAAAAGCCAGCAGCTCTGGGTAAATCTGCCCACATGTTACAGGATTTCAGTCTCTGTTGGGCTTTGGTTCAGACCTTAGCTCTGCCCCCTGCGCCCTCAGAGCCCTTTCCCTCACCCCACTGAGCCTCAGGTTAATCTGTCAAATGGCCGTAACACTGGTGGTGCTGCTCCTGCGTTAAATGCAGTTAACTGAGGTCATCGACTCTCGCGGTGCTTGCCTTGGGTCGCCTGTGGGACGCCAGTCTCCATTGCCCAACTTCATGAATGCGTCCCGTGTGTATGTGGGTGAGCACAGCCAGTTCTGCCTTGATGGGACACAGGAGATTCCTAAAAGTGACCTTGCTCTGGAAATTCGCACCAGCCACAGGCCTTCTGGGAAAAACGGTCAGAGCATACCACTGGGAAACCATGTCAGCGAAACATTAAAAAAGGCACTTACTAAAAACGGTAGTGACCTTGAACACGTTAAATGGCTAAGAATGACATGAATACTGCAGCACTCCTGGCACATGACATTGGAAAGACTTGAGGTTCACCCGTGGGTGTGGAAGGTTGCAGCCTGTGGGTCACTGTGAGGTGCTGGGAGGTTTCCTGAAATGAGTGTTGTAACTTCCTGTGGGTATAGTGGGTTGCTCCTAACAGATGTTGGGAGGGGGTATATTCCCACACTGCCCCATCAACTCTGCAATTCTTCGGCCCTCACCCACATAAGCAGTCGCAGACTCTGCACTGCACACTCTTAATGCCTTAGTATGTGTTACATGTGTCAAGCTCAAACAAATACGTGTTCAAAATGAGCATTGGAACAGAACTGACTGTCTCCATGGGAACATCCCCAGAAAGTGTGTCCCTGAGTCAGGGTGTGCACCTGTCACTTGGTTGTAGATAGCACCATCTTTCCCTGTGCCAGGTGGCACCAGTCTTCCTCTCCACTTCATGGTTCTCACATCCTCATCGGAAAGCCGGTCCTTTCCATCTTCGTCGATCCAATGAGCAAAGTAGCGCCATGCAATCGTTGTTCCATGTGTAGAGAGGTGGCACCCTCTGTGAACTGAGTGGTCTTTGCCCATTTTTTCTTTGGATTTCAGGTGTCCTGGTGACTTTGGTGGGGGGTTGGGGGAGGCAGTTATTTTTCCCCCTTCCAAATACATGCTGTGCGTGCAGGATTGAAAATTAGCCTCCCTTGGGGTGCATCTGACCGGGAGGAGGGAGACTGTTGGCTCATTCTCCTTTGTAGCCCTGGAGTAGGCATGTGGAGCAGGAAAGTCCCGCACCCTGGGAGGGCCCCGGCCCACCGACACCTCTTGCTTGATCACATTTCCAGGTGTAAAGTTTACAGAGACTTATTTCTAATGTACATCTTGAGTTCTCTCTGTGCTTCCTGCCTTCCAGACCCAGGTCCCCTCTGGTCTTCGTCTTGTCGCTTTGAGCACTGGGTCAGGCCGTCATCTTTTGTCAACCCTCAGGTCTTAGTGACTCTGGGCGAACTGTTTCATTGGCCCAGAAGTGCCATCCCTTCCTCTTTACCCTCCCTACTTTGAGGCCCAGTGCCACACCTCCCATGCCAGGCAGTACATGCTCCCTTGCCCTTGGGAGGGCTGGAACCAGTGCCGCCATGACTAGACCCCTCACGCATCCCCTCACACTCCTAACACAGACCCCATCCAAGGCCAGGGTGCTCAGGCTGTGCTGTGGAATGAGGTCCAGACAAGGGAGCCTGGCACAGGGCACCCCAAGGTGGCAGGCTGGGCCCCTCTCTCCTAGTAGCTGTCCTTCTGTCTTCTCCACAGTGAGGTGCTTGAATGTCATGGCCTTGGTACCTGGTTCCATGGCTAACAGCTCATTTTTTCCCTTTCCTCACAATTGGCAGAAGGAGCAACTAAGTACGAAGGGCCGGCCCTTCCGAGGCATGTCTGAAGAGGAGGTGTTCACCGAGGTGGCAAACCTCTTTCGGGGCCAGGAGGACCTGCTCTCAGAGTTTGGGCAGTTCCTGCCTGAAGCCAAGCGGTCCCTGGTAAGTAAGAACACCCACCCAGCCTGGGTGCCACCTTCTCATCCAGGACCCCATGCCCCACTGCCGCCCCAGAGCCAGGCCAAGTTTGTATGACCCCCAGGACATACTAGGTTCCCCCAGGAGCCACACAGGATATAGATACCCAGGAGGCTCCAGTGCAGGCTCTACCTCCACATCAAGCTGGAGCAGATCCTGAAGAGGGCTTCTCAGTATGGACAGTGCCAGATGGCAAGGGCTGTTTTGGGAGGTGGAGACGAGGGGAGGGGACCTTGTATTCCTCCTGACCTGCAGCCCAGGACTACAGAGTCACCTGCCTTGTAACCAGGGCCCTGTGGGCAGGTGCAGGTGGGGGCAGGCTGAGTCTTGGCAGTGACTAGAGAGCAGAGGGGGGACCTGGGACAGGGACTGTGAGGGTGCAGACTGTACTGTCAGTCTTTCTCCCCCTTTCGTGGCCTGAGGTTTGCTGGGCTACACTTCCCATTCCCTCTTTTTCTTTTCTTTTCCATGAACATGAGGCTTTTCTTTTTTAATTGAAGTAAAATTTTATTTTATGTTATTTTCAAAGATTTTATTTATTTTTAGACAGAGGGGGAAGGAGGGAGAAAGAGAAGAAGAGAAACATCAATGTGTGGTTACCCTGACTGGGGACCTGGCCCACCACCCAGACATGTGCCCTGACTGGGAAATGGAATCAGCAACGCTTTGGTTCACAGACTGGCACTCAGTCCACTGAGCCACACCAGCCAGAGCAAAATTTTAAAGCATACAACGTAGTGGCATTTAATGCATTTACATGTTGTGCAGGCACCACCTCCATCTGGTTCTGGAAAATTTCCACTACCCCAAAAGGAGACCCCATCCCTATTACAGTCACTCCCCATGCCCCTCCCCCAGCCCCTGACAACCACCCATCTGCTTTCTGTCTATGGATTTGCCTGTTTTGGACCTTCCATGTAAATGAAATTATACAACATGTGACCTTTTGGGTCTGGTTTTTCCCCTGAGCGTATTTTGAAGGTCCATCCACGTTACCTCATGTGTCCACGCGTCATTCCTTTTCGTGGCTGAGTAATAGTCCACTGTGTGGATGGATCCCATTCTGTTCATGCATCAGTGGACATTCGAGTGATTTCTGCTTTTTGGCAGTTGTGAGTACTGCCGATGTGCACATGTGTACAAGGATTTGTTTGAGTCCTTGTTTCCACTTCCTTGAGGTCTATACCTGAGAGTGGAATTACTGAGTCATATTATCACTCTGTATTCAAGTTTTGTTCAAGTCGAATTGTTTTCCAAAGCAGCTGCACCAATTTGTGTGCTCACTAGCAGTTTCTCCCCATCATTGACACATGGTGTTTTCCTCTTTTTTAAAAATTACATCCTTCATGGTTGATGTGAAGTGGTATCTCATTGTGGTTTTGATTCATATTTCCCTGATGGCTAGTGATACTGAACATGTTTTCATGTAATTAGCCACCATTTATGTACCTTCTTTGGGGAAATATGCATTCAAGTCCTTCGCCCGTATTTTAGTTTGTCTCCTGGTTGTTGAATCGTAAGAGTTCTTTATATATTCTGAACACCAGACCCTTATTAGATATTTTCTTCATTCTTCTCGTTGTCTTTTCACTTTCT
This sequence comes from Anoura caudifer, assembly GCA_004027475.1. NCBI lineage: Eukaryota > Metazoa > Chordata > Mammalia > Chiroptera > Phyllostomidae > Anoura > Anoura caudifer. Next base: position 319,148 of record PVKU01000054.1, on the reverse strand, counting down.
GGTTAGTGTCCTTTGATGCACATAAATTTAAATTTTGATCAAATCCAATTACCTATTTTTTTTGTTGCTCATGCTTTCTTTTAGTGTCAAGTCTAAGAATCCATTGCCAAATCTTTTAAAGTCAGGAAGGTTTCTCCCTATGTTTTCTAATAGTTGTATAGTATTAGCTATTATGTTTAGGTTATTGATCCCTTTTGTGTTAGTATTTGTATATGGTGTGAAGTAAGGGTCCCACCTCATTCTTTTGTTCCCGTTAAATGGTCTTGGCACCCTTGTTGAAAACCAGTTGGCCATGGTTGTTTGAGTTTATTTCTGGACTCTCTGTTTCTAATCCATTAATCTCCATGTCTTCCCTTAGGCCAGCACCACACTATCCTGGTTACTGTAGCTTTGTAGTAAGTTTGAAAGCTGGAAGTGTGAGTCCTCCAACTTTGTTCTTTTCCAAGATTGTTTTGGCTCTCCAGGGGCCCTTGCAATTCCATATGAATTTAAAAATCAGTTTTTCCTGGTAATCTTTGAAAGTCACCATTTCTGTTGATATGAATTGTATTGAATCTTTCAGCTGGGGAGTAGTCAACTTAACAATATTAAGCCTTCCAGTCCATGACCATGCAGCATCTTTCTGTTTATTTAAATTGTCTTTAATTTCTTTCAGCAATGTCTTATAGTTTTCAGTGTACATGTCTTGCCCTGCCCTGGTTAAATTTATTAAATTTTTTTATACCTTTGGAAATGGAATTACTTTCTTTTTCTTTTCTTTTTTTTTTTTTTTTTAAGATTTTTTTTATTTTTAGAGAAGAAGGGATGGAGAGGGAGAGAAACATCAATGTGTGGTTGCCTCTCACATGCCCCCTGCTGGGGACCTGGCCCACAACCCAGGCATGTGTCCTGACTGGGAATCGAACCAGTGACCCTCTGGTTTGCAGGCCGGAGCTCAATCCACTGAGCCATACCAGCCAAGGCGGAACTGTTTTCTCAATTGCATTTTTTTATCTTTCATTGCTAACATAGAGAAAGACCACTTCTGTGTGCTTTCTGTGTGTTGATTTTGTAACCTGCAGTTTTGCTGAATTTGTTGATTAGCTTTGTTTTTGTGCATTTGCTAGGATTTTTTATATGTCAGACTATGCCACCTGCTAATATAGTTTTCCTTCCTCCTTTCCAGTTTTGATGCCTTTCATTTCTTTTTTTGGTCTCATTGCCCTGATGGAACCCCCAGTACTGTGGTGGAAGCAGGCATCCTTGTCTGTTCCTGATCTTAGAGGGAAAGATTGAAGTCTTTCACCATTGAGTATGCTGCGAGCTATGGGTTTTTCATAAACACCCTTTATCAGATTGAGGAAGCTCCCTTCTCTCTCTAGTTTGTGGACTTCTGTTTCTTCTTTTCATTTTTCTTCCTCTCTGCCCTTGATGACGACCTGGAGTGTGAGCACATGAAAAGTTGCCCCCCTTCATGTGTCATCACCACCTCTTCTAAATGCATACGCTGTGGAAGCAGGGCTGGGGGCAGTGGCATCAAAGGGAGATCAGGGGCAACCAGAGTCTGGGTTTAGATGCCCTAAACTTTCTTGGTCCAGTCAGGGTAGGCTGGGGTTTGTCCCGTGCCCCTCACACATTCTCCCTGCCCTGTGTCACTGTCTCCAGGACCCTTAGCAGGGATACCATCAAGAAACACTTCCTGACTCCAAGTCAGAGAAGCCCTGTGTCTATCAGTGGAGCTGACATTAAGTGCTGGAGCCCTGGGCGTCTTAGGGGACTGAGGGACTGAGTGGAGCCCTGGGCCATGGCACTCAGCCTCCTCAGGTGCTGTACGTGGGCTGGAGCCAGCTGAGATTAACTGGCCCTCCTGCTCAGGTGGGGACCCAGCAAGCTGTTGTTCTCCAAGTGCTCCCTGCAGGGCCCCACATGTGCTCAGTGCTCTGTCCTCCTCCTTTCCTCAGCAAAAGTCTTACCACTTCCTTCATCCCTGGTAGCTTGAGCTGCATTCTGTCGCACTCTGTGAAGCCCCGTAGTGCCCCCTTGTATGCTTGGTAAATTTTCTTTGGGTCTCATCCTCTTGGATTGGGGTCTTGCATCTCAGCCCCAACCTCGGCCGTGGCAGCTCTTTCCTTGAACTTGTCCTCACAGAGAGAAGGAAGGGTACACAGTATTGTCTGTGGCTGGCCTTCCCAGAGCCTTCACTATCAGTGCTGAGTAATCCAGAGGCAGCCCACCTTCATGGGGGAAAAAGGCCTGGCTGAGTTTTTGCGTGCTTTTGCTACTCTGGCAGAAGTCAAGGGGTGAAGAATGTGTCTTCACTTCACACTCCAGGGAGGCTCAGGAAAGCAACTCCACCTTGACCAGAGACAGTGGGTGCAGCGCCTGGAGCAAGGACTGATGGTTGCACACCTGATTCTTATCTCTCTTTGTCACTTGCTTGCTATGGGAGCCTGGCAGGTCACTTCCACGAGCCTTAGCTTCATCTAGAAGTGGCAGTGGGGACCTCTCTCCCCAGGCCTATCGGAAGGTTCCTTAGGGATGTGCCTGGCCAGGGTGAGCTGAGGGCCCTGACTTTGCTGATCTGTGCTGCAGAACCACCTGGGGGTCGGTACGGCTGATGGAGAGCCCTGTCCATTGCAGTTACGGGGGTGGTGTACAACAGACACTAGGTATTTGGTAGAACTCTCAGTCCACACTGCTTGTTCCAGCTGTGGGCAGTTTTTTGTCAAGGGCTTAGTTCATGAAACTTCACTTTGGTGGTGATTCTTTAAGCCCTTGGGTAGGTGGCCAGTGGGTGGAACCTCATGTCTTCTGTGGTCACAGCAACCCCTGGTGGTATGATTGGGATTTTGCAAAATTAGACATGGACAGGCCTGTCCCCCCAAAAAAATAATAATAGTAAGCATTTCCTTCAGAAAACTTCCTGTCCACAGTTCTTTAAGTGGCATTTATTAGCAATTCAACAAAGTTTATTAGTGTATATTGGGTGATTAGAGCTACCTTATACATTTAGAAAGATTGAATCGGATTTTAAATTATTAAAAACACCCATGTACAATCTGTTACATAAAGTGCTCTTTATATTCATAGTCCTTTATATTAATTTTTGGATTTCTATTAAAACTTCAGGAAAACGAAACCAAAGATGAAATTTGATATTGTCCTAATTAAACTCGACTGTTTGGCCTAGATCGGAGTTGGCAGATGTTTTCCTATGAAGGGCCAGATAGTAAGTATCTTAGACTTTGCAGGCCAGGCAGCTTCTGTGGCCAAGAAACTTTGTTTACAAGAACAGGCCGAGCATGGTGAATATGCCAGCCCCCAACCAAATGGGTTTTGGGGTCCATCTAGCTCAAGCGTTTACAAATTGGAGCTGCTAGCGAATGTTGTTAACTAATATTGCCCTTCCAGCTGAGCAAGCCTGGCCAGGAGAGCTGTAGGGGCACTACCCCCACCCCACTCAGTACATGTCACAGTGTCACCCACCCACCTCCTTTAGGAATTGGTGTTTGCATCTTATTCTCACATCCAAAAAAGATGAGAGAGACTTTTCCACTAAGGTTCTTGGAGTAACTGAATCTTCAGATAACTACTTCCAAAGAAGTTCATCCCCTGAGGGACAAGTTTGGCCTGCAGTTAATGATAGGGTTTCATTATTGTCATCATAATTGTTGTAAAATAGTATGTGCTTATGAAAAAACCAGGTATCTGTAAGAGTATCAATATGAAAAGTAAATTTTCCTTCCTCTCCTGAGTTTTCCAGTCACTGTCCACAGAATTAAGCACCACAGTGTCTTCTGTGTGTTCTAGAAATTCCCACTGCATGTGCAAATAAAGGTTTATTCTTTAAAAAAAAAAAATGCCATTCTGTTTATGTGTTTTTTGTTTTTTCTTCTGTTGCACGTAACTGTGTGTTGGTGTACCATCCCTAGCAGTGCATGCAGGCCCAGAGCTCTCTCTCACCTGGCAGACGCTGCTGTGCTGTTTGGAGGCAGCATGGCTTGCTTGCCCAGCCCCTCTGTGGGCCCCCAGCGTGTCCTTCGTGTGGTGTCTGCGTCCAGGTCCCCCTGTGGTGGGGGAGCAGGCAGTGTGGAGGGGTGATTTTGGTGTGCCCTCCTGGCCCTGCTCGCATCTTGCAGAGGCTGAAGCCTGTCCACCTTTCCCTACCCACTCCAGCCTTGTGGCACATTCACATGGAGGCAGTTACTGATTAGATTCTTTCAGAACGGTTTTTTGGTAAATATTGCTGACACCCTATAGACACCCCCCTTGGGAGAAGCATCCACATAAGCTGTTAGTCAATGACTGGCACGGCCTGAGAGGACCAGCGAGGAGCCCCCGCTGAGTGGTGGCATTGCTCATCCTAGAAAAGAATACAGACTTGGCTGGAAGGCACCCCCTGCCCCCAAGTGACCCGGCGGCCATCGACTACTTCCTCTGGCTGCTGGGGCTTTGTGCATGCAGTCCCCTTGTCTGAAAGGCTTTTTCTGTCTGTGCTGCCCTTGAACACCAGACCCTCGTTATCAGTGGTTCATGGGTGAGCCCTACACACCAAGGCCCCGCTCCAGTGTTGCAGCTGAGGCCTTCTTTGCCTCCAGCGTGGCCTTCTGTGAGCCTTCTCCCAGCCTCCTGCTGTTTGTTACACTGTCATGGTCTGTGTACATGGGTCTCTCCCCCAGTAAACATGAGCATCTTGAGAGGTGGAGCTACTTTGCATGTGGACAGAGCCCCTGGCCCACAGCAGACAGTGCTCGCAGGGGCTGGGGGCTGAGCTGCAGGCCATTTTGTGTACTCAGGCAAGTGGAGAACCTGCACTGACAGGCCTGCCATGTGTCTCCAGTGCTGACCACCGCCTGTGTTTGTGTCCTTAGTTCACAGGAAATGGGCCCTGCGAAATGAACAGTGTCCAGAAGAGTGAGCACGAGAAGAACCTGGAACACAGCAAAAAGCGCTCCCGGCCCTCACTCCTCCGTCCTGTGTCAGCACCGGCCAAGGTAACCGTCAGACATGAGTGTAGGTGTCTAAGTGTGTGGTGGCCCAGCAGCCGGGCCTTAATCTGTAGGTGGCCTTGGGAGCAGCACTCGCAGGCCTGGGGCAGGAGGCTGAGCCTGGACCCTGGTCTGGCTTGAAATGTACCGACTATGGAACCTTGGGAAGTCAGCTCACCTCCAAGGTGGCTCCTCATCTGTGTCTGTCTCACAAGATGGTTGTGAGGAGTGTTACCTCCTCCTCAAGAAACCAGAAGTGATGCTCTGCTTGTTTCTTTCATGGGCAGGGCACCGTATATAGGTGGGTCACTGCACCAGGTGCCCCACTGGGGGAGGAGAGGGCCTGAGTTCTAGCTCCTGTTGAACTCATCACCCGTGGTAGTGACTTTTTGGTTCCACTGTTCTTTGTGCCTTTCCTAGTGGCTTTCTGCTTTAAGGAAGGGCTTCTTCTTCACCCCCATTGATTCAGTTACCTGTGTCAGCATGGACTCTGGGTGGCACCCAGATTGCCCCAAGGCTGACCAGTGGGGCCCTTTCGGGTTGGCTCCTGTGTTCTCCTGACACGTTGCCATTGTTCTTCAGGCACTTGGGAGATGGTTTTGTAGGCTCTGGAGTGCAGCCAAGTTCAGGTCCTAGTCCAGCTTAGGAACAAATATCTCCATGGAAATTTAAAACCCAGGCTTCTCCAGTATTCCCCCAGTGCGGTCCTTTTCTTGTCCCTTTCCTGTCCCCTTCCCATCACTGTCATGGCCCATAGGACAAAACAGGCAGGGGAGAAGTTTCTGATACTGTGTTCAGGGGCACAGCTCCCTGCTGTTCCAGCTTTAATGAGTTATCAAAAGCCCTAAACTGTTATCAGAAGCCCTAAACTGTCGGACTTAGATCCCAGATTGTGGGTGGGGCAGTCGTGTGACCCTCACCGGCTCACGGAAGTGGAGGTAGGTGGTCTGAGACTTTCATCCACAGGGGTCCTGGACTGACCTCACCCAGCACCCAGTGACGGATTCTGTCGGAGGAACTCAGTGCTAGCGGTGTTGAGACTGACCGAGACGGACAGAGGGGCTGCCCGCAGGACACACGCAGCCCTGACAACACGAATTTCTCTCCACAGAAGAAAATGAAGCTGCGTGGTACCAAAGACCTGTCCATCGCTGCTGTGGGGAAGTACGGGACCCTACAAGAGTTCTCCTTCTTTGACAAGGTGACCTGCACGTTTTAGGGTGGGGCTCACACGTGCAGGGCGAGAGGTCCTAAGAAGGGAGCAGGTGGGGAGGGGGGCTCGTGGGTGGATCTGGAAGGTGGGGCTAGCACCAGCTTTCCCCATGGAAGGGACTGTGGGCCATCATTGAATAGATGGCAGGTGGTGGGCAGGAGGTGGCAGAACTCAGGGTCGGAAGCAGGTTTGAGGACACAGGTCTGCCGCTCCCCAGCTGTGTGACTTTTCTAAAGCAGGGATCTTGCTGGGGCTCCCTCCCAGAGCCAGTGAGGTATCCCGTGCTGTGTGAACTGCGGACTGCTGCAAGGAGAGTGCAGCCCCGCAGACTACTGCCAGTCACTTTCAGGCACAGCTGTGTTGGTGACGTCCTGTGCCTGGTGGTGTCCAAACCAGGTGGGAGCAGGACTGGGCCCAGCCTGCAAGGCCTCCTGACTTGTTCTTCCTGCAGGTGCGCAGGGTCCTGAAGAGCCAGGAGGTCTATGAGAACTTTCTCCGCTGCATTGCCCTCTTCAACCAGGAGCTCGTGTCTGGCTCTGAGCTCCTCCAGCTCGTCAGCCCGTTTTTAGGGTGAGCAACGCTGCCCCAGGCTGTCTACGTTAGTCTTGTTGCTGCAAACTCTGTCTACCTGTCGTGGGCTGTTCTTTTTGAAGGTGATAGGTGCTTTTATTAATATTGTCTTGAAGTAGCCATTGTTGCAGTGATTGTTAGAGACTCACAGGCAGTTGTGAGGAAGAACACAGACTCCAGAACTCGTTCTCCCTGTGCTAACATCTGCAGTCAGCGCCCCAACCAGGATGGTGACTCTCGGGCAACCCCCCCATTGTTGCAGGCCCTGTTTCCAGTACTCGTTTGTGTGCGTGTGTGTGTGTTTATGTGAGTAGAGCTCTAACCTGGGGAGGGGTGCGTGTCTACTACCAATCAGGACGCACCACGGCTCCAGAGCCACAAGCCTGTGTCCCTCCTGCTGCCCGCCCCAGTGCCCCCCAAGCCTTAGGCAGCCACTCCTCTGTGCTCCATCCCTAACATTTACATGACAAAAGTGCTACATAAACGGAATTACACAGTATCTGTAGGGATCAGCTTTTTCCAGCTGGCATAAAACCCTGCAGAGTCTCTTAATGTAGGCTTTTAAAATTCTAACAGTCAGAAACTGCAAGAAGAATGAAAGGCTGCCTGGTGTCCCAGCTGTCTGAAGAGAAACCCTGTCCTGCCGCAGAGCGTGGGCTGCTGTGTGTGGGCAGACTGCAGGCCAGGGCAGCTGCTGGGAGGGTGAGCATGTTCTAGGAGGCCAGTGCACACAGTTCATGCCCAGTGACCTTGGGAAAAGGGGCCTGGCCAGGTCCCAGCATGGCCTCCCCTCCCCAGCCCTATCATGTTGGGCAGGTTTCTTAGCCAGTCTGACCACAGGTTCAGGAATCTCTATGTGGGCGTTGTGTGTGTATAAGACCCTCAAACTACAATCCAGAATATGGGGAGTGAGTTATACACACCTGTACGTGTGATCTGTTTATCCCCAAAGTCATCTCCAGGGGAAGAGACTGCCTGGCTTTGTCGTGGCAGGATCACCATGCCAGCTGTCACAGTAACTGCACACTTTGAGTAGGATTTGATATTCATTTAAACGTTAGTCCAGGTGTCGCCAGGGTGCATTGCATGAAAACCTTTCCATCAACATGCATGGCAGTCACATTATGACTCATGAGACTATATCCATAGAGGGTATTCCCAAGAGGGTCTCCCCCCTGGGAGAGGAAGACTCTGGAGCAGAGCCTGGCAGACCAGTCTGATCCGTCAGGGGCCAAGGGCTAGGACGACCCAACTCTCGCATGGTGCAAAAGAAGCCACAAGTGATGCTTCAGGGAAGGCTATCCCTGTGTCAGGGAAACCTTATTGCAGAGGCAGGCAAGGGCAGGCTGCTCAGCCCTGGGCGCTTCCAGTGAAGGAGCACTCCCGACCCAGCTTCTGTCTAGATTTTCTTTTCCAGTGTGTTTCAGGGCCATCCTACAAGTGGTGGGGCCTGGCTGATGACAAGAGTTTTGGAGGACAGATTCACTGTCCTCCAGGTGGGACTTCTTACACATTTGGTGTTAGGTTCCGCCTGTTGCTTCTCCTCCCTGGCCTTGTATTCTGACCTTCCATGACCACAAGTGGCTGTATGGAGGTATTCTGAAATCTCTAGATCAGTTCCAGAAAGCCCCAGGGGTGCCGACTAACTATTTGTCTTTATTTCTGAAGGAAATTTCCAGAACTCTTTGCACAATTCAAGTCCTTCCTGGGGGTGAAAGAGCTGTCATTTGCCCCGCCCATGAGCGACAGATCTGGGGATGGAATAAGCCGGGAAATTGACTACTCATCTTGCAAGCGCATTGGATCCAGCTACCGGGCGCTCCCCAAAACCTATCAGCAGCCCAAGTGCAGTGGGAGGACGGCCATCTGCAAAGAGGTAGCTCCCCAGGGCTTGCATTGGCTCATGTGATGCATGCCCCTGTAAAACACCCAGCACTCCCACGTGCCCGGTGAAAGACCAAATGTCAGTCCCCTGGATGCTGGATGATGGATGGTGCCGGGACGTGGCAGATACCTGAGCAGAAATGACAGTTTCATGCCCTAGTGGCTGTTTTGGCAAGCTGTAGCGCCCACGGCACCAGCATGGCGTTCGGCGTATTTCTTCATTGGTTTTGACTTGGGTTTATTTAGGCTGTAAGCCTGCGTAGTCCTGGACCCACTGGCCTCAGTAAGGCCCCATGTTGCTCGGCAGTTGATGGCACAGCAGTGTGGAGCACAGACTGTCACTGTGTACCCAGAACTCCAGAGTGCCTCTTGGGCTCCCGGGTATAGCTGGGGTCAGCAAAGAACAGCCTGTGGGCCAGACCCCAAGCCAGCGCTGGCCCACTGGTGGTGTTTGTCAATAAAGTTTTATTGGTGCACAGCCACACCCTTTGATGTCCATGATGTTTGTGGCTACTTTAGTAGGACTGAGTTGAGTGGTCCTGGCAAGTCTGCACAAAGCACATAAAACCTGAAATATTTGTTTCTAGCTTTTTACAGAGAAAGTTTGCTGATCCCGGAAATAGTATAATTTGTTCACCTTGATCAAAGTCATGTTTTCTCTTAAGACCACTTTAAAATTAATGTTACTGTTTGTATGTGCGGGAGTGTACTATGAAATCAGAATGCTGTTACTTGTTGTGTGTTTTACACTAGATAACACAGTGAACAGGTCTGGCCGTCAGGGCTTGTTGCCCGGGTAACAGCATTTCCTCTGGTGCAGGTGCTGAATGACACCTGGGTCTCCTTTCCCTCCTGGTCAGAAGACTCTACCTTTGTCAGCTCCAAGAAGACGCCCTATGAGGAGCAGCTACACCGCTGTGAGGATGAGCGTTTTGAGGTGCGTGTGCTGGTGCTCCAGGCCCTCCAGGTGGCCCTGGGTCCTGGCCCAGATGGAGGTGGCTGTTCCCCTCCTCCACACTGCTGCCCTCTCTCCCCTACTCATCTCCCTATCTGTCCTGGAAGGTATCCTGACCGTGCTTAACTCCTCAGCATTCTCTAGAGTATCAGGGGTGCCAGCGCTTTCCAACAGGGGCAGCTCCGTACAGGTCTCTTGCCTGCCTTGCTTTCCTTCGGGCTGGCTAGGCAATATATTTGAATTTAATTATTTTATTTAATGTAACTATTTGAATTAAAAGTAAGTTAGCTTAATTTTTTTAAAGATTTTACTTATTTATTTTTTTTAAAGAGACAAGAAAACAGAGATAAAGGGAAGGAGAGAAACCTCAGTGTGAGAGAGATACATCACCCCCCCCCCCCCAAATGGGGACCTGGCCCACAGCCCAGGCATGTGCCCTGACAGGGAATCAAACCAGCAGCCTTTCAGCTCGAAGGCTGGGGCTTAATCCACTGAGCCACACCAGTCAGGGCTTAAATTTAATTTTGCAAATTAACTTAATTTTCTGGTAAGAGGGGGCTGAGGTCATTCTAGAGTCACATGCAGCGTAAGAAATTGCACAGCAGTCCAGGTCCCCTTTCCCCAGCAGTAACAGCTTATAAATTGCTGTCAGAATATCACAGCCAGGTCAGCGACATTGGCATATCTGCCCAATTGGACTGTATTTGTGTATGCATGCCTGTGTTTGTGTATGTAGTGCGTGCGTGCACCGGTATTGTGCACGCATGCGTATTCAGCTCTGTGCAGTTTTCCCACCTTTGGTGGTCCCACCACCACAGCCGAGATAGTGGATGGCTCCTCACCACTAGCACCCTCATTCTGCCCTTTATCTGAACGCCTTCCTCCCAGCCCCAGCCAGTGCTGACCCCCGCAACCCTGACCTGCCTTTTGTCTCTCTCTGTGTCATAAATGGGGTTACACGGTGTGTACCCTTGAGGATTGGCTCTCCCTACACATACCCAGAGAGTTATCTAGGGGTTAAGTGCACCACAGATCCCTTCCCTTTTTTTGGCCAGGCAAAACTTGCTCTTTATGCCCCTGAAGGGGGTCAGCCAGCAGTGAGCAGCCCATGGCTCTTAGTCCTGCAGTGCCGGGTCCTGCGTTTGTGCCTCCCGTGGCTGGGTCCCAGCCTGGGAATCAGCCATGCTTACTCAGGGCCCTGCCTCCAAATGCCTGGCATCCTGAATGCTCTGTCTAAGCAGCCCTTCTCTAGGCTGGCCCCACCCAGGGCCCCCCTGACCCCTTCCCGCCTTCCTCTCCATAGTTAGACGTCGTCCTGGAGACCAACCTGGCCACAATTCGGGTGTTGGAGAGCGTACAGAAGAAACTCTCCCGGATGGCACCGGAAGACCAGGACAAGTTCCGGCTGGATGACTGTCTGGGGGGCACGTCCGAGGTGATCCAGCGTCGCGCCATCCATCGGATCTATGGGGACAAGGCCCCTGAGATCATCGAGAGCCTCAAGAAAAACCCAGTCACTGCTGTCCCCGTCGTCCTCAAAAGGTTTCCAGCCCCCTGGGAGCTCGTTAGTGGTGTTGGTCACAGCTGTTGTCACAAGGCTGGGAGTAGGGGGGTCCCTGGGGCCTTAGATTGGCTCAATGGGTTTTCCGGTCTGCCTATTCCTGTTCCCCTCTCAAGAGGAAAGTGTGCTTAACAGTTCAAGTTCCTCAGCCACCCACATGTAATTAGATCTTACCATGAGGAGTAGGACCCATACCACAGCTTGCCTTTATGTAGAAGTATGTCTTAGCAGCTTTTCTGTGACAGGGAATGAGTGTAAAATGGCCACCCTCAGTTGGGTGCTGTGTTTGGCCCTGGGTTGTGGAGCTGAGCAAGGCCCACACCGTCCCTTCCCTCATGGAGTTCACAGTGGAGCCAAGAGCTTCATGGAATATTGTCAGTGGCAGGAGCCAGGATGGGGAGGAGGTTGGCACTGTGGCATCAATATTTGAGAAACCATGAAACCATCCATGCTGGTCCTCCGGGGCTGCGGCCCCCACCCTCCCTCTTTTAGTCAACACAGACAGGCTGGAGCTGGCTGTCCCGAGTTTGCAGTGCATCGGCTGGGCCGTGGGAGGAAGACAGGCTAGTCCTATGCAGGGATGACTCTGGTGGGTGTCCTGGGCTGTTCCTGCGCTCTCCCTGTGCTGAGCCCCTCTGGCCCCCCAGGCTGAAGGCCAAAGAAGAGGAGTGGCGGGAGGCCCAGCAGGGCTTCAACAAAATTTGGCGGGAGCAGTATGAGAAGGCATACCTCAAGTCCTTGGACCACCAGGCTGTGAACTTCAAGCAGAACGACACCAAGGCCCTTCGCTCCAAGAGCTTGCTCAATGAGATCGAAAGTGTCTACGATGAGGTGAGGCCCTCCTCTGCACCCGTCCCTGTGCCTCTGTGGTGGTGCTGAGGCAGGGTTGGAAGCATTGCCCTCACAGGGCTGTGTAGGGGTGTGGATGGATGTTTCTGCAGCACACAGATTAGGGCTGGTCAAGGGAGGACTGTTGTCAGCTAGAGCGCTTCCCTGCCTGTCCCCCGGCCCCACCGCCCCGTGGGCCTCAAGGGAGCTTTCTTCAGTTGCCTAGTGCTAGTGGCTTTCCTGTCTCCACCGCCCGTGTGTGCCGGGCAGCGTTTCAACTCCCAGAGGGAACATCCCTTATAACCCTTGCTCACAGGTCTTCCTGTGAAAGTTTGTTAGCCAAATTTTAGCAGAGAGGAAATTGAGGCACAAGAGGTGGCCACTTGCCCACGTCAGTCACAGGAGACCAGAGCTCTAGGCCCTGGGGCTCTCCCTCCAGCACCCGGCGGCTGCGCCATGTCTTGCCAATCTCAGAGCGTCTGGGCTCTTGGGCCCTGAACCACAAAAGTGAGGCAGGGCTGGCCTCTTGCAAGGCTCTGAGAATCTGGACCTTTGAAAAATGCCTGCAGGGGGTGGCCTGGCAGGGAGATGGAGGCCACCGAGGTCCCTGTCAGGAAGGTTGGCCAGTGTTCCAGGGAGTGGCACAGGAGGGGTTGTTGTTCCTGGACTGTGCCAAGGAGACAGAGACGGCGGTATCGAAGACTGAGCATTTGCATGGGCTGGTCACTTACTCCCCTTTATTCCTCACATAAGCAGCAAGCAGTAGTACCTCCCCTTACAGTACAGAAGTTGAAGGCGGAGGAGCTGGCTTCTGGGGGATGCCCTGTCCAGAGTGCGTGCTCTTTCATGTCACTGGGCAGCAGCCCAGAGCTCCTCTCCTATCTACCTCTCCTGCGACAGACTCTCTCCTGCAGGGCCCACCTCTTGGCCCCTGGCTTTATCCTTCAGCCTATCTGATCTCCTTACAGGGGACCTCAATGGCCTGAGACACGCCCCCATCCAAGGGGTCTGTGGCACATTGTCAAGTTGGGGGTGGTGATACAGCCCAGCAGACCCGTTCCTCACCACTGAGTTCCGGGGCTGCTCCCCTGGGGGCAGAGAGGGTAAGGGCATTTGGCTGGTGAGGGCAGGGCACAATGTGGGAAGCCCCACCCCTATGTCCTTCCAATCACTAGTTCTGTTAGGGAGACTGTCGTCACCACCCCCTTACTGCCCTGCCCCCCGCCCCCACCCTCAGGATGTCCTGCCTACCAGGATGGCACCCACACTTGCTTTTCCCAAGAGCCCGGCGTCCCCCAGTGCACTCAGACAATCTGGAAGAAGACATTGTCTTAAGGTGTTCTGGGAGGACGATCATTGGCTAAAGACCGAGGGAGGGTAAACCCAGGGCCATGGTTCTCCAGGTAGAAAGAGCAGACAACCCGCACAGAGGTCCTGTGCATGGCAGGGCAGCTCGGCCCCCTGAAGCATCAGAAGAGGGGCACTGACTTAGTTTTGAGGTGGGAGACTGCAGGACTGCATGCCAGGGACTGCAGTCCTCTGCTGAGCAGAGTGGGGGGGGGGGCAGTGGAGTTGGCTTTGCTCCTGTTGGCCCAGTTGCTCAGGTCTCAGTGACTGTTTGGAGCTGGCAGGTGAATGGGAAGGCAGGTAGGGGAGGCTTGTACAAGGTGATGGGACTGTGGAGGAGCTGGTAGTGGCTGGAGGAGGGGACAGAGGCAAGGTATGGGCTAGGTGTAAAGGGCTGAGGAAGAAGAGGGTTAGCATGTAAGCAGTCTCGGGGCTTCAAGATCTAGCTGGGCATCCATGAATGAATGTGGTGGGATGGCCCAGGGGGCGCACCCTAAGCCTTCCTCACTTCCCCGAAGAGCTTGGACTGGGCAGCTTGGGTCAGTTGGGACTTGGTGACCAGGGCTCTGGTCCTCTCATGTCCTAGGCCTGTAGGCATTGGTGGGAGGGACAGGGGTTGGCCCTGTTCTGGTCCTGGCGCTGGGCAGTGAGACACCATTAGAGCCCCTCAACCCTGGGTCCCCATCTTGGGTTTTCCCAGTGGGTCGCTTCTTGCCTGACACTCCCCTGTCCCCAGCACCAGGAGCAGCACTCAGAGGGCCGCAGCGCCCCCTCCAGTGAGCCACACCTTATCTTCGTGTATGAGGACAGGCAGATCCTGGAGGACGCGGCTGCGCTCATCAGCTACTACGTGAAGCGGCAGCCGGCCATCCAGAAGGAGGACCAGGGCACCATCCACCAGCTGGTGCACCAGTTTGTGCCCAGCCTCTTCTTCTCCCAGCAGCTGGATCTAGGGGCGTCTGAGGACTCTGCTGATGAGGGCCGGGGGAGCCCCCAGGGGCAGAGCGTGGACCCTGGCGACCGGAAGAAGCCGGTGCCTGGGCCGCAGAGCAGCCCCTCAGAGGAGAAGGGGCCCTCCAGCGAGGGTTCTGCCCCTGAGCAACAGCAGCAGCAGCCACCACCTCCACCGCCGCCTCCGCCGCCGCCGCCACCACCACCACCACCTCACAAGCCCATGGATGACGTCTACAGCCTCTTCTTCGCCAACAACAACTGGTACTTCTTCCTGCGTCTCCACCAGACTCTGTGCTCCCGGCTCCTGAAGATCTACCGCCAGGCTCAGAAGCAGCTCCTGGAGTATCGGACCGAGAAGGAAAGGGAGAAGCTGCTCTGTGAGGGGCGCCGGGAAAAGGGCAATGACCCCGCCATGGAGCTGAGGCTCAAGCAGCCTAGTGAGTTCCCCAGACCCTGCGAGAGCCCAGGGATACTGTGCAGGTGCTGGGAGACGGGCGGTGGCCTGTGTGGGCCCCAAGGGTTCCGGTTCATAGTTTATGACCAGAAATGTCCCCTTGTGTTTTTCTGACTTCGCTTGAAATAATCGTTCTCTCAGATGAGAAATCACAAGAACGGTAGTCTTGAGCACGCCTAGCCTGCCCGAGCAGAAGCACCACCTCCGACTGTGGTGCCGTGGGAGGACCAGGAAACCAGCATTGCCGGGCCACAGCCGCTTCTTGCCTGCCCTCCCCAGGCACAAAGCTGTGGTCCTTTCCCCCCAGGCTGGGATGCGTGGAACTCCTTACTGCCCGGTCACGCCTCCATCCTGGAGTCACGGGCCAACGTAGGGAAGCCTGTGGTGGGAGGCGGGGAACACAGAGGCTCCAGGTTCACCCTGGTGGGGCCCTCGTGGGGATGGCCAGGGTGACCTGGTCCCCATCCACCCTCAGGTGAGGTGGAGCTGGAGGAATACTACCCAGCCTTCCTGGATATGGTGCGCAGCCTGCTGGATGGCAGCATTGACCCCACACAGTACGAGGACACGCTGCGTGAGATGTTCACCATCCACGCCTACGTCGGCTTCACCATGGACAAGCTGGTGCAGAGCATCGCACGCCAGGTGAGCATCAGGAGGCCTGACACACGGGGCATGGCACCTCCCCCAGGCTCTGCCAGCCTCCCGCTTTGCAGACCGGCCCTTCCATCTCTCTCATGCTCTATGGGTAGCCCTGTGTCAGCATCTTTCTCTCCTCTTTTTTTTTTTTTTTTTTTAAATCAAGGCAGAATTCACATAACATTAACCATTTTAAAGTGAAACAGTCCAGTGCGATTTAGTGCATGCACAGTGTTACACAACCATCGCCTCCATGTAGTTCCAGAACATTTCTGTCACTCCGAAGAGGCCCCGGCCCCATGAGCCCCGAGCCCCTGACCACCAGTAGCCTGCTCTCTGTCTGTGGAGTTCCTGGCATGACCCTTCATCTACGTGGAACCATGCACTGCGTGGTCTTTGTGTCTGGCTTCCCAGCAAGATTTTTTCCCGGTTCATCCATGTTGTATCGTGTAGGTGCTTCACTCCCCTTCACAGCTGAGTCACAGTCCTTTGTGTGGACAGAACACATCGTGTCCATCCATCCATCCATGGATGGACGCTTGGGTTGGCTGCCACTTTTCAGCCGTTGGGGATATTGGTGCTATGAACATGAATTTGAGTCCCTGCTGTGACGTACCTTTCCTGAGGGTGATTTGCCAGTGTGTGAAGAATCTTAGCCCACTTTGGGGGTGTGGTGTGGATGTCAGTGGTGCAGTGATGTTCCCCAGCGTCAGCGTCATTTATGGCAGCAAAACACTGCCCACAGCCACATGTCAAGGAGAAGGAACTAGTCATGTAAATAAAAACAGCAAAGCCAGACAGGTTGGGTGTGGTCCCGGGACGTGGGTCCAGCTGGCGGTGTTTTTCAGCTAAACGTTGGTTTCCTGATGGCCCACTTAGGCCGTTCCCGTAAAGCGGAAGAGAAGCCAGGAAAAGAATAATGTTATTACTCGCTCACCCAGACAGTCGTTGGGAACATTCTAGAGAAGCCATTTCCTTCTAAGTTTGAGAACTGCCTTGAGGTAGAGCGCGTGCGCATGCACACACACAGAAAAGTGTGCAGATTGGTGGGCCTTCACACAGGGACAGCCCTCCCGGCCCCCCACCCCACCCCCGTGGGTGCCAGGGCTGGGATAGGGTCCTTGCTCTTGAACTGTGTGTAAATGGAGGTGTGCCACCTATCTGGCTGCGTCAGGCCATGTGATTCTGTGACATTCCTTTTTCCTGAGATGCCTGTGGCTCCTTTATCCTGGCCTGTTCCAGGGAACAAGCTCACATTTGGGCCCTTGGAGCAGTGTTTCACATCCTCAGCTGCCGTCTGAGTTTCCTCCGCTCCCACCAGCCACTGTGGAGGCTTCCGGTTTCCTGGTGGGTGTTCTCTGTCTGGCCCGCAGCTGGGGGTCGCAGCTGGGGGTCGGATGTCTTTCTCATCCCTCGCTCCTGGGCCTGGGGAGCAGGGCCCTCATTGTGGTTTGCATTGCGTTTCCCCCACGGCTCATGAGGTGGGTGCCTTTCTGTTCCTCTGTGGCCGTCCAGAGGTCCTGGCTGTGGAGAGCCCATCCATGTCATCCGCCACTTTTCCTCACTGACGAGTGTGAGGCTTTGAGTCTTCTGGTTACGAGGATGTAACCAAAACTGGCATCTCCGTTCTGACCCCTAACCCTTCTGTCTTCAGCAACCTTCCCGTTTCCCTCTGCCTGCTGGGCTGTGCGTCTGTCCCTCCCTGTCACCATGCACAGTCATGGCTGTTGCAGCCCGAGGATGGGGAAGCACGCGCAGGGCCTTGCACGCACCTCCAGGAAGCAGTGACTCAGGGATACCACGGGGCTGAATGCCGTACCCCCAGGTCTCTGCGTTGAGTCTGCCCCCAACAGGCCACAGCTCTGGGGGAGCCAGGGTCCACCGGGTCCCACTGGAAATGCTCTGGGCCAGCTGTGCATGGGGCCCCTGCACACTGACAGCTGTAGCCTGCTTTGGTGGGATCATGTCTGTGCCTTTTGCCTCTCTCTTTTCATTGTTATTATCAGCATTTCCTGTTTTCAGTAGCAGCAGCCAGTGTTTCTGGGAACGTGCTGTGGGCCAGGCACCGAATTAGACTCACACATCACTGCGTTCGATGGTGTGACACTCAGGGAAGGACTCACGGTCCTGAGTCTGGCAGCCTGTCTGCCGTCGCTTGTGGTGGCGGGGCCGGCCCACACTGGCTCCATCCAGGCCTGCGCCTCAGCTCCTTCCTCTTTAGTCCTTTCTTCTTAAGCCTCACAGCGTTAACATGTCCGTAAGAGTTACAGTACCTCACTGTGTTTGTAGCTGGAGACGGGGGGCAAATAGCCTCCCTCCCTCCCACCAACTCCAGATAATGACCCACCCCATTTGGAGCACTTTCTTTTGTGTTCATTCTGTATGTTTCCCAAACCCAAGTGGTGATTGCTGATCCTTTCTAGTATGGACTGGTCTGCTCTGCTCTGAACTAGTTTGTTCTTGTCTGCCCTAGTCTGAGCTGGTCTAGTTTTTTCTGCTCTGCACCCTCTGCTGAC
The DNA here is from genome assembly GCA_004027475.1 of Anoura caudifer. NCBI lineage: Eukaryota > Metazoa > Chordata > Mammalia > Chiroptera > Phyllostomidae > Anoura > Anoura caudifer. The sequence continues at coordinate 301,260 of PVKU01000054.1, read as the reverse complement.
ATCACTCACTCTGCATGGCCCATCTGACCCCAGCCTTCATCTCCGTGTTGTGGGCTTTTCCATGTCCCCTTTGGGTGAGTCAGGGACTCCAGCAGAAGGAATGCTCAGAGCTGTGCTCGCCCGTCCCGGGGGCGCACACCCCAGGCACCCACCGGCTCTCCCTCCCCACCAGCTGCACCACCTCGTGAGCGACGATGTCTGTCTGAAGGTGGTGGAGCTCTACCTAAATGAGAAGAAGCGGGGCGCCGCCGGTGGAAACCTGTCCTCCCGCTGTGTCCGCACTGCCAGGGAGACCAGCTACCAATGGAAGGCTGAGCGGTGCATGGCTGACGAGAACTGCTTCAAGGTGAGAGGCCAGCCGTGCTCAATCCCATATGAGGCTGGCGGCGCAAGGGGAATGCCTAGAACAGGAGGGGGCTGGCCATGGTGCTTGGGCAAGGGGCAGGACTAGATGGAGACTGGACTGCTATGGCCTGTCCAGTGACACCTCCTTGCCTGGGCCTCCGGATGCCAGCCCTGGCCTCTGAGGGCTCCCCAGGGCCCTTGAGGTGGGCACCCAGCACGCCATCCCTAGAAGAAGGATCTAGGCCCAGAGGCTGTCGAAGGGGCCTCAATGATGACCTTTCAACCTTGTCCTATGTCTGCTTGGACTGTGCCCGTGGCTTCAGGCTTTGCCCCCCACCTTCCGTAGGTGATGTTTCTCCAGCGCAAAGGGCAAGTGATTATGACTATTGAGCTCCTGGACACTGAGGAAGCCCAGTCAGAGGACCCCGTGGAGGTCCAGGTAAGGACCCCAGCCACGGGCACAAGCACAGGCCACACGCTCTCCATGGGGTCTTCAGAGGGACTGGAGTTGCAGACAGCCCCTCAGGAGTCCAAGGTGTGACCCAGCGCGGGAGGGCCAGGTCACTCTTCCCTAAACCCTGCCTCCTGACTCCTCCCACTGCGGTGGATGGCATGGTCACTCCCCTGAGCTGTGCGGCCTCTGTACTCCCTGCACGTGGAGCTCAGGACTCCGGTTCCCAACCTCAGTCACCAGGAAGACCCCACCCTGGCCCACACTCTGAGTCACACGTTCCACTAGATTAGACATCTTCCAGTGTCTCTGCTTTCTGTCCTTACAAGGACACCAGATGTTGGATTTGGGGGCCCACCTTACTCTGGTGTGACCTCACCTTAACTAGGTGGCATCTGCAAAGACCATTTCCAAATCGGGTGCCAGGGCATAGGACTTAGGCACGTCTTTCTCAGGAACTCAGTTCAACCCACAAGGAGTGAATAGCTCATCCCAGTTTACCTAGGACATTCCTGGGTTTTATCACCAAAAGTTCCACATCCCAGGAAGTGCTCGTTCTCAGACAAACCACAACTATCGGTCCCCTGATTCTTAGCTGTGTCAGAACCTCTTCTGGGGTCAAGCAGCCTATAACCAAAAAGTAAGGACATGAAAAAAAGTAGCATTTCTGTTGCTGCCTTTTTGACCTTGAGTCACACAGCTGAGATCTGTGGACCAGCAGCCCTGGAGCGTCGTGTCCGCTCGGGAGCTTCATGTCAGAGAACTGGGAGAGTGTAGTTAATACTTGGTACCCTCAAACTACTGGGAACAGGGCCGGGGCCCACCCGATGCTCTGCACAGCTTCGGAGGCTCTCTTCCTTGCCCTGCTTCAGGACTAACCACGTGGTGAACAGGTCATTGCGCAGCAGGGGTTTCTCCAGTTCAGCACACAATGCCACAAGTTGTCTGCTTGTAGCTGGATGTGCATGTCCTGCCCCAGCGGCAGTCTGGCGTTCCTGTCACACATAGGGTCTTCCACAGCCGGGGTGGGGTACGGACATCTTCCCTGGGGACCCTGAGCTTAGGGTCCTGGCTGAGAGCCCTTTATGTGGGAAGTCACAGCCATGTCCCCCTCTGTCCCCCCAGCACCTGGCTCGGTACGTGGAGCAGTATGTGGGGACCGAGGGTGCGTCCAGCTCACCCACTGAGGGCTTCCTCCTGAAGCCCGTGTTCCTGCAGAGGTGAGAGGAGCTGCAGGGAGGTCCCATGTCTTTAATTGAGGCTGAACGGCGGTTTTCTGTCTGGGAACACTTACTGGGCGCCTGATGTGTGCAAGGTGTGGCCCTGCCCCCCTGAGGTCTGAGATAAGCAGACCAGTAATCCCAGGACAAGGAAGGTAGGAGGGGGCTGCTCTGCCTAAGGGAGCAGAGGGCCTGGGAGGAGGGGGTAGTAAGAGCTTGGAGGGAGAAGCTGCTGGAAATGGCAAGCCATCAGGCCAGAGGCAGGAGTACCACCCTCCTCAGACCCAAGACCGGGGACCAGTCCAGGTCAGATCTCGTCTCAGGCCAGGTTGAGACAGCGGACTTTAAGATCAGTGGGGGGCCGTTGGTGGGTATTTAGATTTGAGTGGGAACTTCTTGCCAAGTGGGGACCAGGCTGAGGGTGGGGTCTCAAGCCCACTGATGAGACAGGGAGGAAACCGGATCTGAGAGAGTGGAAGCAGGGAGGGGAGATGCTGAATGAGGGGACCCCCCCCCCCCGTTGGAGGGACATGGGAAGCAAGTGAGAGGAGCCAGCAGGGCTGGCCAGGTGGCCCCCACCCCACGGTTGCCAGCACCCCTGTGTTGTGGGGGGTTGGTTTTCAATGGGTTGAAGGGTTTGTTTTGCTTTGATTTGCATCACCCTATCTCCTGGGAAATCCACCCAAGGATTTCCTGGTCTGCAAATGCTCCTCTGACCCCCCAGGAACCTCAAGAAGTTCCGAAGGTGGCAGTGCGAGCAGGTGCGGGCCCTGCGTGGTGAGGCCAAGAGTTCCTGGAAACGGCTTGTGGGGGTGGAGAGCGCCTGCAACGTGGACTGCCGCTTCAAGCTCAGCTCCCACAAGATGATGTTCATTGTGAACTCCGAGGACTACATGTACCGCCGGGGGACCCTGTGCCGCGCCAAGCAGGTGCCTCTCTTGCCCTGTCCTGGGAACTATGTCTAGCTCACCGCCCATCAGGGGTGCCTTGGCCCCTGTGATCTGGCCCGTGGCCATCTAGGGGGACCTGGGTCCAGCCCGCAGCCGGCTGTGGGCACCTGGGTCTCTTGACTCCAACCCACCCTCTGCCTGCAGGTGCAGCCCTTGGTCTTGCTGCGGCACCACCAGCACTTCGAGGAGTGGCACAGCCGCTGGCTGGAGGACAACGTGACCGTGGAGGCAGCCAGCCTAGTGCAGGACTGGCTGATGGGCGAAGAGGATGAGGACATGGTGCCCTGCAAGACAATCTGCGAGACGGCCCATGTGCATGGCCTGCCTGTGACCCGCTACCGCGTTCAGTACAGCCGCCGCCCTGTGTCCCCCTGAGGCACCCAAGCAGCCATCGCAACACGCAGTTTGGTGTGGTTACTTCTTCAACCTAGGTGTCAGTCGAGGGCATTTTCATGAACTACCTGAGGGAAGGAGAGCACCCCCAGCCTTGCCGCTGCAGGCTGCCAGCTCCAGGAAAGGGGGTTTGTCAGCTGCAGCCCCACGCTACCATCCTTCACAGTGCCCCAGCTTCCTTTGGGCTAGTCCTGTGCCAAACCTGAAACCCCTGCACTTGAACTTGAGGCTCAGTCCCCAGTAGAAAGGGGAGGATCCATGCGCTGCCTGATGACAAACAGGTGTGTTCACACATCTGCCAAGTGGAGCCATGCTGGTCATTCTGTGTGCGGGACATCTGGGAAAGTCAGTGACAAGCCTTACGAGGGCACACAGTTGGGAAGAGTCGGCATAGAAGGAGTTGGGCCAGGGACCTGCTTGAAAAGCGTGTCCTTTCCAAGTGGTTCGAAAGCTTCCAGAAACTTCTCAAGCTGGACAGCTCCTGTATCTGACAGTGTGGACATCAGCTGGTACTCGGGTCCTCCTCGTTTTATAAGCATTACAAGCCCTTTCCACTAGGCGTGGGGTGGGCAGGGGGCACCAGAATGGCCCAGAAGACCCCACTGTGGAAAACAGACACGCCAAACCCTGTGTTGATCCAGCAGCCGGCCTCTGGGTCTGTCAGGGACGGGACTCAGCCCAACACTCCCACCATGTTCCCGTGGCCCGTGTTGGGAGGGCCCCAGGGTGGGATTCTGTATCTAAGATGGACGTTCTAGAAATAACAGATGCACACACATATTTATTCCTTTACACCCTCTTAGTGGTTGTAACTTTCACAACCAAGTCCCGAGGCTTCTTGGGGAGTGAGAGCACTCCTCATACCCACCCCACCACTGCTGTTCCTGCAGCTGCCATGAGGGGAGGGCATGTGTGTGGGGGCTGAGGCAGCTGTCCCGTGGAGGCCTCTGCAGCTTTCTGTGCCAAGAACGCCATGCAGTGTGGGCTCGCACCGGCTCTGCGAACTTCCTGGCCCGGGAGAAGCCCTGGCAACATCATGCCGAAAGTGAGATCTGCTGGCCGGTGGGACTGAAACAGTCCCTGAGCCGCCTCCTCACCACCACCCGCAGTGCTTCCCGTCCTGTAGCCCAGCTGTGCCAAACCCACCGTTACTGCAGTGGGGACGTGTTTCTCAAAGTTACCTGTGGAACTCAAGGTTTGTGAAGCCTTTGACTCTAGGGCCAAGGCCCGTGTGTCCCCCAGGGTCTCCCAGCCAGTGCGTTCTCAAGTGTAACCCAGGCACTTTGTCCAAACCCTTGTTTTGTAAGAAGGGAATTTACCATGACCCCTGGACCAGCCCCTTCAGGCCGCCCCTCTGTGCCTCAGTGGGGCCAGGGTGTTTGGCTGCCACCCCCACCCCCCCAATCCCTACCCTGCATGCTTCTAGGCAGCCCTTTAGTTTCTGAAGAATTTCTGTTCTGGGGCTTAGACTTCCTTTGCAGCTGTTTTGACTGTAGTCTCCTTTTCTATTTATTTGCACATTAATGTTAAAAATTAAATATTGACCTGAAGCTGTGAGATTCCATCCGTTTTTTCCTGCGTGCAAACCCCAGGGCAGCCTCCCACTTCACACACCAGCCTGAGATGTGGGTCCCGGGTGCCAGAGCCAACGGAGCAGCTCCTGGCACCTAGGGGTCCCCAGACCTCGCCTGCAGAGCCCTGGCAGCTTCCCTGTGCAGGAGGTCATGTTTGCCATGGGGCAGTGCTCTGCCCCTGCACCAGAGTGTGTTCTAGAATACTCATCCTAATTCAGCTTTTATATGCATTAGAAATGCTGAGTGTTTCCTTCTAGCATTGTGCATCAAAGCCAACTTCAGGGCCTGGTGTTAGCTCCAAGCTTTCTGCCTGAGGCTGGGTGCTGCAGAGTGATGTGGGGGTCCCGGTGGGGGGGGTGGACTTGCTTCCTCGGGTCCACCAAACCATCCTCCTACCTCTTGCTTCTTCCCCAATCACTGCCTGTCCTCTGAACATCTCTGGGACCTCCTCCCCACCTGGCCTGCTCCCACTCCTTAAGAATAGGGTTGCCCGTACCTCTGCTTCTGCAGAGGCACTGGCTGCCCCCTCCAGCCGCACCACACACCTTCCCCTCCCTTCAGCCCTGCCAGTGCCCGCACCAGGTCTCCCCTGTCAGGTTCCTGCTCTCAGTTGGCACTGCCCTGCCACCTGGCCAGTCCTCTACCAGGAGTTGTCTGACCTCTTAGGGACCCTTCACCCCATGTGCATCCCCCCACACATGTACTGCCCCAGATGGTGCCCACCTGCCCCTCCAGAGGGTCAGGGGTAGCAGGGAACTTAGAGGCTCATTCTGTGTTAGATTCCTCCTGTCCTGGAGTCCACATCAGGAGTGTTCAGGCTGCCTCTGTGCCTACGCACTGGCCTTCCTTCGTCTGACACGCTGGGAGGGAAGCCTCCCAGTGCAAACAGTGGCTGCTGCAGCTCCCTCTAAGAGCAGGATGAAGGGGATCCCCTTGTGGTGGGCAGAACTCTGATAGGGCTCCAGAGTTCCCACCTGCATGGACATCCCCATTAGTCCCTGCCCTCAAGTGCCCTGTGACTGTGGTGAGGTTGCTAGACAGCTACTGAAAAGATGTCTCCTGGCCTGGAAGACAGCAGCTCCATGTTGGAGAGGGGACGTGACCACTGCAGATGAGGGCCTGGCCGTGAGAGGAGACCAGCCTGCTGCCTGGACTCCTACCCCGGAGAAGCATCAGACCTTAAGGGCCCATTGTCCCGGGCCACTGTGTCTGTGGCAAGGGATGAGGCCACAGTGAAAGATCAGCTTGAATTCATACAACAGCCCTCCCTCCTCACTACTCTGTGCCTCCCCCTATACCTCTTCAGGTGCAGAAAGGGGAGCTGTAGGCCCAGGTGGACTACTCTCCCCGGTGCATGGAGAGGGGCTGTACTTGGCTATTAGAGGGGCATTTGTCTTGCTGGCTGTGAGATACAACTAGGACTTCACACCTGATGTCCTGGCTGAGAATGAGGCTGATTGTTCTAAAAGGCAAATGGACCTAGAGTTAGTCTCAGGAGGCTCCTGGTGGGGGTGGGGCCGGTAGGGGTAGGAACTTCCTGGTAGGAGCCTGCAGGTACTTGGGTGTGGGGGGAGGACTCCCTGAGCGAAGGCCTCAGGAATTCCCACCGTGTCCTGCCCCAGTTCTCCAGTCCCTCACCCTGGGTATGGGTGCTCCGTCTGCGGTACAGTTGAACAGACTCAGATTTGGGGCCTGGGAAGGAAGTGCAGGGCCACCTGGGGTTGGGAGGGCCAGTCATCAAACCCTGGCACCCAGCAAGATGGGGTCACCACCTCCTCCTCTTGGGTCACTTCAGTGGGTTAGCAGCCCTGCTCACAGGGCAGGGCCCAGCCCAGGGTGAGGAGCGGGGAAGGCACACAGGGTGCCCATCTGGCACCAACATAAAGAAAACACAACACCCACAAAGGTGGGTACCCTGAAAAGTGTTGCAGTGGAAGACCTTGCAGACCCCACATCTCCCACTGCAGAGCGGGGAGGGGTGGGCAGTGGGAGGATCGGCCTCCAAGGCCACTGACCGGGCTGGAGGGTGAGGACATCCAGGACTAGTGACTGAGTCAGGGCTGTCAGCCATTTTTTCATCATTTAAGTTTTTTTTGTTTTTTTTTTAATATTTTATTTCTTTATTTTTAGAGAGAGAGGGGGAGGGAAGGAGAAAGAGAGGAAGAGAAACATCAATGTGTGGTTGCCTCTCACATGGACCCAATGGGGACCTGGCCCGCAACCCAGGCATATGCCCTGACTGGGAATCAAACCACAACCCTTTGGTTCACAGCCTGTGCTCAATCCACCAAGATACACCAGCCAGGGCAGTCATTTAAGAAGTTTTAAATTTTGGTAAATAAAATTTACCACATTGACCATTTTATTTTAATATTTACCTGAGAATATGTTTTTATTGATTTTAGAGAGCCAGAAAGAGAGAGAAACATTGATGTGAGAAACAACCCTGAGTTGCCTCCCATAGATGCCCTGACCTGGGATTGAACCCAAAAACCTAGGCATGTGCCCTGACCGGGGTTAGGACCCACAACCTTTTCATGTACGGGACAACACTCCACCCAACTGAGCCATCCAGCCAGGGCCCCCATTAACCATTTTTAAGTGGACAGTTCAGTGGCATTAAGTATTGGATTGGCCAAAAAAGTTCATTTGTTTTTTTCTGTACAGTGGCTCTTAGCAGCGCTCAGTTGTCTTTAACGCCATTCTAAACAACCATGTTGGATTGTGTGTTGTGACAGCTGTCATATCAGTGTGCCCTTAAAAAAAACACCAAAATGGGTAAATTTTTGTGTAGCCATTTTAATAGTGAAGATGGAAGAAAATAAGCAACATTTTCAGCATATTATGCTTTCATATTTCAAGGAAGGTAAAAACACAACTGAAACACAAGAAAAGGTGTGTGCAGTGTATGGGGAAGGGGCTGCGACTGATCGAACGTGTCAAAAGTTTGCGAAGTTTTGTGCTGGAGATTTCTCACTGGACGATGCTCCACGGTCGGGTAGGCCAGTTGAAGTTGATAGTGATCAAATCAAGACATTAATTGAGAACAATCAACATTCTACCACGTGGAAGATAGCTGACATATTCAAAATATCCAAATCAATAAAGTTATTGGTGAAAATGAAAAATGTGTCTTTTATTTCATGGAAAAAACCACATGGACTTTCTGGCCAACCCAGTACACTCACGTTGTTGTACAGCCCCCACACCATTCCTGCCTAGGACTTTCCATCTTCCCAAACAGAACTCTCCCCCACTAGACAGTAACGCCCCCTCCCCAGGCCCTGGCGCCCACTACCTACCTCCTGTCTCTATGGACTGGACTCCACTAAGGACCTCATGTAAGTGGGATCGCATGGTATTAGTCCTTTTGTGTCTGGCTTCTTTCACTCAAGGTCCATCTATGTGGCATGTACCAGAATTTCCTTCCTTTTTGAAGTGACCTTTCTGCTTTTTTAAAATATATATATATATCTTCTACTGATTATGCTATTACAGTTGCCCCGTTCCCCCCCCTTCATTCCCCTTCACCCTGTACCCTCTTCCAGCCACATTCCCCCCCTTTAGTTGATGTTCATGTGCCATAAGTTCTTTAGCTTCTACTTTTCCCACACTATTCTTGCCCTCCCCCTGTCTATTTTCTACCCACCGTCTATGCTACTTATTATCTGTACCTTTTCCCCCTCTCTCCTCTTCCCACTCCCCTGTTGCTAACCCTCCATGTGATCTCCATTTCTGTGGTTCTGCTCCTGTTCTAGGTGTTTGCTTTGTTTGTTTTTCTTTTTGTTTTAGGTGTGGTTGTTAATAATTGTGAGCTTGCTGTCATTATACTATGCATGTTTTTTATCTTGTTTTTCTTAAATAAGTCTCTTTAACATTTCATATAATAAGGGCTTGGTGATGATGAACCCCTTTAACTTTACCTTATCTGAGAAGCACTTTATCTGCCCTTCCATTCTAAATGACAGCTTTGCTGGATAGAGCAATCTTGGATGTAGGTCCTTGACTTTCATGGCTTGGAATACTTCTTTCCAGCCCCTTCTTGCCTGGAAGTTCTCTTTTTTTGAGAAATCAGCTGACAGTCTGATGGGAACTCCTTTGTAGGTGACTGTGCCCTTATCCCTTGCTGCTTCCAGAATTCTCTCCTTCATTTTAATCTTGGCTAATGGAATTATGATGTGCCTTGGTGTGTTCCTCCTTGGGTCCACCTTCTTTGGGACTCTGAGCTTCCTGGACTTCCTGGAAGTCTTATTTCCTTTGCCAGATTGGGGAAGTTCTCCTTTATTATTTGTTCAAATAACTTTTCCACTTGTTGCTTTTCCTCTTTCCCTTCTGGTACCCCTATAATTCAGATGTTGGAATGTTTAAAGATATCCTGGAGGTTCCTAAGCCTCTCCTCATTTTTTTGAATTCTTGTTTCTTCATTCTTTTCTGTTTGGTTGTTTCTTTCTTCCTTCTGGTCTACTCCATTGATTTGAGTCCCAGTTTTCTTCCCATCACTATTGGTTCCCTGTACATTTTCCTTCATTTCACTTAGCACAGCCTTCATTTTTTTCATCTAATTTGCGGCCAAATTCATCCAATTCTGTGAGCATCCTGATCACCAGTGCTTTGAACTATGCATCTGATAGGTTGGCTATCTCTTCCTCGCTTAGTTGTATTTGCTCTGGAGCTTTGATCTGTTCTTCCATTTGGGCCTTTTTTTTTTTTTTTTTTTTTTTTTTTTTTTTTTTTTTTTTTTTTTTTTTTTTTTTTTTTTTTTTTTTTTTTTTTTTTTTTTTTTTTTTTTTTTTTTTTTTTTTTTTTTTTTTTTTTTTTTTTTTTTTTTTTTTTTTTTTTTGTCTTGTCCTGTTATGTATGAGGGGTGGAGCCTTAGGTGTTCGCTGGGGCGGGGCAACCCAGTTGCTGGTTTGTGAGGCTGGATGTGGGGGCGGGGTCCTAGAGGGAACAATGGTGCTTGCTCTGCTCTCTGTCGGATATCTGTCCCTTCCGTGCTTCCCCCAAGCAAACTGGGCCCTTCTGGTGCTGATTCCCATGTGGGTGGGCCTGTACACATTCTAGGACCCTGTGGGTCTCTCCAATGAACTCTCCTGTGAGGCTGGGAGTCTCTCCTGGCTCCTCAACCCCCACAAGTGTTTTCAATCAGTGTTTTGAGGCTTTATTTCCCGGAGCTGGGACCCTGGGTTTCACGGTCTGTCTCACTCCCAGTTTCTCCTGGTTTATCTGAGCTTGAATGTGGGACCACCTGGTCTGCCAGCCGCCTTGCGCACTGTGTCCCGCTTCACAATTGCCGCCTCACTGGGTCTGCCATTGCCACTCTGCACCCAGGGTCCACCCACTGTTGTCCTGCACGCCCGGGTTTTTTCAGCTGCTGCCTTGTGCACCCGGTGCCACCACTTTTTTTTGCCACTACCCCTCTCTGCCTGGCCGCCTGCCTGACTCTGCCACTCCTACCAGTCTGGACGAATGTGTCTATTTTAACTCCTTGGTTGTTGGACTTCCGTACAGTTCAATTTTTTGTCGGTTGTGGTTGTTACGTTGTTTCTAAATTGTTGTTGTCCTTATTTTGGTGTGCAAGGAGGCACAGTGTGTCCGCCTACACCTCCGTCTTAGCAGGAAGTCCTGCTTTTTTTTAAATATAAGTGTTTATGGAAAGCAACGCCTGTATTGTGCAAAGAAGCATGCGGAGAAAAGTAGAGGCCTAAGTCCCTCTCCACAAAGGCAGCTACCCCAGGGTCCCCAGAGGAGGTTAGCACCCAGTTGGGACAAGATGGCAGCCTGCACCTCTGCCTGCCCCATCTGGGGTCCTTCTGTCTCCTGGCCCAGGGTTGGCTCCATGCTGGGGGCACTGCCAATGGGCACCCCCACCCTGCATTGTGGGTAATAGCCTCTATACGGATGTGCTCCTTCACGGGGATGTCCGTCGTAAATTCCTAGACACAGCACTACTGGGTCAAACTGCCCTCCTGAGGAGCCCCAATCTGCCCTGGTCCAGCATCACCAGCCACCAGCTTCCCTTGCACAGGCTTCCTGAAGGGTGGCAGGGTATCCCCATCCCAGTTTGCCTGTGCTGAGGGTGTCATCGGTCACGTGTTGCCCAGAGACATGGGCCTGAGATGAATTAGTCCCTGGTGGAGACTGCTCAGAAATGGGGACAGCTCCTGGCTGAGACCCCTGTCCAGCACAACTGCTCCAGGCCTCTGTCCCCCTTCCCCCAGGGCTGGGGGTAGGGACCTCAGCGTCTCAGCCTCTGGCCACACTGACTGCCCGAATTGCTCAGTCACTTCCTGCGGTTGACTAGATTAGGGCTTTGTGTGCTGAGACACACCACATCTGACCCCCTCTCCCATGCTTCGCCCTTTTTTCTTCCTTGACCCCCACAGCCCCCTTGGGGTCCTCCTGCTCCCAGACACACGCCCCTGGCTGCCATGTCCCAGCACAGACCACCAGGACCGAGAACCCCCAGTCCGCAGCTCCTAAGCCCTGGAGGGGAATGAGGGGGTTGTGTGTGGGAGAGAGGAGTACCCTCCCCTCTGAGCCTCAGTTGGAGGGCAGGACTGGTTGGAGGCCTCTCTAAGCCCTGGAGGGGAATGAGGGGGTTGTGTGTGGGAGAGAGGAGTACCCTCCCCTCTGAGCCTCAGTTCCTTCATCTGCACAGTGGGCCCCCATTGGAATGCAAGAACGTGGAGGGGCCAGAGCAAGGAGGCCCCCCTGGGAAGTGGTTCGGGTGGCCTCCTGACCTGCGCTGGCCAAGCTGCCTCCCTCGAAGGCTCAGATGTGTCTGTGACTGTCTCTTCCAAGCCATTCCTAGGGCCCCAGGCTGAGGTGGGGCCAGGGCAGAAGCAGAAGGAGCTCCCAGAGGAGGTGGCACCAGGCTACCTTCAGACAGTCCTTGTGAGGCCACAAGGTCAGCGGCTCTGGCTGAGGCCCACACCTCCAACCCGACTCGAAAGGCCCCTTCCCACTCTTTGCCTCCCTTTGCACCTGCACAGGGAGCTGCACTGGGGCACCACTTTGGCAGCGAGGTGAGGCGGCCCCCACAGAGATCCCAGGGGCTTGGGTGCATGTGCGAGGGCTGGGGGGCCTTCACTGGCTCTGACCTATGACCTGGATGACAGGACTCTAGTCTTGCCCAGCAGAGAGAAACAAGTAGGCGTGGTGGGTGGCTTCAGGAAGGGCCATGAGCTCCTGATGGGGGACGTGCCCTGGGGTCTGGGCTGCTGTGAGAGCTATGACTGGCCAGCAGGAAGTACTCACTTGGCCCACAGAGGCTTTCTGGGCTGGACAGGGGCTGCTGCCCTAGACTTCCTCCCCGACCTTACTGGCCCAGTACTTGGGTCCCATGAGGCTCCTCTGCCAGAAAAAGTGGCCCTAGCTACCAGGCCACCTCAGGTCATCCATGGACCTCCCACAGATGGCTGGGGGCAGAAGCTGGCTTATCTCACTGGGCCCTGTCTCCTCCTTCGCCTGCATTCAGGAAGCTGGTGGTAGGTGTCCAGCAGACAGGAAACCCAAGGCCAGTTGGCTGAAGCCCGGAGAGTCCAGAGCAGCCAGTGCCCAGCCCTGATAGCATGTGGGTGCTCCTGCTGCTGTGGCCCCTGGCACTGGGGTTCAGCCCTGAGAGTGGTACCCAGACCCCCAGTGTCTACGATGAGGACGAGAGCACAGAGGGAGGAGACAGTGAGTGACTCCAGGCACTGCCTGGGGACTCGGGGGGAGGCATCATGGATGGGCAGGAGGGGACTAGGGGCCCTCCAGCTCATCCCCAAGCCCCACAGGCTGGGGGTTTCCATGTCATGTCTATCTCTCTCCCACTGTCCTAGGGCCTGGACTACAGCCCCTGGGGGCAGGGTAGCATCGAGCAGGAGGGACCGGTTGAAGGGCAGGGGATGACACCTGGGTTCTCAGAGCCTCCACCCCCTTCCCTCTCTCAGATGGCACGTTGGGACCTTGGACCCAGCCCCAGGTGGTGACCCCATGCCCATCCATCCTGCGAAGCTTCCCCAGTTGGTCCTGTGACAACAACAGCGACACTCTGAACCTTTGGGACAGCTCTCGGGTGCTGCTTCTAGGCTGGGTGCCCACAAGGCTGGTGCCCGCTCTCTATGGGCTGGCCTTGGGGGTGGGGCTGCCCGCCAACGGCCTGGCACTATGGGTGCTGGCCACGCGAGTGCCTCGGCTTCCGTCCACAGTGCTGCTCATGAACCTGGCGGCTGCTGACCTGCTGCTGGCCCTGGCCCTGCCACCCCGCATTGCCTACCATCTCCGGGGCCAGCGCTGGCCCTTTGGCGAGGCCGCCTGCCGCCTGGACACAGCTGCACTTTATGGCCACATGTACTGCTCCGTGCTGCTGCTGGCTGCCATCAGCCTGGATCGCTACCTGGCTGTGGTTCACCCACTGCGCGCCCGCGTCCTGCGAGGCCCACGCCTGGCCACCGGGCTTTGCACTGTGGCCTGGCTGGCAGCGGCCACTCTGGCGCTGCCCCTGGGGCTGCAGCGGCAGACTTTCCAGCTGTCACACTCGGAACACATACTATGTCACGATGTGCTGCCCATGGGTGCCCAGCTCTCCTACTGGCGACCGGCCTTCATCTGCCTGGCTGTGCTCGGCTGCCTCCTGCCCCTGCTGGCCATGCTGCTCTGCTACGGGGCCGCGCTGTGTGCGCTGGCAGCCGGGGGCCGCCGCTACAGCCATGCACTGAGGCTGACTGCACTGGTGCTGGCCTCTGCCCTGGTCTTCTTCACACCTAGCAACGTGTTGCTGCTGCTGCACTACTCGGACCCAGGACCAGAGGCCTGGGGGAATCTGTACGCAGCCTACGTGCCCAGCCTGGCGCTCAGCACCCTCAACAGCTGTGTGGACCCCTTTGTCTACTACTACGTATCCACCGAGTTCAGGGACAAAGTGCGGGAGGCACTGCTCTGCTGGGTGCCGAGTTCCTCCATGACCTCCAGGGAGGGGCGCAGCCGGGGGATGGGCACCTGGTCCTCCTCACTTGTGTGACATCCCCTCAGGTGGCAACGAAGAGAGGTTGCAGTGGGTGAATAGTGTCTCCCCCAAATTCACATCCACTAGGAAGCTCTCATGACCTTGTTCGGAGACAGGGTCTGTGCAGGTGGAATTAGTTAAGATGAGGTCCCACTGAGGTAGGCTCGGCCCTGAACCTTGTATGACTGATGTCCTTATAAGAGGACACAGGGACACAGGGAAGAAGGCCATGTGACCATGGAGTCAGAGATCATGGCCACAGCTTAGACACCAAAGGCTGCTAGCAGCCACTGGAAGCCAGGAGAGGAGCCTGGGAGTAATTCTCCCTCAGGCCCTGCAGGACCCAGAATTGAGACAATAAATTGCTGTCATCTTAAGCCACCTGACTTGTGGTGCTTGGTTACAGCAGCTCCAGGAAACCAAGACAGGGGTTAAATGTAGATTCCAGGCCCAGCCAGCTCCCTCATGTGTTGTACTGGACCCGCTGGAGAACCCCACCAAGAAGGCTCGGGCCCTCTCGCCTTCCCCCACCTGCCAGTGGCCCAGGCAGTGGGGACCTAGTCAGCAGTTCCTGCCCCCCACTCCCAGCTGTTTGTGGGAGGGGCACCACATGGGGAAAGGCAGCTGCCACGCCCCTCTTCGCACCTGAGCAGCACTGGTTGTCAAGAGTCATCAAGGTAACAACTGTGGGGGTCAGCGAACCACCCAAGGCAGAGGGGCATGGGGGTCATTCCCTGAACTCCGCACTGGGCCTGTGTCTCTGGTCCAGGGAAAATGAGCTGGGGTGGCCCTGGGACACACACACACACACACACACACATACACACACACACACACACCCTGGGGAAGTGTAAGATCAGGCAAGTGCTCTGATGGCAGTGGCCTGGTGTGCTGATGGACTGAGCCGCCACCAACTGGGGAGCCTGAGTGGGGGCACCAGAACCTCTCTGTAGGGGTGCAGTTTCTTACAAATGCCCAGGAATCTGATTGTCTTGAGGTGCAGGTGTGCAGCCTCCTTTTCCCCACCCTGCCCTGGAAGGTTGGGCTGTTGAGGAAGGAACAGAGGCCTGGACACCCTATGGGAACTGAAACTCTAGTTTTTGGTGCTGGCCCCCCAAGGCCAAAGCCTGCCAATGACTGTGGGAAACAAGCTTTTATTATACCAGCGGCCTCTAGCGATTGAAAAATGGGGCCTAGGCCAGTGACCTGTCCCTCGCAGACTGCAGGGGCCAGGGCATGGGAAATGGGCCAGGGTGGCCACCTCAGGCCCTGGAAGGGTTTCTGAAATAAATACCACCTAGGGGTGGGAGGTGGGGAGACAGGCGGATTCGAGGATTGCAAAAGGAATTGGAGCACAGCTGGAAGGTCCTGGCAGAAGGCAGCTCTGAGCATGTGGCTTCCGTGGGTTGTGGAGCGGGGCACCCACCGCTGGGCTGCAGAGGGGGTGGTCCTCCAGGTAGGGTGCAGGGTCCAGGGGTTCAGGGGTTCGGCCTCAACAGCAGTAAGGTCCAGGTGCATCTGCCCAAGACTAAACGTTCAGGCACCTGTGGGGCCAGACTGGGCAGAGGATGTGGGGACTTCCTGCAACAGTGCTGGTGCAGGTCAGGGTCTGGGGGGTTGAGGAGGGCACAGATGCTATGTCCTTGATTTGTCTGCAGTCCTGTCTTCTCAGAAACAGCCCTTAGGCCATGAGCTCTTCCCAGAAACATCTGTCCTCCCTAGAGCAGAGCGTCTGGCTAAGGAAGCTGCTCTGGCTCACAGAAAAGGGAGGCCCAGCCCAGGGATGGAGGCTGGGGTACTCAGAGCTCCAGGTGCAGCTGGGGAGTCGGGCAAAGGGCTTTCAGCCACCCTACAAAGGCCTTTCCTCCTGTGGAGGTGGGGGCTGGGCCACCAGGAGGCCAGTCCCCATCAGGCAGGCCAGGTCTCTGCAGTTCCATTTATGGGATACCTTTGGAGGTGGGGTCACCGGGGGCGGGGTCCGCCAGCCCACCAGGCAGTCAAGGGAGCTCTGCAGTTGGTGGCCTCCAAGGCAGGCAGAGGCAGAGGCAGGAAGCAGCCAGACCAGGTCCTGCTGGGAGCAACAGGAAGAGAAGGCGCTCTGACTGGGGGTGGGGGTGGGGGGAGAAAGAGAAAGTGGCTGTGGGCTGGCAGGTCTGGAGGGGCCCTGAGCGCTCTTCCCTGACCCTGCCTCCACATGGCGCAGCCCCGGCCCATTGCGACAGCACGGCTCACCCAGGGACCGTCACCTCCGTGAAGAGCTGAGCAGCCTGTGTGGGACCACTAGCCAAATCGAAAAACTATCAGTGAACCTCAACTCAGCTGTAAAAACGGAGGAACTATTGATAGATAAAACTGCAGGATGCGTCTCTGCTGAGTGAGAAAGCCAGTCTCAGAAGTGGCATGCTCCGTACTTCTGTTGAGGGCAGGTAGGGCAGGGATGAGGGTGGCTGCAAAAGGCAGCAACAGGGATCCTGGAGGTGAGGAGCTATCCTGTGTCTTGACTGGGGTCATGGTCACCCAAATCCACACAGGAGGAGAACTTGCAGACTCAGATGCAGAGGAGCGCACGAGAGAGTGGCAACAGAGGAATAAGATGGGTGGAGTGTATGCGTGTCAACTTCCTGGTGTCACACTATGTTCTGTCGAGGGCGGAGGGAACTGAGATCTTCCTGTTATTTCTTTTAAAAAAAAAAAGATTGATTGATTGAGTTTTAGAGAGAGGAAAGGAGGGTTAGAGAGAGGAGAGAAACATGTATCAGTTGCCCCTCCAGATCCCCCAACCAAGACCTGGCCCACAACCCAGGCACATGCCCTGCCCATGAATTGAACCAGTGACCCCTTGGTTTGAAGGCCAGCGGTAATCCACTGAGCCACCCCAGCCTGGGCTGTGTTATTTCTTACAACCATGTGTGAACCTATGACCTCAGATTTAAAAGTTTAACAACCCCCTCACCCTCACCCCCGCAACAAAAACAAAAGCAGACCCCCTCAGAAGGCCCTGAAAAGAGCTGGCAGGTACGGAAGGGGGTGGCAACGCTTGGGACCGTGTAGCTCTGTGTGTGGCAGCTGCAGCATGAAGTGCAGGCGAGGCAGAACACAGAGACAATGGGCTTCAACGGTGACACCTTGCTGACAAAGTGGTACAACAACTCACCCCAGACAGACGGGAAAGCTTAAGGATGACTATCGTCATCCCCAATGCCAACACTAAAACAAAAATAAGGCGAAAGGATACTCACTAAATTAAAATGGAATTCTAAAAAAAAGTTCAGTTACTCCAAAAGAGAGCATGAAGGGAGGAACAGATGGGACAAAACAAGAATATTCCAACGGGAGCCTTATCAACAATTATATTAAACGCTCGTGGGCCAAACCCGCTGCCTGGTACCAGATGAGGCATCCCTGAAGCTCTGGGGCTTTGGTGGGTGCCGATGGAAAAGCATTCTTGCTGGGCTTGCTGAGCAGGCGTTAGAACCAGCCTTTGCCACTGGGACAGGGCAGCTCAGAGCCTCCTCCAGGGAGTTGGAGCTCAGAGGACAGAGCCTGAGGCCCGACGGCACAGCTGCCCCGGACCCGGCACATGACTGAGCTAATAACTCAACCTGCTTCTGTAACCTCTTGAGTTGAGTTTGCTGTAACATATACCCAAAAGATTGGCCTCCTTGCCCTGGCCAGGTGGCTCAGATGGTTGGAGTATCTTCCCGTGCACCAAAAGGCTGTGGGTTCAATTCCTGGTCAGGGCACATACCTAGGTTGCAGGTTTGATCCCCGGTTAGGGAGTACATCAGGCAACTGATCAATGTTTCTCTCTCACTCTCTCTCTTTCTCAACTCTCTAAAATATCCACGGGTGAGGATTAAAATAAAGTTTGTTAAGTCCCCTCCCGGCCTCACCCCACAGGGCTCTCCTGTGGTCTGACCACCCCCACTGGGGTGACAAAGGTCCGCTCCCTGACCCAACTCCACACAGGCTCCTCTGGCCTCTTTTTCAACTAGGTCTCCAGCCTTGGACTGCCATGTTCATCTCACTGCTGTCAATTGTAGCAAGAATCCCAAGTCAGTTTAGCCAGAAATCCCACCCTCCATATCTGATCACCCTCGTTGCTAATCAGGGTCCTGCCCCACCCCCCATCCATCCTCCCCTGCCCCCCATCCCTGGGATGATGACACCTCCCAGCCTGCCTTCAGCAAGAATCCTGTTAGGTCAGTTTAGCCAGCACGCCCCTCCCCACCTCCCCCGAGTTTCCTCTGAGTCATACTCCATCCACTGACTGCCCCGTCCAGCTCCTTGGGCACAAATCCCCATTTCTTGTATTCAGAGTCGGCCAGTGTCTCTCCCCACCGCAAGGCTCCCTCTACTTCTTTTGATACCCACCCCCTTGAACGGAACCGGCCTTCTGTGTGTCAGGAATATTTTCTTGAACAGCGGTCCCAAGCCCAGTGTGTCTCAGGAGCAGGCCTGTCTTGGGGCCTAGTCCTTGAGGGGTCCCTCAGCCACACCCTGCACACACAGGCTGCTCCGTGATGTGTGCTGCATGGATGTGGCTGGGGAGACGGGACCCCCCCCCACCTTGTCCTGGAAACCACCCCCCAAGGCTGATCCCTCTACTGTCATTCCCACTCCCTGCCTGGGACCAGGGCTAGTGGAGGAGGTTGGGAACAGCCCTCGCCTGTCTTATGCCTCCCCCTCCAAGTCCATGGCCTCATGGGTGACTGCCAGGTGCCCAGAGTCCAGGGGCACTGGGTCATAGTTAAAGTTATAAGCAGAGGCTGGTCTCAGCTGCTCTGGAAAGAAGGGAGACATAGTAGGTCAAGGGTACTAGAGGGGGTGGACATGATGGGCTGGGGGGAGACTTAGCAAGATTGAGAAGAAGGTGCAAAGAGACCCAGGAACTAAGAAACGGACATGGGGGATGACAGGAACAAAGATGGAGACTGGAGGAGAGAGGAATGGGCCGCAAATAACAAGGAAAGCTGTGAGGAGTGGGGAGAGAGACACAGACCCACGTGGCGGGGGAGGGGTGGGAAACGAGGTTCAGAGTCCGGAGGGGTGAAATGGAGAGAAGAAAACAGAAGTGGGAGGGGATACCTGCAGGTTGGCGGGTGGGGGGTGGCATGGACACAGACAGGCCAGGGACCAGGGCTGGGGAAGAGAGGCCCTCACCAAGGAACTTGGAAGCAGGGGCTGCTCAGCTGCACAGTGACTAGAAGGGAAGGGAAGGGGAGGGGAGGGGAGGGGAGGGGAGGGGAGGGCAGAGACTAAGAGGGCGGTGAAGACGGGGTGGAGGAGGTGAAAGGGAGGAAGGGGAGGAAGGGAAGGAGGTGATGGAGAAGTTGGGGTGCAGAAGTCCAGGGCAAGGTGGGGTCCCCGAAGTCGAGTCTTGACAAAGGAGCAGCGGCAGGGGGTGTGGGCTCCAGCCTCACACCCCTGCGGCAAGCAGCCTCCTGCAGTCGGCCAGCGCTAGGATAGATGACACCGTCAGAGCCCCTGCGCACCAAAAGGGGGGCACAGTTGCAGAGTGCAATTGTCCCCCCCTCCTCTGGGTCAGCCATGGGCCCCTCTGCCGGGGACCAGCGTAGGGCATGAAACTAAGTCGGCAGGGCCCGAGGAACCGGCTCCCCACCACACCTGCGTCTCCCACCCCGCGGCCCGGCTGGCTCACAGCTCCCGGGAGGCCCAGACTGCCCTCCCACGGGTGGGGACTGCTGTGCTGCTGCTGTTGGGAGGCTGAGCCCAGACCTAGTCAATTTCCTTCAAGTATCGCCACAGCACTTACCAAAGCAAATTTCAATTTTTTAAAGTTTAAAAGCAAACTAAACTCATTAGAAGTTTGGAAAATAAAGGGCCCAGGACCCTCTTGGCCTGCCAAGTCCTTCACTGCGGCCACTCTCCGCACTCAGTGGAAGGGCCCGTGGTCCCCATGTCAGGATTGTGGAGGGAGGGAGCCAAGGGCTCTCCGAGGAGCCTCTGTCTCCTTCTCGGCCAGTCCCTGCTCAGCCTGGCCCTCCGCACAAAACGCGCTCCCCAAGCCACACCGGGACCTCCTGCCTTACCACCTCGATCTCTCCTCTGCCAGGCCAGCCCCATTCTCCCATCTGACCTCAGCTCCAAGCGGACCATCCTCCCTGACACCCGCGGGGAGTGGGCAGTGGCCTTGCCCTGGGCAGCCGAGGGCCCTGGGCAGCCGAGGGCTCCACTTCGTTGCAGGCAGGCCCTGCGCACAGCTTGCAGGCAAGCAGGCTGTGTGTGCTGACATTGTAGAAGCCGGTGGCATCAAAGGCTGCGGGGAGAGGGAGACTGGTGACAATGTGATGGGGTGACAGGGAGAGGGGCGGAGCTGAGGTGCAGGACTGTGGCACTGGCCTACCGGGTTTGTAGTAGTCACACAGAGATAGGCAGCACGGAGGTCCTGCCCACTGCCCACCACGTGCTCGCAGAGCCCCCAAAAGCACACAAGTCAGGCATTGGCTGGAGATCTGTGGGGAAGGGGGTGTGGGTCAGGGTCTGCTGGGCCCACTAGGCCCAGGGCTTGAGATCTGGCCTCCGGTGCTCTGTAACGCCCCAGAGTGTGGACCCAGACTGCCTGATTTCAGAGTACCCAGGAGGGGTGAAACAGAAACCTGGTCCCATTTCAGTTCCGTGGGTCTTTTCATCCCACCTGGAAATAAGTCTCAGCTGGCCTCAGCCCCTGGGTCCTACAGCAGGGTCCCTCCCTCACTGGGCCTGACATTCAGTGCATTCGCAGTGCCAAGTAACCACCACCTCCGTCTCCTCCAGAACATTTCATCACCTAACGAGCCCCAGTCCCGTTAGCAGTCACTCCCTTCCCCCATCCCCCTCGTACAGGTGGCCTTTGTGTCTGGTCTCTATCAGCACTTTTTTAATTTTTTTAAATTTATTTATTGATTTTAGACGAGGGAGGAGAAATACGGATCTGTTGTCCCACTTATTTATGCTTATCCATTGTGTGCTTCTTGTGTGTGCCCTTAGCGAGGATGGAGCCCGCAACCTGGGCATATTGGATACTCTCTAACCAGCTCAGCTATCCTGCCAGGGCTCACAGCTCGTGTTTGAGCTTCATCCACATTGTAGTGTGTCCGTGCTTCACTCCTTTTTATGCCTGAATCCTACATCGCACCCCCACCCAGCTTTTCCCACCAAAACCAGCTGGCTGGGGCACACCACCGTCAGCCGCACCCACTGTGCCTGAATCTACTCTCCCAGTTTCCTTTCATGGTATGAGATGGTTGGAGGAGCCACACAGGGCCATGGCCGCTGAGCCCTCCCAGGGTGGGTGCTGACAGGCCCCTGCCCACCCCCCAGCTGGCAGTACCTCATCCAAGTAGAAGAGAACTCTGCATCCAGCCACCTCGTACGTCTTCAGGGCCACGCGTGGGTCCAGGAACAGCTGGTGAGGAAGCCAGAGGTCAGGGCTCCCCGGTCCCTCTGCCTGCAATGCTTGCTTCCCCCCCCCCCCCCGCATGTCTTCAGGGCCCACAATGGTCAGTGGGAGGCAGGCCTGGGGAAGCCAAGGCCCCAGAGGCTGGGTCGGGAGAAGGGGAGGGCTTTGCTCACTGTCATCAAGTCATCATGGGCCAGGGCCAGGGGATGACAATTAGTGCTCCCCAGGCCCTGCCAGCCCCCCAGCCCAGGACAGGGCACCTAAAGCTGCCCTTGTCTCTGGCTCCCACCTCTTCTCCCTTCCTGCAGCCTCCTCCAATCCTGCCCCAGCCCCAGGTCAGGCCTCCCTCCCCGCCGGGGCCAGGATGAGCCCTGTCACCAGCTCCTGCCTCACCTACACCATGCAACCATCACCCCCCAGCCTGGGACCTCTAATCAAAACCCCACAGAGCCTCTGTGCTGGTCCCTGTGTTCCCCTAGTACACTTCCCAGTCCCCCTGGCCACCCCCGCCACATATTGTAGACGTCTGTGAGCACAGCCCCCCCTCCCTTTGTGTCCCCCTCTCCCTCCCCCACAAAAGGGGACATGAAGCTGGTCTCTCTTGAAGCAAGTCTGTGAAGCCCTCCACTGTGTGAGTAATAACCAGACGGCCCAGTGGGAGACTCACCTGATGGGGGAGCCCCCACCCCTCCTCACCAGCACCTCAGCAGGCAGTCAGCCCAAAAGCACCAACTGTGCCCAGAAAGGGAAAAAATAACCCCCAAAACAACCACCCCATTATACGAAGTGCTGGGAATTTGTGATCTGGGCAGGCCTGCCAGCCAGAGCCCCCACCTGGCCTCTGCCTGCCAGCACCGCCATACCTGCTCCACTGTCTGTGTCTGCCTGCCGACAGCAAGGGCACCTCCAGGAGAGCCATGTTGGAGGACCCTGCGCACAGCCACCTTCTGACAAGAGGGGAACAGGCCTCAAACTCAAGCCCCACGGTGGGATGCACAGCCCCCTCTGTCCCCCACCACCTGCAGGGCCAACATCCTGCCTGGGGCCTCACTGGCAGGCCCCCTGCACGCACAGGTTGGCAGGGTCATCGGTCATCCCCTTTCACGGCTGAGGCGCTGAGGCCATGAGGTGAGGGCCTTGCTGAGCGTTCTGGGACTGACCCAGGTCTATGGACTCGGGGCTGCATTTGTGCTGAACCCCATACTCCTCCCCCAGTGTGGGAGGCCAGGTGACCAGGGAAACCCAGTCACTCCCCAGTGCCAGAGCTCAGCTTCTCCTTCTTTGACGTGGGGGCTGGTAATTGGCCCCTGGAGCTTGCTACAGGCCAGGCCCTCCCTGGGCTGGGTGCTGGTGACAGGAGGGAGGCTGACATTTGGAGAGGAGCCTGTGGGCCCGAGGGAATGGGGTGGCCCCAGACCCTGGGGTGCGCAGGAGAGGCTTCCTGCAGGGTGAGGCCTGAGTGAACCCATACCCAGGGGCACACAGTGGGTTCTTGCAAATACTGGCAGGCTGAAGGTCAAAGTCAGGGCAGGTGCTTGGAAAGGCTTTGGTTGCCATGGCAACCACCCACCTCTGGGCTCCCAAGTTATTGCTATGGCAACGAGCATCCTCATGGGCAGCAGCATGTGCCCCTCTGAGGACCCACTGTGTCCCAGTTCTGAGATTGCCCTTGGGAAACCTAGAGGCGGGAGCTGGTGCGCCGTGCGGGGGCTGCAAACAGCCGTCCCCACCAGCGGCCTGCCTCTGGGGTCTGTGGCAGCCATTCAGAAACAGCCATTTCCTTCACTCATTTCCACAACCATCTGTGGCACAAGTGCCTAACATTAAGGTTTTTGATTGTGATGTGTGAGGCCGACATTAAGTTTTTGCTTGTGGAGACACTTGTTTCAAAGACATCACTCTCAAATAAACCTCGGCCAGCTGTGTGACGGTTACTAGATAAACAACTGCATGCGGGGCCATGGTGCCCCCACACAAAGGTCCCCTTTCAGAAAGCTCTGGGTGACCTAGGTAGCTGACTGCTTGAGTGACCCCAGTTCTCCCTTCCTATACCCTAATTCCCACTCTTGTATTTTAAATTCACCAACAAAGAGTGAACCTGCAGAACCCTAGACACCCCACCCTGGGGCGCCGACAAAGCCAGAGCCCCAGGTCCATGATCTCCCTCTACCCACAGCCTTGCTGTGCGGCCCCAGTGTGCTTCGCACCCTTCAGGGCCTGTGAGCAATGCGCCTGTGCTTTGTTCCCTGAGCACGGTGGCTGAGATGCATCCTATAATCACAAAAAGAACCACAGGAGCTGGTGACAACACCGCAGTGGCGTCATCGGAGGAAATGTCTCTGTGGTGGGCAGCAAGGGGTAGGGGGCCTGGGTGAGTGTCCCAGGTGTTTGCAGCCAATACCATCACTGTCAGTGGGCTGGAACTGACACAAAATGCTGTTCCCAAGCCAGATGGGATGTTCCCAAGGCAGATGACCTTACCTGGTGCACACCTCCAGGGTCACCTGGTACTCCTGGCAATGCTGGTCGGCTGATGGGTCATCATCATCGGTAGAGGATGCTGGTGCAGGGTGCCAGGGATGCTCAGCCTCAGGCTCCTGGAGAGTCATGAGAAGCTGGAAGAACGGCTGGGCCACTGGGTCTGGCACTTGGTAGGTGATGTCAATCTGGGGGGGCATGGGAAGACGGAGTCCTAGGTGCCCTGGGGATTGGGGGGGAGGTGAGGCGGGGACACATGGGGATGGCCAGAATGATGATGACAGTGCCATCAGCCATATTCCATTTAGGCTTGAGAGGGTGAGTGCCGTTTAGATAGACCACCACCCCATTTTTACATGTCTCAAGCCCAGGTCTGCCCACCTTCGGGACTCTCTCTCCTACCCCCTGTGTTGTCTGGGCTCCCATATCAGAGATGGGAGGGCTGAGGCTGCAAAGTCTCCAGGTGGATTTGCCCTGGAGACACCTGGGATGCTCACCTGGGTCCCCAACTACTTGCTGCCAGAGCCCATGGTGCTGTTCTGCCCCAGCCCAGAGCTCAGCTAAACCTCAGGACCTGGTGACAGAGGGACTACAGGCAGGGCCAGGCTGAAGCCAGTCAAATAGATCTTCCTGGAGAGACCCTACACCCAAGAGGACACATGGTCACTTCCACTGGGCTGTGTGGTGAGCAGGGTGGTCTGCCTGTGGGGTGCCGACAGTCTGTGCTGGGGTCTCTCAAGCACACCTATCCACCCTGCAGCTGAGCTCAGAGCCTGCCCTCCCTCTTCCATTCCTCCCGGGTCCTGGGTCCCAGGGTTCCAATTGCCACCATGAGTGCCCTCTCTCCCTGCAGCCTCACCTGCATCAGGCAGAATCAGGCAGCAGCCTTCACCCTTGGCACTCACAAACAGCCCCGTGGGGAGGCTGGGGATCCGGGGACAGAAGATGACGTGATCCACTGGCAGACATGCATGGGTAGGCGAGTGGCGGCCCCCCACCCCCAACCCTGGGAACACTCACCACTGCAGTCTGCAGAAGCTTCTGGGTGGCCCTGTGCAGCTCGAAGGTCTCCTGGGAGTTCAGGTTGGTGGAGGCCAGTGAGACGGTCAGGTTGATGCCACCAGCATAGGACAAGATGGCATATTCTGCCAAGGCCTGCAGAACCACACGTGTGTCCTGGGGACAGAAAGTGAGGCTGCCCTCAGTGCCAGCACTGGGTCAGCTAGCAGTCCCCAGTCCTGGGAGGTCTGGCCTCAATCAGGGGCAACATGGACCCCCTCTGGCAGCCAGAGACCCACACGCAGGGGACAGAGAACAGATCTGGTGCAGGCACCCATGGAACCAGAGCCCCAGACAGCAGGTCAGCATCTCCATGAAGGCAGGTTCTGTGTTCCTGGTCCCAGAGCCAAGTACATTTGTCCCTTGGGCCTCCCCTAGGACTCCATGTCCCCAGAGGCTACAGGCAAGGAGCCTTCCTGGAACTTGGAGCTCCAGTGGCTTCCTGGCCAGCTCTGGGCCCTAAGCCTAGACAGTAGTAACCCTACCTCTTCCCAAGCCCTTCCTGCTGGCCCTGCCCAGCTCGCCTGAGTGGAGGAGAAGCCCCCAAGTGTGTTCTGCTGCTGGGACAGCCACTTCACCACGGGCAGGGCAGTGGCCACAATGCCCAGGAGGGTGTATGTCAGCAGGGAATAGGCCGTCGTTTCCACCTCCCCTGAGACCACTGCAACGGAAGGGGCAGCTGCGGCTCTTTGGACAGCAGGACCCAAACCCAGCACCCAAGACAGGCAGTGGGTGGGGCTGGCAGTACCCACATGTGGGACCCTGCCACTGAAGCTTGGGCAGGCCGGGATAGGTGAGGGGCCACACCCCATGTTCAGCCTGGCATCCCATGGCACATGGTCTCAAGAAGAGCCCCCAAGACTGGGCCCCAGTGAGAGGAGGGTGCCAGGTGGAGGTGGCTGAGACAGGAAGGGCCTAGGGACTGCCTCAGATCTGCAACGAGGTGACAGCCCAGCCCTTCCTGCTCCCCTGGGAGACACCACTCATCAGCGACCTCTCGCCTGGCTAAGCCCTGATGTGTCCCCAGGTGTCCCCACTCAGTACCCTTGAAGTCTCTGCCCACTTGTAAAGGCTCATGTGAGCTGTAAAAGGCCCCCAAACCCAGAAAGACCAGCCTCCCATTCCCCATCCTGAGCATTTAGTCCCAAATAGACACCATCATCCAGTTGGTTGGTTTCAGAGTTTTGCTTCCTAACTTTTTTCCTTAAGTAGTGAAAACAACTTCTCAGGCCATGTCTTCAGCAGAAAATCTGGAAAGGAAGCTCAGCCCCAGTGCAGCTGCTAGGACTATGGGGGAACGAGGGACTTGAGCAGGGGGAGGGGAGGGGACTCAGTTGGGGGCATTCGGAGAAGTCGCAGCTCAGCAAGTGGGGCTCCCTTAGTACAGTGGGTAGTCATTCTGTGGTTGAGGGACTGACATCCTGAAGACAGAAAGGCTTCCTGAAGCTCACCCAGCAACAGCGGGCAGGGTAAGGACTAGCAGCCGCCCTCCCCTGCCTCCCAGCACCCTGCCAGGAGTGTTTTAAGGAAGACTGGGGGACCCTGTGCTGAGGATCCTTGGTGGGGGGTGGCCAGGGTCCCCTATTTAAAGGGGAAGAAAGCGATGCTCAGGCTAACCCACATCTCCAAATGAAGGCTCTAGGAGATGCAATAATGAAAGAGTAAAGTAATAAACAAAATAAATGAGCAAAAGATGCCTCCTTACTCCACACATGTGTTCATGAACTATTTCCTGAGGCCCCCCATGGTGGCCTCGGGGTAGCAGGCGGGGGACACCTACCCTGCACGGCAGCCAGGCTACAGAGCTTCTGCAGGGCCGTGGGGGCTGCAGGGCTGTGGAGCAGGGTCAGCTCATAGGCAGTCAGGGTGCTGACGTAGGGGTCCGAGGCCAGGGCTATGCTAGACTCCAGGAAGTGCTGCACTCTGGCAACGGCACCCCTCTCCTCCTGCGGGGCGGCGGAGAGTGGGGCCCTGGGAGGCCCCTCTGCCCCAGCCCCACCTGCAGGCCCCCCGGCCTGCCAGAGGAGTGTGCTGGACGGCTCACAGTCCCTCACTCTGCATCCTTCTGGGGCTCCCATCACCTGTAGCCCCAGTTTTCAAAACCCCACCCCCTGTCTTTCATGTTGGTGTCAACTTTTTCCAAATGAAGTTGGAGCACGGCAGATCAGCCCAGAGGGGCTCTGGGAAAACAGGCAGAGATCGGGCTGCCCCACTCCCACTCCCAATTCATCAATTCGTCACCAAGCTGGCTTGTAAGACCCACTGCTCAGGCTTTTCTCATCCTCAAGGCCTCAAATCAAGTGTTGCCCTGTCCAGAAAGTCCACCAATCCTGAGCACACTTGCCCCCACCCCAGTGTGCGCTGCCAGAGAGCAGAGACCCAGCCCATCGTCCAGGGGTGGGCTAGGGCCAGGGAAACTGCCCAATAATAACGGTAACGCGGAAAAATGAGTGATGAGCAGCATGAACTAATCCAGCACACGGCAGAGCGCTGGTGTTCCATGGGCACCGGCGGAGTCAAAGAGCAATGGTGACTCTGCCCTCTAATGCTGTGAAGATCACAGAGTGCAGGCTCTCCCGAAGCTTCCCATCTCCAGACCGGGGACCGCTGCGAAGGTATGCGGTCGAAATGTGCTGTGCACCCCCGGGGCAAGTGCTGGGGATGGCGCAGCAGACCCCAGGCCCAAGCAGGCCTGCAAGGGAAGCCCCTTGCTCCTTCCTCCAGCCTGATCTCCCAGGTCCCGCGTGCTCACCTCCAAGGCCACATCCATTTCTAGAAGTGCAGCCACGATGTAGGCTGTCAGCGGGACTGTGCCATGGATCCCACCCTGCAGAAGGATTCTTGGGCTTCACCCCAAGCCAGAGGGGACAGCCCCCACTGCACAGGCCCCAGGTGGCACCAGGAGCAGGCAGGGCAGGGCCAAGGCACCGAAAAGAGGCCCTCGAGGCAGCTCACCTGGATGTCCTTATTCAGAACCCTGCCTACAGCTGGGAAGGAGCCGTCCACCTGCTGCTGGGGAACGATCCAGCCCTTGGCAGCTGCCAGCTCCCACGGGTCGATGAAGATGAAGCTTTGAGCCAGGGCAAAGGACTTCAGGACAAAGGCTGTGAGCCTGAAACAGGGCCAGGAGGGGTTGGGGATTGCAGAACAGGGTTACCTGCTATGCACTCCATGAAGGACTGTGGCAAGCTCCCTGAATGACCCTGAGCCTCCTTCTCCTCCTCTGTTAGACAGGTGAGTCCAGTCTGCGCTAGCAGGGCTGCTGAGAGCACATGACAGAAGCGTGTCCCACTTGTCTCCGAATGCTCAGCCCAGGGCTCTCTCCTCAGAGGAAGCCTCCCAGATACCCCCAGACTGTGTGGGTGCCTCCTGGCCCCCACTGGGCCCTCCAAAGCCCTACCTCTGTCACTGTCATCCATCCGCTTCAGGCCACTCCCTGGCTCCGATCTCCCAGGCCCGCCCTGCCCCACGGCTTGCTCTGCATGCAGCAGCCAGAGGGAAATTCTGAGCCCTGTGTGAGTGGCTGGGACGTGGGACAAAGATGGAAGTCAGCTGAGAACTGCTGCACAGGTCTCTTTACTTTTCCATTTTTTAAACACAAGCAGGGATAAACAAACTAGTGCATCCCTGCAATGGAACATAAAGAAATGAGCTAGCAAGCCATGATGTGACATGCAGACACATGAAATGCATATTGCTAAGCAAAAGGAGCCAGGCTGTAAAGGGCACAGACTGTCCGATTCCAACTCCATGACATCCTGGAAAAGGCAAAACTATGGAGACAGTCACAAGGTCAGCGGTTGTCAGGGATGGAGGGGGAGGGAGGGATGAATAGGCGGAGCATGGGGGATTGGTAGGACAGGGGAGGCACTGTGTGTGATACTGAACAGTAGGTCTGTGACATTGTATGTTTGTCCAAATCCATAGAACGTACAAAACCAAGAGTGAACCCCAATGTGAGCTATGGACCTTAGTTAATAATGATGCAGGGGACTTCCAGACAAGACAGAGGCATAGGTAGACATACTGTGCCTCCTCCCACAACCAAAAGAAGGACAACAACAAATTTAAAAACAAAAACATGTAGAACTGACAGAAAATCGAACTGTATGGAAGTCTGACAAGCAAGGAGTTAAAGAAGAAACATTCATCCAGACCAGTAGGAGGGGTGGAGACAGGCAGCCAGGTAGAGAGGACTCTCTGCAAGGTGGTGGCTGGTGGACTTGGTGAGGCAGCTGGCAGACTGGGCGGTCCCACATTGGTGAGCAGATAAACTGGAGGAACAACTGGGGAGCGAGACAGACCTCACAACCCAGGGCCCCAGTGAGGGGAAATAAAGCCTCAAACCACTGATTGAAAACACCTGTGGAGGTTGAGGCGACAGTGAGAGAAACTCCCAGCCTCACAGGAGAGTTTCATTGGAGAGACCCACAGGGTCCTAGAACATACACAAGTCTGCCCACTTGGGAATCAGCACCAGAAGGGCCCAATTTGATTGTGGGTAGCAGGGGAAGTGACTGAAAACCAGCAGAGAGCAGAGCAAGTGGCATTGTTCCCTCTCAGACCCCTCCCCCACATACAGCGTCACAACATTGCCCCGCCCTGGTGAACACCTAAGGCTCCACCCCTTACTGCTTAACAGGTGTGCTGAGACAAGACCAAAAAAAAAAAAAAAAAAAAAAAAAAAAAAAAAAAAAAAAAAAAAAAAAAAAAAAAAAAAAAAAAAAAAAAAAAAAAAAAAAAAAAAAAAAAAAAAAAAAAAAAAAAAAAAAAAAAAAAAAAAAAAAAAAAAAAAAAAGGCCCAAATAAAAGAACAAATCAAAGCTCCAGAAAAATACAACTAAGTGGAAGAGATAGCTAACCTATCAGATGCACAGTTCAAAACACTGGTAATCAGGATGCTCACAGAATTGACTGAGCTCGTTCGCAAAATGAGGGAACAAATGAAGGTTACCCAAAGCGAAATAAAGCAAAATATACAGGGAACCAACAGTGACAGGAAAGAAACCAGGACTCAAATCAACAGTTTGTAGCAGAAGAAAGAAAGAAACATTCGACCAGAACAGAATGAAGAAACAAGGATTCAAAAAAATGAGGAGAGGCTTAGGAACCTCTGGGACACCTTTAAACATTCCAACATCTGAATTATAGGGGTACCAGAAGGAGAAGAGGAAGAACAAGAAATTGAAAACTTATTTGAAAAGATAATGAAGGAGAACTTCCCCAATCTGGCAAAGGAAATACACTTTCAGGAAGTCCAGGAAGCTCAGAGAGTCCCTAAGAAGTTGGACCGAAGGAAGCACACACCAAGCACATCATAATTCCATTACCCAAGATTAAAAATAAGAAGAGAATCTTAAAAGCAGCAAAAGGACACAGTTACCTACAAAGAAGTTCCCATAAGACTGTCAACTGACTTCTCAAAAGAGACCTTGCAGGCAAGAAGGGGCTGGAAAGAAGTATTCCAAGTCATGAAAGGCAAGGCCCTACATCCAAGATTACTCTACCCAGCAAAGCTATCACTTAAAATGGAAGGGCAGATAAAGTGCTTCCCAGATAAGGTCAAGTTAAGGGAGTTCATCAACACCCAGCCCTTCTTACATGAAATGTTAAAGGGACTTATCTAAGAAAAAGAAGATCAAAAATATGAACAGTAAAATGACAACAAACTCACAATTAATAATTGAACCTAAAAACAAAAACAAACTAAGCAAACAAGTAGAACAGGAACAGAATCACAGAAATGGAAATCACAAGGAGGGATATCAGCAGCGGAGTGGGAGGGGGAGAGAATGGGAGGAAAGGTACAGAGAACAAGTAGCATAGACGGTAGGTACAAAATAGGGGGGTGTTAAGAATAGTATAGGAAATGGAGAAGCCATGGGTTATATGTACAACCCATGGACATGAATTACATGGGGGGAATGTGGGTGGGAGGGGGTGTGCAGGGTGGAGGGGAATAAACGGGGGAAATGGGACAATGTAATAGCATAATCAATAAAATATATTTTAAAAAATAGTGATGTGGCAATACTGGTCCACCAACCATAAACTAGGAACACGGCCTGGCACACATCAGCACTTGTGGAATGAACAATGGATGAATGAATGAGCACGGGATGCACGGGAATCATCTGTAAGAGATCCTGAGTTTTAAGCCTTCAAGGCTGGACCCTCCCAGCCAAGTATCTGGGGAGGGGCACTAACAGGGTGTCCATCCCGATGGGTGCCCTGCACTGCGCTGAGCATGCCCACGTCCTCATCCCACTGCTTTTTGGATTCCTGGTTCTGAGAGGGATGGACGGTGAAGAAGTGGGCTCTGAGAGGCTGGGCTTCCGGTCTTGGGCCACACAGCTCACAGGAGACACAGCCCGGTTTTCCCAGGTCCAGGGTGAATGCCACTGCCAATGCTCGCCCTTCTGTAGCTTTGTCCTAAAGGGACCTGTCACAGGGGGCGGGGGTGTGGGGACAGGAGATAGGCTTCCGGGTGTCACACCTCCGCAACCACAGCGGAATTGGTCTTGCTCATGCTGGTGTGTGCCCATGGAGGAAGGATTCAGAAGGAGTCATCACTCACTGGTTCTGACTGGTGGAGCCTCTAGGGGCTGCTGGGCTGGGTCAGCTTTCAAAGAATGAGTCAATGGCTCTGGCCATCAATGGGTAGGAGAGGCCTCTGCTTGCCAGGACATCACTGTGGCCTTGTGTCAAGGGCTGTCAGCAAGGCAGGGCTCTGGGACTCAAACTGGAAGGAGTAGCCAGGCTGCTGGGGGGTGGAAATCTGGGAAGGTCACCAAGCTTGGACCACTCTGGAGCTATGTGAGTGGCGCTGTGCACCACAGGGTCAGCCAGGCATGTCCCCACTCCCCCAGTCCCAGGCACTGGGACAGGGCAGTCTCTGTGCCCAGAGCTACTGCGGGTGCCGCTAGGTTGGCACTTTGAGGAAGGGAGGGATCCTGAGGACAGTTAGGGATGCCCCACAGTCCCTGTAAGCCCCAAAGTGGTGGATGCAAATCCACAAAGATGCCATGAACTGCCATGGTCTGAGATCCCAGGGAACAAGACCCAGATGTGCCCAGCCCCCACTGGGCCCTCCCTGCCCTGGTCACCCTAAAAGTCAGAAGGAGCTGCTTCCAAGGGAAACCAGATCACTCCTCCCACACATCCCAAACCAGGCCTCAAGGCAGTGTTGCCTGGCCTCCCGCAGCCCATCCCTTCCTGCTTGGGGTCACCCCCATTCTCGGATGCAGTGGGCTCCGAGGAGGCCCAGAGGGCCCCGACCTATTCCCAAGAGGCCAGAGAGCAGGGGCTCGGGCCCCAGGGGCTGTGGCAACAAGCACAACAGCAGAAAGAGTAACTGACTCCAACTCTCCCAACCCCCTGCCCCAGGGGAGAGCCTCCTGCGTTCATCCCTCTGAAGCCTGGGACTGGGACTTCGCTGTCCCCATTTCCCAGGTGGGGTACTTGTCACCCTGGGGATCAGGCCCCAAGTGTCCTGGCCTCACTGTGCTGGATGTGGCTTCAGGTGGCAGTGCTGGGAGTGGGGACTCACCACATGCTTCCTGACACATCCCGCTCCCCGAAAGCATTGTAGGAGCCATCCTGGTGCTTATAGGTCAGCTGTGGCTGGTCGAATAGGTCAGCTGTCGATGGTTGCCTGCAGGGTGAGCAGAGGTGACAGCATCCTGCCAAATGGCTCTGCCAATGTCCTCCCCCGGGGCCCCCAGACAATGCCACATAGCCACATCTGGGATCCTGGAAACTGCCCCATGTCACATCAGGGGAGGCTGAAACCTCTGCTGTATTCTCTGCTTTCCTGACATCACCAGTCTCCGAAGGTGCCAAAGTGGCCAGAGCAGGGGAGCAACGGAGGAGAGGAGGGAGGAAGGGAGGGGAGTCAGGCAACACCTGGAGCCTCCAAGCTGGGTGTTTGGCCTTACTGTGAGGCAGCAGGGGCAGGGGCTGTGTGAGCCCTGAAGGTGACTATGCACGGAACAGACCCTGAGGCCCAGAAACTGTGCTGCAGAGATATTCAGAGGAGTCTATACCCAGCCCATGAACGGGACAGCTCACGGCAGCATCGTTCCACAAGTCCTGGTGCCCACCTACAGACATGCTGATCCGGGCCCCTCTACTCGGCGTCAGAGGCCAAAGGACCCCAGCTGCTCCAGCATGCTGGGCGAATACCAGCCACACAGGGGCAGGGGCGCTGCGGACGCCGTGGCCCAAAGCGCTCAGAGTGGCGTGGTCAGCCTGTGCTGCTGAGGGCAGGAGGGTAAGCCCTGATCAACTCTAACAGGCGGCTGTAACGTTTTTTTTCTCCATTCTAAATGTTTTTAATAATGTTATTATATTGCTCTTATAAAAAAATAAAAATAAAAACATTGTATTTTTGCCCTGGCTGGGCAGCTCAGGTTGTTGGCATGCCATCCTGTACACTGAAAGGTTTCGGGTTCGGTTCCCAGTCAGGGCACATGCCTAGGTTGGGGGTTCGATTCCTTGCCTGGGAGCATATGGGAGGCAACTAATCTACCTTTCTTTCTTACATCAATTTTCTCTCTCTCTCTCTTCCCCTTCTGTAAAATCAATGAACATATTCTCAGGTGAGGATTTTTTTTTAACTCTCCATTTTTAAAAGATGCTGTTCCTTTCTTTCCCCATGGCTGATTACCAGCCCTCAGAACCTTGTGCCAACAGGGGTGAACACCAGGGTCCTGCTGACGATGGCCAGATCAGGCCACCCGGGCCACCCAGAGTGGCTCATTCACCCACGTCCTTGCCCCCACCCCGTCCGCCGCACCTGGCCTGCTGGCCGCCCCAGCATAGTCAGCGTAGGCAGCTCGCCCAGTACCTTGTGCCAGGTTATCCGTGGTCTCCTGCTCCACCTCGGGGCTCAGCTGCAGCGTTTTCTGAAGATACTTCAGGATGAAGACATTGGGTACAAAGTGGACCATATTTTGCTCTCTGAAGCCAAAGGGCAGCCGCAGGAGATTGCTAAGGTGGCTGAGCCTGGGCCTCATGACGTCTCCTGGTTAGAAGGAAAAGAGGCCAGGGCCAGAGTTAGGCCTCGCCAGTGCCCCGGCTGCCTTAGGGGCAGTTTCCTCAGAGATGGGAGCCCAACTGTGGCCTGTCCCTGGCCAACCCCGCCTGCTGGCTAGTGCTGCCCTCTAAAAGCGGACTGCATGCCCTGTCCACTCGGCCCACTGGGTCTCCCAGCTCTGGCGGCCACCTCCCACACACCTCCCTCTGGTGCCTCAGATTTAGCTCAGGAGCTCTTTCTCTGCCTATTCATCATGCTAAATGACTTTTTCTTCCTGGTTTTTAAAACAGGTGCATTCAGGGCCATGAATTTCTAAGTACAACTTCGCTATATCTCACAAATGTCAATGCATCAATACAGACATTGTACACTAAGTCATTCTAAATATTTGTCTAACTTCTAATATAAAATGAGATTTTCTCCTTAATGAGTATTTTGATGTTTAATAAAGTTTTCATACATGTGTGGTTTTGGTTGTGCATTTTAAAGGTTTTTTCTTTTACTTCTGGTCTCCTGTATTCTCACCCCTTCAGCACTCTGTCTTCTCAGTCTCTCTGCCCTCAAATTGCTGAGGGGTCCTCCAGAGCCCCCGCTATTTCCTGATTGTGTGCCTCCTTTGCTTCCTTTGCTTCCTTGGCCTTTCCTCCTGCCCCACTGAGGCTGCCATTGCTCCTGCAGCCTCCTGCCAAGGTAGGACGGCCCAGCTACTTTCTCTTCATCCTCCTCTGGGTTTCCCAGCTTCTTCTCCACCCTTCTGTCCTACCTTGCTGAAGGCACAGGCACATGGGTCCATCCTTCCCCTCCCCTCCATCTCTGCCCATGTGCCCCTCACCTGTACCTCTCACCACCATCTGGGCCACTCGGCCCCTCAGCCACCTGACGTGACCTCATGCTTCAGAAATCACAAACTCCAGTATCTTCTAATCCAGCCACAACCACCAGCCTGCCCGAGCCCCAGGGCTTCCACTCTCTGATTCAGGGAGACCCGATACCCCCTCATTCAGGTCTGTCTGCCCCTCCTGGCCTCTCACCTCTCCCCACCTTCCAACTCCCAACATAAGATCAATCACGCAGTCCCTACTTTCCACGCCCATCCTGGGCTACAGAAGACAACCCACAGCCCTACATATACACCCCTAGCCACGGCCTCTCAGCCCTGTTCACCCTGTGTTCTGGATGCCTGCCCCTCTCACCAGGACCCCTACTCCCCACCCTGTGCCTGGCTGGCTTCAGCTGGCCTTTGGGCCTTCTCTGCATACCACCCCAGACCCACTGCTCCTGGAGTTTATCACCTGTCCTATGGGCTCACCCCACACAGGGCTTGGCCTGATTAGGTGTGGGCCTGCCTTCTTGGCCAGTCAAGGAGTTCCTCAAAGGCAGGCTCAGAGCCCAGCATGGAGGAGGCACTAGAAACTACTTGTCAGGTGAGTGGGTGTGTCGGTGGGGACCCCAGGAGCACAGGTTCCCAGCAAAGCCCAGGGTGAGACTGAGCCTGAAGCAGCCACCCTGCCCTCTGGGCTCTTGCCCATCCTCCTGAGCCAGGTGGTGGAGCAGACAGACGCACCTATGATGGACGCAGCTGCCCACTCAGACCTGGGGATGGCGCTGTGCTCGACCCCTGGGGTAAAGGCCTCACTGTGGCTCTCCTCCACCTCCACCTCCACCTTCCTCCAGATGTGGAACTTACCCACGGAGCCCCAGCCAGTGGAAAAGCCAATGAACTGGATCTCCAATGCCTTGGGGAGGGCCCGGATCGTGATGACAGACTCATTGGATGGCTCCGCACCATAGCCAACCTGGGGGAAAGAGGCCACGGTTGCTGGGAGCTGGAAGGAAGCACACAGTGGCACTCGGAAGCAGCGACACTGGCTACAGGGCCACACTCAGAGACACTGGAGGTCACTCCATCCATTCAATGGCCAACAGAGACACAAGCATGGCACCTACAGGTTCCAAAGGGACCAAGCTCCCTGGAACCTCTGGGCCTTTGCATATGCTGTTCCCTCTGCCTGGAACATCCTTTACTCTGGTTCGCCCAGTTTGGGTAACGTTCCTCCTCTAGGAGCTGTGTGAGCTGTTCCTTTTCTGTGTCCCTTCTGCTTGGTTCAGGCAGTGTCCCCACCCCCATGGTACCTATGCATACCCAC
This sequence comes from Anoura caudifer, assembly GCA_004027475.1. NCBI lineage: Eukaryota > Metazoa > Chordata > Mammalia > Chiroptera > Phyllostomidae > Anoura > Anoura caudifer. Next base: position 265,215 of record PVKU01000054.1, on the reverse strand, counting down.
TTCCTTTCTCCTTGACCACCCACCACCCCAGCTCCCAGACCCCAGGTGCCTCCTCTGCCAATGCTCTCACCATGGTTTTTGTGAGCAGCTCCAGGAAGACTGTGAGCAGCCTGAGGTGGTGCCCAGTGTTTGCCCTCCCCCACCCACCATCCCAGTCAGAGCCAGGCACAGAGCAAGAAGCCGCAAATGTCAGAGAGCCCGAGGTTCCTGGGTCCACCCAGCCAGCCCCTCCGTGCCTGGATGAGCCTGCAGTGCCAGCTGATCCAGAACGTCCTGAATTCGTCCCAGGAGAGGATCTTGGCCGTGGGAGTGCTGGCCACAAGCGTGCCTATCTTGCTGGTAGAGATCCAGGACCTGGTGTTCTGGTGGTCCTCCAGGACGATTGCAATCATCCCCGTTGTGTCTCGGGGCCCAAGGGACAAGGCCACGTGGGCATCGTTGTGGACTCACACGGCCAGATTGAAACTAGTGAGGTGCTGTGGCTCCTGCATGTACTGGAACTCGTGCTGGTGGGGCATGGAGATGTGGAGTCTCTCTGGATGGAGGAAAGGAAGAAGGGGCACTGCAGGTCACCTGAGGGCACCCACAGCCCTGTACCTGCTCCCGGAGCTGAGAATGGGGACAGTGGGGCCTGACTGTGGCTCAGCCAGCAGCTGCTGGAGGCATGGCTGCCAGCTTACCGACAACATTTCTTATCGCTCAGGAAAGGTGATGAGCTCACAGGGCTACTTCCTGTAAACGGTACATGAGACCCACGCAGGAAACTACAGAGGGCTGCTGCAGCTAAAGAAGGCCGGGGTCAGCGGAGAGTCCGACTGCGTTCATGGGGCCGCAACGATATTGCTGAGACAGGAATCTACAGATGTGACACAGTCCCAACAAAATCCCCCCGGGGTCTTTGGGGTCACGGCAGAGCTGATTCCAGAATTTACATGGAAATGCGAAGGGCCTAGAGGAGGCAAAACACTTTGTGCAGGGAAGATGCCCCATCCACACGGAGATGGAGACGGTTTCTGCAGCTGCAGGAATCGTAGCAGAGCAGTTCCAGCCTCTGGAGGGACAGAGCAGGGAGTCCAGAAACGGGCCCACGCGTGCGCGAGCAGCTGCCATGCCACAGAGCTGTGGGCCCAGTTCCAGAGGGAAAGAGGTCTTTTCAAAACATGGTGTAGAGACCGCCCACTTTCCAGGTGCAGAAAATGAACTTTGATCCACACCTTGCACGGTCTCCAAAATTAACTCAAACTGGGTCACAGCTATTTTATAAATGTAAAACTTAAAACTGTGAAATGTTGAGCAGAAAACATAGGATTTGGCCAAAGATTTCTTAGATACAACAAGAAGTAATCCATAAGAAGAGAAACTGATAAATTGGACCTCATCAAAATAAAAAATTCTGCTCTTTGAAAGGCACTATTAAGAGAATGAAAAGACACCCCGCAGACGGGGAGAAGTATGTTTGTAAAGCATTGGTCTGACTGAGGACTAGTATTTGGAATTCATCACCCACAGACTCCAGATCCCCGGCTCTGCTTCCTGGCAAAGCCCCCAGGGTGACTGCCTGGTGCCCAGCCCAGCCTCAGCTCCAAGCTGGATGGCTTCTCTCGGCAGAATCTGGAGGGGGAAGGGACAGACCCCCTCCACAGGAAGCCCAGGCTCACATTCTTCCCAGCACTCCCCTGGCCCCACTGAGGCAGAGGTGCAGATGGGCCTTCTCTGGCCTCTCCGCCCTCCGGCAACTCTCTGCACCCACTTCCTGCTTATGGACCACGTGCAGGTATAATACTAATTTAACAGGGTCAAGGTGGACCTCAGACCCCACACCTTCTGGAACTCACTTTAATTTCCCATGTCCTCCTCCACTGCGCCAGGGTTCTGGGTCTTCCTCTTCCCCAGATGTCATGCTAAGACCTCCCTTCCCTGGATCCTCACCCCAGGGCCCCTAGGTCAGCCTACTCCTGAACACAGTCTCTTCTCTGGCTGGCGCCTGCAGGCTGCAGTCGTGGGCTTTCACATGGTCGTCCCCAGGCAGGGCCTCTCAGCCCCCAAGAGGGTGGGCATCCATGAAGCAGGGGGAGAGCTGCAGCTGCACTCGGGTGGGCCTGGGGACTCACCATTGGGACAGAAGAAAGCGCTGCAGGTGTACGAGTTGGTCGCTCCTTCGGGCTGAAACAGAGAAATGAGGAAAACTGAGTGTTGGGGGCAGTCTACACAGGGGGTGGCCATCCTCCCATGGCGGTGGCTCCCACCCTGGACACTGCAGGGTGGGGCCAACTTCACAGGTACACAGAAAGGGACTGGGTTCCCACTTCCCAGGCCCAGGTCGGGCAACAGGCTCCCTCCCCTATCCCTGGGCTCTAGTCAAATGAACTCTGGCAAGGAAGCCCCCTCCCCTGCCCCAAGCCCCAGAAGGCCCTGTGGGGGCTGCTCTGGCTCCAGCTTGAGCAAGGGACCACACTCAGGCTGGGCCCCCCACTGAGACAAACCAGGGAATTCGGAAGGGAACCTAGAGAATCAAGCCCTGGCTGAGCACCCAGGTGAGGGAATAGCTTACCTCAACAGTCACGCTGTGCCTGAGGTGGCCCCTCCCCACAGGAACCCTCTGTCAGCAGAATTCTCCCCTGTGTGTCTGACGGACTTCCCCTCCAGGCAACAGCTCATTTCTCCTAGGCCAGGGCTTTGGCTGCGGAGATGGGGGCTCAGCACTACACTCAGAACAGGAGCGGCCCTGCCCCCCTGTATCAGGTGTCCACTTGTGCACGTGTGTTACCTTGGTTTAGCACCTTAACCTGGCTCCAGCAGGTAAGGTCTCAGGCCCCACCCCCAGGGGCTGCCTCCCTCATCTCCTGATGGTTCCCTCTGGCCTGCGTCCCCAGGTGCCCAGCTGCAGTCCTGTCCTCAAGATAGTCCTCACCTCACCTGTGCCCCCCCCCCACTCCTTGACTGTGCCTGTGGTCAGCACCTGGACCCCTTGGTGGACTGCAGGTGATGCCCAAAGAAGAATAGGGCCCTTACTGGTGATGTTGCTAAGCCCCAGGTCCCTGAAGGACAGAACCACCCAGGTGAGCTCAGTCTCCCCAGAAGCCGCACACAACTTCTTGGTCAGATGACGTCGGCCAGGGTGCCTGACAAACCGGATGCTTTTGGGGACGGAGATCTTCACGTACACCTGCAGAGGGTGGCGTGTGCTCACGGAGCCTGGAATCTGTGCATCCTCCTGGCACAACCTGCCACCCACGGGGCACCATCTGCCCCGTCCAGCCCTCTCCAAAAGCCATGCCCTCCTGGGAAGTCCCCCTTACCAGTTCCAATCAGAATGAATACTCACCACTGTCCTGCCAGGAATCTCCTCCCTCCCTCAGCTCCCCACATCCCATGGGCCCTGCTCCTCCTCGGGACCAACTCCACACCCACCCTGGGGCATCAGACTATGCACCATCCCCTGCGGTCCCCTAGAGCACGTCCTCTGACCCTTCTCCAACCACTGAGGTCTACAGCTTCATAATGAGCTCTGTGTGTGCATGTGTGCCTGTGCACACATATGTCTCTGTGCATGTGTGTGTTTATAAACCCAATCTGGAAAGGGTTCTTCACTTCACATCTGTTTGTCCAACCACCACACGGGAAGCACCTGGTGCGTGCAGGTGCCCTGTTTGGAGCTAAAGACACAGCACTGAATGGAACACCAATCCTGCAGGGGGAGTGGGGCCAGGCTGAGCTCTCACACCCCATTTATAGATGGGGAAACTGAGGCACAATGAGCCAGTAATTTAGCTGAGCAAAAGCCCAAAGGGTCTTCTGAGGACAGTGCGTTGAGACCTTCAGGTCACAAATTCCAACCACTCCCTTGCCAGATGTTTTCATTTTTTCAGGAAAAGCCAGAAATCTGTTTTTTAGGGTGGGGGATCTCTTGGTTTTCACAGTGTCCCTCGTTTGGGGCTGCAGCTCCTATCCTCTGTCCTCAGTGTGAAAGGAACCAGAGGCCTTGGGGGTCCCTGTGCACTTGGGCAGGGCCAGGAGAAGGAGGACAGCATAGCCCCGGGGCCCTGCTGGCCCAGGTGAGGCTGAACCTGTGGCCAGGACTCTGGGCCACCCTGCAGAGAGCAGCAGGCTTGCTCTTGGCTGGACCACTGAGCCTGTGTCCCCTTACCTCTCTGCCCAGATTCAGTTTACAATCCCTGCCCCTCAGAGCAGCCCCTGACCATGGGGCCTCTTCTCCCCTCCCTTCCTTTCACCCACCTGACGCAGACACCGGCCCGCAGGGTCCACATCATTATGGATGAGATGAGATATTCACATGGACTACCAAGTCCGGTGGAGGAAGAGGGACAGCATAGTTTTTCTCTCAAGGGGAGCAAAAGCCTTGGCCCTTGCTTCCATGAGCTTTTATTGTCTTACTGGGCACATTATATGAAGGTGCTCATTAACTATACACAGGTTCGCTTTAGGTGGTTACCTTTTATAGACAACAAAGGAGATGATGCCACTAATCACATCACAGAAGAAGGATATTTGCAAATGAAAAAGGGAAAAGTGGTCAAACTGATTACACTCCACCTAAGAAGGTTTAGCCGGATTTCAGGAAGTTACAATAAACACTTGCTGTCTCAATTCAGGGTGAGGGAGTTTTTAGCAAAAGCAAGACTCAAAGTGGCCTAGGCACATTGCAGGCCTGATTCCCCACAGGAGAACCTATCTGTGGGCGTGGGTCCTGTGCATCTCCAAGTGGGAGCTGGGCCCACGCCATGCAGAACGATCTCCTACACCCACCAGGCAATGTGAGGTTCAAAGACAACAAAGGTCAGGGAGGAAAGATGCCCCTGGTCTCCCCAAGCTGCATCAAGGTGCAGCCCCCCCCAAACACCCCTTCTCCATTGTGCCCCCTCCCAATCTTGGTCCTCACGGTCCCTCCACCTTGCCTGCCTCCCACCCTGTCACCAGGTTCTAAGATCCCCCCGCCTCCAAGGTCAGCCTCCTCCAGGGGAGCTGTTATGGGTTGAACTGTGTCCCCCCAAAACATATGTTGAAGCCCTGACCCCCACTATGTACAAATGTGACCTTATTAGGAAATAGGGTTATCAAGTTACAATGAGGTCTTAGAGTGGACCCTAATCCAATAGGCATCCTTCCTTGTGAGAGAAAGTGTGGACACAGACATTCACAGAGCGGCGGTGGCCACGTGAAGACAGAGGCACAGAGCGGAGCGACGCAGCTGCAAGCGGAAGGAACACCAAGGGTACGGCGGCCCCCAGAAGAAAGGGAGTCACGGTACTCTCCCCTCAGAGCCTCCAGAAGGAGTGGACTCTGCCCACGCCTGACCTTGGACTCTGGCCTCTGGAGCTGTGAGAGAATAAGTTTCTGTTGTTTAAAGTTGCCCAGGTTGTGCCACTTTGTTACGGCCACTCCGAGAAACTGACACAGAGGCCTTTTCAGTTTCCTCCAATGGGGGCTGCGGCCCCCAAGAGGCGCTAGAAGAGTGATGTTCTGTGACGCATGGAAATGATATGAAATCCAAATTTCAGCGTCCAGAAATAAAGGCCTGCGGGCTCACAGCCTCGCCCGAGCACGTGCGTGTTGACTGAGGGCTCCGCTGCCCCGACAGCCGCAGGGAGCCCCACAGCTTCGGCCGAGACCGCCAGCCTGCATGGACTGAAATGTTTGCTCCCTGGCCCTTCACAGAGAAGCTGTGCTGCCCCCTGCGCCCGGCCATCACATGTGGCTCCTGCAGGCCAGGAGTCCCTTCTGTCACCCCCAACCCTGCCAGGCACACATCCCCATCCCAGCCCCGCCCGAGCTCATAGGGCTGGTGAAGTAGAAGTTGATCTCAGCCTGCCTCTGCGTCCTCAATAACACAGAGGCCATCCCCCACCGTCCGCCAGTCTGCTTCCCCAAAATCAAAGACACTGTCCCCACAGCCACCCAGGATGACCCTCTATCCCTCACCTCCCCAGTATCACAGATGCTCACCCCATGGCCCCATCTTACCCCTGCCTCCCTAACAGCAAAGATGCTAGCTCCCTCCTACCTGCCCCCAGGATGAGCCCATCCCCCCAGCTTCTGACTTCATGGGTGTTGCCCCTGCATCAGGAAAGCCTGTGTGGGGTGCGGGTCCAGTACATCCCCGCAGGCGCCCATGTAGTTGTAGGTGCTGAGTGGGTCCTTGACCTGCTCCCCAAGGACCATGTGGTGGGGCAGCGTGAAGTCCACAAAGAAGTGCTTTAAGGTCTTCAGAAGGGAGGGCTTGGTGATGCCCAGGCCCCACACAGAGGACAGACCCACAGCCTTGCCCACCCAGCTGGTGATGGAGTTAGGGACCTGGACGCTGAACGTCTCCTCACCAGACAGGTCACTGCAGAAAGATGGACAACCATGGGCCCTTCTCCGGGGCCGGGTGGCAGCAGCTAGGTGGGAATGTATGACTCTGGGCCCATCACCTCCGGGCCCAGGAAGGTGCCCCCTGCATCCTAGAAATAAGCATTTAAAGCACCAAGGAGCGTGTGACAGCAAAAAGCCATCCCTGTGCCCTGACTCACTGTCATCAGAACCACAAATGGGTCTCCGGATGACAGCGGACATAAGCCCCCAAAATGTGGGTTCAGAGGTGTGAACTTTAGCAGTGCATGCCCTGCCCAGTTTAGGGGAGAAAGATGCTGAATCAAGGGGTTCAGTTGCTCAAGGCATGCTCGTGAATCCCAGAAAGGCACATTCAGGTCCTGACCCCTGTGAAATGTGGCCTTATTTGGAAACTGGTCTTTGCAGTCATGACGAGTTAAAATGAAGTCATGCTGGAGTAGGATGGACCCTGATCCAAAGACAGGTGCCCTGATAGGAGGGAAGTTCTGATACGGGGGGAAAGGCCATGTGAAGACAAGCCAGACACACAGCAGAAGGCATGGGAAGGCAGAGGCAGAGACCGGGGTGATGCGGCCACAAGCCCAGGATGCCAGGAGCCCCCAGAAGCTGCAAGAGGCAGCAGAGGATCCTCCGGGGGGAGCTCAGTCTTGCTGACACCTTGGTTCAGGCTTCTGGCCTCCAGAATCTCGAGAGAATGTTTCTATTGCTTTAAGTCCCCCGTTTGTGGTTGTTCGGCACGGCAGGGCCAGGAAACTGACAGAGTAACCCCCACAAAAAGGAAGGAAGGAACGTAAAGGACAGAAAACATCTTAGCAGTATTCTTAAATTGGCTGCATGAAACAACAACACTTTGGACAAATGTAAAATATGTAACTCAGGTGAACCCCGCCTGTTTCTGTTCACTCTTTTAGACACGGCTCTGGGAACTGTGGGACTCGCTGCGCATTGGACAGCTGCTCAGGAGACACACCAGGCCCTCCCTGCCCCGCAGATGGCACTTTGGTCACTAGGGTGGCTCTGGGGACAGACTCTGTTGTCTCCTTTGCATTTCCAGGATGTCCTCTTGAGATTTGTCTTAGCATTTGGTGCAAAAGTGCTCATTGGAAAATAAAACCTACAACCTGAAGAGCAGCCCGAGAACTGGAGTGGAAATCTCATCTGGCCTGGCTGGGAGCCAGGCTGCGTGCGGTTCCTCACCTGCCCACCCGCCTCCGCCCACTTCCAGAGCCTGACCTGGGTGGGCTTCACTGGGCAGCCAGACACCCCAGGCTACAGCACACAGGGACCAACCAGCCCCCCAGGTCCTGCTGTACCTGCGGTGTCTACTGTCCCCTCAGTAAGGGTAACCAGCTGCCACCCCCTCCACAACTCCAGCTCAGCTGCTTCCCATGTGGCAGAACTTTCAGGGCTTTGCATGGCCGCAGGCAACAGAGCAGGAGGCAACACCCCAAACATCGAGTCTCAAATCCCTCTGTGGCTCTCCACACGCCTCCCCCCACAGCACATGTGGCCTTCATACCCCCTACACCTTCCTCACAGCCCCTCCCAGCTCACTCTGTGTGGAAACCCTCCAGCCTCTCCCACCCCCCAGCCCTCGCCCAGGCTGGTACTGCCACCTGCGCATCCTTTCCTTTCCTGTCCGTCCATCCTGTGGGACTCAGCTCAGGCTCCACCGGCCTGCGAGCCTCTCCAGCTACTCTGAAGGATTCCTCTTCTGCTGCTCGAGCCCCGTGCCCAGCCCGCCACGAGAACACCGGCACTATGGACACATAAGGCCTCTTAGGGCATAAATCATGAACTCCAGAGCAAACGCAATCATTCGGATTTGTTTGGACCAGGAGTTAAGCCTTCCCGGCACGGGGGCACACACATCTGTGAGAACAGCCCAAGGAGACCCCAGCAGGGTGCTTGGTTCTGTGTGGAGCACATGCCATGTGCCTTGTGGCACCTTGTGCCCAGAAGGGGGACCTGACTCGGGAGTGGGCCCATCCCATGGCTCAGTGTCTGAACTTCCACGCCTCACTGGTTCCCCAGGGCAGGCCACCACGACCTTCTACTAGTGCCGTTGGTGTTCTCACACTGAGCACTGAAAGAAAACACAGAAAACTGTACAAGAACAACAATTAAAATAAAAAAAGAAAAGAAAAGAAAACAGCCAACTGCATCGGGCAGGAATTTGGCAGGGCTCTGCGGCTTCAAGGAGGACTCAGAGCAGGAGATCTGGGCAAAGGAACTGTGCTGACAAAGCAGCCTGGGTTTCAGGCAGCAGTCCGAATCCCCTGAGGAGTGAGGGGGAGGGAGGTGGGGTTGAGTTCATGTTCCAGGGACTGTGATCCTTGTAATGAGCTCATTGTGCAAACAGGGCAGATCGAGTTACCCCAAGAGGGAGTCGTAAGAGGCACAAAGCCCTTGCACTTTATACTTTGTGGGCAGGTATCCCAGCTGCAGCAGCATTCAGGGCTGACTTCATGGCTTTGGGTTTTATGTGTCAGAAAAAGATGCTCAACATCCTACCCAGATGTGGGCATCAGATCTGCAGGCAAATCCAAAGGCAACAGCCTGGACTCACAAGAGTGCCTCTGAGCCAGCCCACGAAGACAGCGAGGGAAGGAGGCTTACCATACCTGATGTTCAGACAGCGCCAAATCCACGTTTCCGGGAAGAAGGTCCTTTTCCTCTTCTCTACTCTGTGAAAAAAAACATTTTAAAGTGATTAAAGTTGCATGGACATAACTTAATTCTGTCACCTGGAAGGTTAACATTCTACTTCATTAGGACGTAAAGTGTTAATTCACTTGTCATTTAACATTCTATTCAGTTAGGATATACAATATTAATTCTTTTGCCCTGCCCCATGTGGCCCAGTTGGTTGGGTGTCGCCGTGCAAACCAAAAAGGTTGCCGGTTCACTTCTGAGTCAGGGCACATGTCTGGGTTGAGGGCTCAGTCCCCCGTCAGGGTGTGCACAGAAGGCAGCCAACTGATGTTTCTCTCTTATATCTGTGTTCCTGTCCCTCTCTCTCCCTTCCCCTCTCTCTAACATTAAAAATTTAAAAATTTTTAAAATTTAAAATAAAATATTAATTATCTTACCTGAAAGGGTTAGCCTTCTGCTTGATTAGAACTTAGCATGCTAATTCTTTTACTTGGCAGGGTTAACACTCTACATTTGGACCAAAGGTGAGGTGTGAAAGGCTTGGCATAGTCACCTTAAAATGATGCCTCACATGCTGCATTGAGAAGACAAGAAGGGCCGCAGGGACTACCCCCGCCCTCCCCTTCGCTAGTTTCCCTCCCTGGGTTTGCCGTGCTTTTCTGCATCGCCACATGGAGGCCCTGACCACCCCAGCCCACCCCATTGCATAAAGAGCGCCTTTCATCCTTGGTCCATCTCAGAAGCCTCATAGCCCCAATTCCCTGGGGCTATGGAATTCCCAATTCCACTTAAAAACAGTAAGTCTGACTCGAAATTTAGCGAAACCTCTCAAAATTAAAAATGGTCACACTCTTTCAACTTGTAATACCTGTCCTAGAAACACACCCTGGAAAGGCCCACAGACACCTGTGCAAAGGATAGACAGATGGAGTGGTTCCCCGCAGCCCAGTGAGAATTAGCAATCAGCCGAAATCTCCATCAGTAGGGGCTGGTCAATCACATGACAGTGCATTCACACAGTGGAATGTGATACACCAGTGCAGATGAGTGAGGTAGGCATGCACCGTACTGTACTGATATGTATATCAGCATATGTATGTACACATATATGTGCATGTACATGTACACACAATATATACATATATACACAGTATATATGTAATTACATGAGGTAAGCATATGTACTGATGTGGGATATCAGCAAGACATTGTTGGCTTTCAAAAGATACAAAACAAAAAAAATAAAATAAATAAAAGATACAAAACAGTCCTGGCTAGTGTGGCCCAGTGGATTAAGTGCCTGAGTGAGAATCAAAAGGTCGCATGTTCAATTCCCAGTCAGGGCACGTGCCTGGATTGTAGGCCAGGTCATCAGTAGGGGGTGTGCAAGAGGCAACCAGACATTGATGTTTCTCTCCCTCTCTTTCTTCCTCCCTCCCTTCCCCTTTCTCTAAAAAATAGATAAATAAAATCTTCTTAAAAAAGAAAAAGAACTTCAAAAAAAAAAAAGAAAGAAAGAAAGAAAGAGAACCAGGAGGAAAATGAAATGGTAATAGAATCTAAGCAGAATCTCTGGAAGCTGGAGGATCAAGACCCAGCTTCCCTCCCTGCCATGATCCTTCTGCCCCTAAGCAGTTCTTCTTCCCTGATGGACCTCCCTCTCTGCACCCCCAGCCTGTACACTGGAGTGGGACCAAGAACTGGGTGGGGTGGGGCTGAATACTCAGTGCCCCAGCCCACTAAGTCAGTGGTGATTTTGTTCCCAGGAGGACATTGGGTGATGTCCGAGACATTTTTCTTGTCACGATGGGGAAATTAGCATCTGGTAGGAGGAGGATGTGGATGCTACTCACACTCTACAGTGCATGGGACATCCCCCCACAGGGAATGATTTGGCCCCAGACTTAGACATCAACAGGGTGAAGTTAGAAAACCCGGCTCAAGGCAGCAGCAATTACCTGGGAGGTTGCCTGGAAGATGATGCAGCCCCCAGGCTCCCCGTGTGAGGCTGGAAGGCAGAGACAGGTTTGTGGGTGTATAGGCCGCCATCCTGCTGGTGGTTCAGGCTCACTACATCAGTCATCACCACCAGTCCCGTTTCCTAGGCAACAGACAACATGCAAACTCACGGTGAGGAAGCGATGTGATGTCCCCAGCAGTCCTCCTCACCCTGGGGCCCCTGAGCCAACATTGCTGCTGCGTCATGGCCTTGCTCTGTGAATTTGGTGACATGGACTGAGGTGGTCATGGCAGCACCCAGTGACCGTCCAGGGCAGAGTAGAGGAAAGGCCAATACATTTGTGGCTCAGACATAAAAGGCCACATGTTGTACGGTTCCATTTACATAAAATGTCCAGAACAGGCAACTCCATAAAGACAGGAAGCAGACGGGCGGTAGCCAGGGGCTGGGGGAGGGGAAATGCCAATGGAGATGGGGTTTCTTTTTGGGGGAGACGGAGATGTTTTGGAAGTGGACTGAGGTGGTGGTCGCCCAACGTTGTGAATGTACCAAATGCCACTGAATTGTTCACTTTAAAATGAGTTACTTTCCTGTTGTGTGAATTTCACCTCGATTTTTAAAAATCAGTTGCTGCCATACCAGGTTCAGACCAAAGGCCCTGACTGTGGGCCACAGTCATCACTGTTAGAGTCATCGCGTCCCTCTGCTGATCACTGGGAACAGCTGGACTGAGGGGAAGCCCCATCCTGGACCGGCCAACTCTGCTTTGCGGACAGGACTTTAAACCTGGTTACTTCGACTCAGAAACAGCCCCTCTCGATTCCAAGAGCTGGCAGGCCCCAGGGGTTCAAAGCGCCAGGCACTCAGTAAACATGTAACTGCAACGTCTTTTGTTCCGATATAGACATAGATAAATATGTAATAAATGTATTTTAGCTAATACAGAAAAACAAGCCATTTGCTCAAATATACTCTATGTTCTGTATATATAACATTTAAGCTAATACAGCAAAATGTTAACTGTGAGATCTAGGTAGTAGGTTTACAGGTGTTCATAAATTTGTTCAACTTTTCCATATGTATGAAGTACTGCATAGTAAAAACAAGGGGAGGGAATGACTTTCAAATGATTTTGAAACTGGGACGAAGAGCACCCTCAGATGGGACGTGCATTGGCGTGGAGACCACAGCCTGCCTCCGTGGGCTCCCGGCAGGACCTGGGCTGACACCACCCCCACCCTTGTAGCCAGGAAGGAAGGGAACTGATGGACAATGGACAGACAGGAGCTACAAATGTCATCACAAGTGAAGCTGCCGCCTGAGAACACAGTCACCTGCTCCCAATGTGAAGGTTTTCCTCCCAGCAAAGCACCTGAATATCACGGCTCCCTACCAAGTTCAGGCTGTCAGTTCACGCTGAAGACTTTCTACTCTCATCTGCTCTGTACAGCAGGAGAGTCGGCACACGGGCTTTCATTGGGGAGAATCGCAAATGATTTCTGCAGCAATAAAAGCTTGGAAGCTTCCATCCCCACCCATCCCTGTATCCCCTTTATTTCAAAATGAGAGGAGTGTGGCAGTGGGCAGTGGGCTCCCAGAACACCTCTCCTCACGATGAAGGTGAACCCGGGGTCCTTGGTAACTCCCCAGGGCCACTGGAAGACGAAAGAACGCTGGCATCGTCGGGAGGTCACCGCAGCCCACCAGAAGGGTCCGACTTCCCGCAACACCCCGAAGGCATCAGAAACATCGTAATCTTCCAAATCCTGGAAAACCTACAGGCAAGCAGGGAGTGGGGATCTGTCAGCGAAGGGCTTCTCGTCAGCCCAGACTGGCTCTCACGGGTCTGGCATGCTCCTGCCACAATCTCCTTCCACGTGCGGCACTGGGACACAGCCTCAGGAGATGGGCACTGGTGGCACTAATGACACAAATGGAGCCACTTTACCACGGAGCTGGGGCTGCCCTCCCAGAGGACCTGCCCTGCACATCCCATGCCTCTGACCTTTGGTTAGAACCAGGCAAAATAACCTCTCTCAGCTGCGCCTGAAGCAACCTGGTGACCCAAAGAACTGTTTGCAAAGACAAGAAGGCAGTTATTGTGATTACTGGACTGATGACCACTAGCCTGAAAGAACTTTAAACTGTTTAGAATTAGCGTCACTGTGTTATGTCAGCTGCACTGACACAGACGCCTTCCTGCTACTGACGTAACTGCTTCCCTTCCCTTTCTCATAAAAACCCCTTGCCTTTGTCTCCCAATCAGACAATAGTTGGGATTCTACCCAATCAATGCATCCCAAATAGCTATTCTTATTGATCCTGAATAAATGCTTGTTGCCTCTCACTTTGAAAGGCCTTTATTTTTAGGTTAATAGTGGCATTAGCCCACTTTAAAGATGTGCAGACTGGGGCAGGAGAGGTGGGACCTAGACAAAGTCACGTTACAAAGGTCTTCTGAATTTGACTCCAAGATCTTTCAATTGCACCAAAGCAGCAACAAGGAGTGGGTTTACCGAGAAATGAACCCACTGGAGAGAGTATCTGGATTCCCACCGGGCACTTCATTTATGGAAAAGCAAAAGACATCTGTGGAGGTATTGGAACCTGGTGCCCAACAGCCCCACTCCCCTGGGCAGGAGACAGCCAGAAACCAGACCTCAGCAGGCAGACACTCTCATCGACCATGGCGGCACACATGCAGCTGCCCCTTGCAACCCTGACCCGCATGTCCACAGCCTCCCCAAGGCTGGGTCGCATTCACTGAATACGTCAATGACACCTGGACCCGAGCACAGCAGAGGGATCAGCAGCTTGGCCAAACCCTCCCAAACCACCCACCCACCCTTCCTCTCCACCTGCCCTCTCCTCACTAGCTCAGCCAAGACCCTGACCTTGCCACCCAGGTGAGGACAAGAGTGGGAGGCAGAGTGACAGGAACTAGGCCAGTACAACTGGGGCATTCCGTGCAGAGGGTGGGAGGGGAGGGGTGGGGGACAGACGCTGGCTAAGGGTGCATTGCAGCCAGTTCCTAAGGGTGCAGGGAGAGGGCGGGCAGGGCTGGCCTGCTGTTGGGGACATAGGCAGCGTCCCTTAGGATGGAGCCCACTGGGGACAGAACAGCTGATTGCTCTTCCCTGTGTGTGAGAAATGTAATCCCTGTCTGGAAGACTTTTAGAGAAGTTTCGGCTAAGATGCTGCTTATGTTCTAATTATTCCTGAAGGTAGGGCAGCCCTCACAAGTCCCGCTTGTGACACCACAATGTGGCAGCTGTGCATGGCCCGCCCCAGCACTGACACCCCGGGGCTCCCAGCCCTGGGTAGTGACTGCTCGTCCCTTCTATCCCCCTGGTTGGGATCCCAACGTCCTACTTGGTTTTCAAAAAAGGGCTCCGCAGTGAACTGGAGGCTGTCGGCAACCCCTTCTCCATTCTCCCTGACGTAGAAGACCAGCAGGCCACTGAAAGGGACCATGCTGGGGGTCATGACCAGTGGGAGAGAGGCCGTGCACACAGCGAGCTCCACTGCTGGGGCTGGAGGGGGCTCTAAGAAAAGTCAAAGGTGGGGGAGGTGTGAGAACCTGGTGGGACCACCTAGGCCCCAGGCTGCGCAGTGTAGGGAGGTGCCAGCACAGGGCCGCGTACAGCCCTGTCATTTCACCCAGAAGGGAAGAGAAGCTCTGAGGCCTGGACGTGAACAACGCCTAAAGCCCCATTCAGGCCTGAGGCTCTCACCCAGTGTGATGCTGCCCCCACAGGGGACATGCAGCAACATCAGGGACTTTCTTGGTGGTCACAATATGGTATTGGCATCTGGTGGGTGGGGACTGGGGTGCTGAGCAACACCCTGCTGTGCACGGGGCGGAGAATGATCCAGCCCTAAACATCAGTAGGGCCAAGGGTGAGAAAGTGACTTAGCAGGAGAGACCCTGTCTTCGTGTCTCTCTGTGAATCTACGTATCCATCTGCCCATGAGTCTGTCTATTATCCGTCTATCTTCCAATCCACAAATCGATCTGTCTGTCTGTAAATCTATCTATGAATCTTTGTATCCATGAAACTATCTATTCATGAGTCAGTCAGTCTGTTCACCTGGCCATTTGTCCAATCATCCACCCATCCATTCATCCAAACATCCCTCCACCCTCCCTTCCTTCCTCCCTTCCATCCACCCACCCATCATCTATCTATCTATCTATCTCTCTATAACTCTATCCATCTGTGTAGCTCAGGGATTCTCAGGGTGAGTTTACCCCCTACGGACACTGGTGGTGTCCAGAGATTTTTACAACCAGAGGTTGTTACACTATGTGTGGATGAGTTGTCACTGGCATCCGGTGGGTGGAGACCAGGGATGTTGTACAGGACACTGCACCACGGAGGACGACCTGCCCTCAAGGGTCCACAGTCCTCATGTTGGAGATCCTGCTTCAGGCAGAAGGGCTGCAAGACGGAGGGGCCTGGGAAGACCCTGGGACAGAGGTGGGTCCAGTGAGGAGCACACGGAGTCAGGCAGAGGGAAAAGGAGGGGACAGCCTGGGCAAAGGCAGACGGGGGCTGGCAGAAGGCAACATAGCTGAGTGTGGGCCAGTGCAGGGACCCAGCTCATTGGTGGCCTGCCCTTGTCCCCTGTGGACACCCAGGGAGGATGGCCTTGAGAGGACCTCTCCACCTCGAGCAGCTGGTCATTCCTGCCATTGTGGCCCCAGCCCCATCTCACCAGGAACATGTGCCCTCTGCCCTGGGGCAGGCTCCCCTCTCAGCTGTGCCTGGCTCTCGCCTCCTCTCTGGGGCTCCCGTCCCAGTCTCAAAGGTTCAACAGGATGAACAGAACCTTGAGCCTCCAGCCTGGCTCACCTGTCTCAGAAAGTTATGTTAAGCAAATCGGCTTCTCTGGGGCTGCCCACCTGCTTCTCCGCTGGGTGATACAGGCAGGTTGCTGGACTGAGAGCACGATGTTGCCCCATGCAGCTACCTCGTGGTACAGGGTGAAATTGCAGGGACATGTGGACTTCACAGAAAAATGGGCTTCTTCCCCGACCTGCAGAAATGTGTAGCAGGGCGGCTCGGCCTGGCACCAGCCCCCCAGGGAGAAGTCCCAAATGCACACACGCACGCACACATGCGCACACAACTGTGAACATACACTACATATAAGTTACATTGGGAGGACGCCTTTGAAAATCTGAATATTGCCTATGGTTTAAACAATACGACTGTGTTAATATGATTTTCTTAGATGTGACAATGGCCTTGAGGTGATGTTGAAGAATGTCCTATCTTTAGGACATATTATGCTCAAATATTTAAGAGCGAAGCATCAGAACATGTGTAGCTTATTTTCCAATGCTGCGGTCAAAAATGAAAGTGCAGAGAAATAGATGGGTGGGTGGGTGGGTGGGCAGCTGGGGAGGTGGCTGAGTGGGTGGTGGGTAACGGGTGGACGGATGGAGGCAAAACGTTAAAGCGCAAATCAAGGTGAAAGGCATGTAGTTGTTATAATTTAAAAAAACTTTTTCTTTGAATTTGTAAATATCCCCCTCATAAAAAAGACACCCAAACAAAAGTCCCCTTTTGTCTGAGCTGTTGGATAGAAAGCAGGAAAGAACGCAAAACTTTCCCCTCCTGCCCTGCACCAACCCTGTGGCGCCGCATCAACCCTAAAGATTGAGGTGACACACCCCACATACAAAGCGGCTCCTCCCTGCATGTGACTCACTGTGGAGGAAAGGGAAGGGGCCCGGACCCGGGGCCCGGGCTCGACTGAGCTCAGCCACTCTTCCCTCAATGCCCTGAGATTGCACCCAGGGTCACTCGATGATAATCTGAGGGTGCGGGGGAGCTGGAGCCTGCTGACCAGACTCAGGCAGGATGGAGACGTCCCTCCAAGAGGAAAGTAGGAGCGGCTTAGCCAAGTCCTCACCTACTGGGAACAGCGGTACTGGCAGCTGGGGACACAGGGCTCCTTTCCGCCTGCCCGATGGGAAGGTGGCCGATGCCACCTACCCACACTGCACCACTGGCTGAACAGCATTACGACAAGAACAGTGTGTTCACCCAAGCTCTCGTCTGAGTTTCTGATTCTCAGAACCCCCACAGAGGACCACCAACCCCAGGAGACAGACATAGCACTGAGAGTCCTCTGAGCTGCAACCCACCGGCCCCTTGCTTGGGTCTGGGCAGGTCTGCCAGAGGTTTATGGGGCTGTCAGGGCCTGGGCGCCCGTGGCTAGTGGTCTGCAACAGGAGCAGTGCTGGCGCGAGCCGGCCCCTCCCGGGGCAGCCAGGCACAGCCCGCAGCACTCAAGTTAAAGGGGTGAACGGGGGACTTTACAAAGCATACAGCTGTGTTGTGCGACAGGTGAGGGACTGAACAGAGCACTGTTCATCCATGACACACGATGGAGTTTTTATTCACCACCAAAATGAAAGGAGCGTTCGAGTCATCAAAAGGCATACAGGAAATAAAAATAAATTTTAAAAAAGGCATGGAGGAACCTTTGATGCAAGTCGCTAAGTGAAAGAAGCCAAACTGAAAAGGCTACATACCCTGCTCCTACTAGCAGCCCTCAGAATCAGGAAGAAAAGAGTGGACATGGGGAGGGGTCAATGCCAGCCTAGGGGACTCAGAGGCACGACACTGCGCAAACCACCATGGCCCACGCGCCTGCTAGAGACCCGTACCCCACATCTGGCTCACAGAGGCACAGGGAGTCCAGGAGCCCCTGAGCAGGGCTCGGGGTCTCTCACATGCCTGCATTTTCCAGGCTGAGGTTGCACAGCTCTCAGTCTCCCCAAATTCCACTTTTCACCTTCCCTCTCTGGGGGCTCCACTGCCCTCCAGGTCAAAGCTAAAAGGGAGCTATCAGTTCCGCAGCCTGTACTGTCACAGAGAAAGAAAAAAATGCCGTCTTCTCAGCCAAAGCCAAGCCTCTGACTCAGAGCTGGGAAAGGGGGACGATGAGGTGGAAGGCCTTCAGCGGGAGGAAGGTTGGGGGTGCCGACAAATGAGACCCCAGTTACAGGCAGTGCCCCATTCAGATCCCAGGCACAGGGAAGCGGACGGTCCCCAGACAGAGCTTATTCTGTTTTCCAGAAGGTTTATCGCATCTGCCACCCTAAGGTGCAGCCCCCAAACCACAGAAGGAAGAAGGGGAGAGGGTGGGAAGAGATGACCACAGCAGACCGGCTCCAAGCATCTCCACTCCACCATCCTTGAGCCCCAGGGGTCCTGCGGGGGAGCGCACAGCAAGCTCAGGCTGCTTGCGCAGCCCAGTATGTGTGCGAGCCTCTGAGCCTCTGAGCCTACGGCCAGAGCAGGACAGGCACGCAGGGCCCCACACCAGCCATTCACACAGGAGCAAACCAGCTCGGGATACGGAAGGGGACTGTCTGAGGACGAGGGGGTGGAAGGGGCTGGCTGGGCCTGCCTTGCCATTTAGGGACCACCATTTAGGGATCAGTGTGCAACCTGCAAAGAGACGGAGACACATGTGTGGCCTGACCCACAGTGGACCCAGGGACCAGGATGAACAAAGTCCCATCAATCCCCAGCAACAACCCTCCTTTCTGCCCCCAGCTTTGCACTGTCAGCCTGGAAGGCTGTTCCCAGCAGCCTTTGCATGGCCTGTTCCTCCCCAGTTGAGGAACGGCTGGCAGCTCCCCTGCACTTGTGGGGGGCGGTGGGGTTTGCCTGGAAGGGCAGCCTTGGGGCTGGGCACCAGGCAAAGAATTTGGCCCCAACTTAAACGTTCTCACCCCCTGCCAAAGAAAAACAAGGCACTGTTTTTCAGTCTCATGTACTAATCTTCAAAAATTTTTAAAGCCCTCTATTGGTGCTAGTGCACAAACTAAAGTTTGCATTTCATGTTGCAGTTTAAGTCACCCACTGACTGTTCATTACCCCAGAATAGTATAGCTGAGTTCCCAGCTTAAATCTACAATCCTTCTATTAAGATCAAATTTCTAAGAAAAAAAAAAAATCTCTTCCTTACCATTAACAAGCCACAAGTGATCTGCTTTGTAATAGTGAGATTAATTTACTGTTATGAAAATGTTTGTCAGTCCTGGCCAGTGCGGCTCAGCTGGTTGGAGCTTTGTCTCATAAACCGAAAGGTTGCAGGGTAGATTCCTGGTCAGTGCACAAGCCTGGGTCGGAGGTTCGGTCCCCTGTCGGACCCAGTCCGGGAGTGTGTGGGAGGCAAACAACTGGTTGATGAGGTTTCTCCCTCAGCCTCTCTCTGTCCCTCCCTTCCCCTCTCTCTAAAATCAATAACCATGTCCTCAGATGAGGATAAAAAAATGTCAGTAAAAAATTAAGTGCTGTTAAAATTGGGGGAGGAAATATTGGCGTCAGTAGTGAGCTGAAGTGTGTCCCCCCGGATTTATGTTCAAGCCTTCACGCCTGCACTAGACTCTGTGAACACGACCTTGGTTGGAAATAGGGTCTTCGGTCCTCAGGGCTCATGGCTCACCTGGACATCTCACCGTCAAATGGGGAGATGTGAGACCAAAAGACGTTGTGGGGGGGTGGAGAATTACAGGGCAGAGGTCAGGATGAAGCCCAGGGTGCACCCCAAATAATTTCTCCCCAGTGTGCCTCTGCACCCGTGACTGGGTTGCTGGCATTTAGAAGGGCAGCTTATAATGGCTTTTTTCCCTGTATTCGAGGGACACTTTATCATATCACAAGTTGTTTAGCATAAAATTTCTTCATAAATCTTTAAGAAATCTTCAAGAAATCTTCTGCTTTGTAATTACAGAATAATTGCAAAGACTTTTGCTCAGCCACTACCCAATCCCCCCAGACTCCACATATCTGTCCTCCGTGCTTCCGCCAACCCATGAACAGTGTTCCTAACAGCCTCGTGCCCCAGGCCCCTCGGGGCAGCTCTGGAAGGCTGGTGCGGACAGACACGGCCCTGTGACTGCACGAATCACTAGCCCCCCGCCAAGTCATCTGGGGGTCCAGAGGCCACAGGCTTCTAGCTCCTAGGCGAGGAAAATGTGGTGCCAACAGGAAAATATGTTTGGTTTGTAAGTTGAGCTAACCTGCTGCAGAAGTGTTTGAAAAGACAGTAAAATGGAAACCCATGTGGTCACGGTGTTGGCAATGTTCCCACCTTGGCTTTGCTCTGCAGCAGGGCAGGTGTAGCCCTGGGGGCACTGCCAAGAGCTAATGGACATGACCTGTGACCCTTCCGCCTTCTGAAGTCATCAAGCATCTGCTGAGTGAGCTGTTTAGGAGTGGGTCCCGGGCCAAAGTCATGGGGGGAGTGGGGGGTGGAGTCAGGGGTGGATCAGGTCCTTTACATCAAGAACAGCATGAGTCATTTTTTAAAAGATTTTATTTATTATTTTTAGAGCAAGGGGAAGAGAAGGAGAAAGAGAAGAGAACTATCAGTGTGTGGTTGCTCCTCGAACTCCTCATACTGGGAGCTGGCCCTCAACCCAGGCATGTGCCCTGACTGGGAATTGAACTGGCAACCCTCTGTTTCACAGCCCATGCTCAATCCACTGAGCTACACCAGCCAGGGTGCATGAGTCATTTTTAATCAATCAAGAAGAGGAGGAGAGACTTAATGCACTTAACGAATGCTCACACACCACGCTGTGAGGAAACTGTTAGAAGTCGGGCTGCGCCACAGTGAAGCCTTGGAAACGCCAAGGAAATAAGTAACCTCTGCACAGTCAGGTATCAGGCAGCTGACAATAAAAGCAAAGGAACCATACATGCCAAGTGAAAAGATCTATTAGATTGTGATATGAAAGAACTCACAAAAATAGCCAGTATTAGTTTCCCGTGGCTGCTGTAAGAAATGACCACAAACCTGGTGACTCCAAACAACACAGACTTATTCTCTCTCAGTCCTGGAGGCCAGAAACCTGACATCAGTGCTACAAGGCGAAAGTCGAGGTGTCAGCAGGGCTGGTTCCTCCTGGAGGCCCCACGGGAGAACCCCTGTCCTTGCCTTTTCCAGGGTCTGAGGCTGCCTGAGTTCCTTAGCTAGTGCCCCCTTCTTTCCTGCATCACTTCGGCCTCTTGCTTCCATTGCCGCATCTCCGACTTCCATGTGAAACCACCCTCTGCTTCTCTCTCATAAGGACACTTGGAATTACATTTAGGACCCACCTGCACATGCAGAATAATCTTCTCATCATTTCAAGATCCTTGATGTACTCATGTCTGCAAAGTCCCTTTTCCTATACACGGGACATTTGCAGGTTGACCTGATGACTGAGGCAGCCACTACATGACCACGGTAGGGAGAGCATACAGTGTGGAGACACCCACAAACGAACGGTTTGCATCCCAGGTGGGGCAGAGCAGGATGGCGCGCGCAAGGTTTCGTCATGCCGCTCAGAACTGTATGCAATTGAAAACTTATTAATTGCTTACTTTTCCCATTAATATTTTCACACCACAGTTAATCAGGGAAAACTAAAACATCGGAAAGCAAAACCGCAGCGGGGGTGGGGGCAGGGCGGTGGAGGGGGTGGCCACTGTGTGGGGAGACTACCCCAGGCCAGAAAACAAAAGAACTCTTGCCCAGAGGTTTCCCACCAGAGCCTTGCAATTCAGCACTTGGCTGTGGGGCAGTACAGGTAGGGGAACCACAAAGGGAGGAAAGAAGAAGGTCGGCCTGGGTCCCTTCAGGTGGGAGGAGCTGGACACAGGCATTTGTGTGCACAGGACAGATCCAACCTGCGCCCACAGCAAGGGCGCCCAGCCAGGTCCCAGGCCCACAGTGGTCACACTCACAGCACTGGCAGATGCTCTCAATTGTTCGTTGTCAGAGGGTCACTGAGCTCATCTTCAAACATTGGGATCTCTGCGGTCACCAAGGAGGGACTTCAGAAATGCCTGGAACTCAGTCAGTTCCAATTAGCTAAAAGGCAGGGCTGAGGGCTGGGGTAGGGGGAGAGTTTTCCTATGGGAGAGGGGGCCCAGCCTGGGCTGCCCCAGGGACACAGGCCGCTGGTGGGAAGGGGGAAGGGGACCCCTGGCCTCGGGTCAGTGGGGCTTCCAGGTGATCAGCAGCACCCCCCTTCACAGCTAATTCCATCCATCAGAAGCTATGTTGCAGAAGGCCAGGCAGACAGGACAAACACTGCCCCATGCCACTTAGCTGGGGTCCCGAGATAGGCAAATCCATAGAGGCAGAGAGTGGAATAGAGGTCACCGTGGGGGTGGGGGGGAACTTGGAGTTAGTGTTTAAAGAGCAGGGAGTTTATGATGAGGAGGATGAAAAATTGGGTAGTTAGTGGCGATGGTCACACAGCACTGTGAGTGCATTAGCGCCCCCTGCTGTACACTCAGCAATGGTGACAATGCCAAACGTTACCTGCAGTCTCATACAGCATTCTTCAATAGAGAAGAAAACAAAAACAAACTTGGGTATAGAAACCAAGTGGTTGTCACTGTCCATGTCTGTAGGGGATGGATGTGCCGTCCAAGGCAGAGGGCACCGTTTACCCCACCGTCACCTGGAGCACAGCCTCTTGCTCTGCTGTCCCTCACCCTCATCCACCTTCACAGTCACTCCTCAGGGGCAAGTGGAGTCTGTGATTTGTCAGCATGTACCTATCCTGGTGCCCTGGTCCTGGCAGGTGCTCCAGAGGTGCCAGCACCTGAGTTTATGGGAGGTGACATGGTCCAGCTCCACATCATTCCTTCTACCTCGTTCTGATGGTGGCCCGATCCAGCTCAGACCATTCACATCAAGGCATTCTCACACATAGGGTCTTTTCTTCCCCCAATCATCCTGGTACCTGCACGTGGTGGCCACAGCTCCTGCCTGTAGTAACTGAGGCACCCTGGGAGGAGTTCGAAAGCCGCTTCTCATCCAAACTCACTGAACACTGTTAGGCTTGCTCTGACTGGTGTGGCTGAGCGGGCTGGGCACTGTCGTACAAATTGAAAGGTTGCTGGTTTGATTCCCTGTCAAGGGCACATGCTTGGGTTGCAGGACAGGTCCCCATGTGGGGATGTACAACAAGCAACCAATCAATGTTTCTCTCACATATCAATGTTTCCCTCTCTTTTTTCCTCCCTTCCCCTCTCCCTAAAATTAAATAAATAAATTCCTTAAAATAGAAAATAAATCTTAGGCCAGATGAACACCCTCCCCTACCATCTGTGCAGTGGGGGATCAATCTAGCAGGCAGGGGTGGTCCCTGAAACCAAAGCCACAGCACCTCTTTTTCCCGTGGAAGCCCCTCGTGTCTCTGACTGGAGCCTCTATGAGTTTCCCAGGGCCACTGCAACAAAGCTTCTGTTGTTTTCAACAGCAGAAGCTTATTCCCTCACAGCTCCGGAGGCTGGACGTCTGAAGTCAGGATGTTAGCAGGGATGTGCTCCCTCTGGAGGCTCCAGGGGAGGGCCCTTCTTGCCTCTTCCAGCTTCTTTGGGCTCCCAGCTTTTCTTGGCTTATGGCCACGTCACCCCAATCTCTGCCTCTATCTTCATGTGGGCTTCTCTTCCCTGTCTCAAAATCTCCCTTTGCTTTTTCTTATAAAGACATTTGTCATTGGATTTAGGGCCCACCTGGATAACTCAGGATGAGCTCATCTCAGGATCCTTCACTTAATTACATCTGCAAAGACCCTTTTCCAAGTAAGGTCACGGTCACAGGTTCTTGGGGTTCCAAGTTCCATGTGGATGTAACTGGGGGGACCATGCACTCCCCTACAGCCCCCAAGCACCTTCTCTTTGAAGGCCAGCTGAACCTTACCAGTCTCTGGGCAAATCTGGTTCTCTTTATCGCCCATGTCCCAAACAGACCCAGCCTTCTTATGATGTGGAATTCTCCTGGAGACCAACAACCTCAGAACTGTAGCCCCCATCACAGATAACTGATGCTCAAATGTCCCACACGACACAGCTGGGCAGCCTGGACAAGGCCAGGCAGCACTTGTGAGTGCTGGGCTGAGCGGTCCAGGAGAGAGGTGGGGCTGGCCCCCACCCCCCAACGATGCTGGTGCAGCACTGACTATGAAACAGCATGTGCTACGCCATTGGAACCGATGACCTTCTGGGATACTTGACTTGAAAAGATGCCTACATACTGCAGATGAAAGCGAGTCAGGTCACAAATTTACAATTCCACTCCACTGTGCCTGAAACTCGATTAGAATTATATGCTCTTAAATGCAAATCATGCTGATCTCTCTCCCGGTAACCTTTCTGGAGGATTTGGAACTCTCCTGTGGTTATCTCAATTTTCTAAAATGAGCTTGTCAAAAGAAGTGCACTAAGACATAATAAAGAAATACTAAAACAGTCATTTAGTCTATGAGCAATGATACTTTATTTTTTTAAATATTCAAATACATGAACAATTTCATCTGAACTGACGATGTCGGACAGAATTGATCAGAGAGCTCAGACAAGGGAGACACTGGTGAGCTGGTGGACTTGCTACCCCCTACGGGCCTTGGGTGGAATCTCCAACACCAGGACCAGAAGATGGAAGGAAGATGGACGGACTCCTTCAAGCCAGAGAGAAGGGCTGGCTAAGACTCCTCTGCGCAGTGCCCTGATTTCTGCAATCCCCCTTCCTCATCACCCCCTGGAAGACCTGGCCATGCAGTGGTCCCTCAGCGATGCTTTCTCCTTCCACCTGTGGCCGCAGGCAGGGGCACTTTGGGCCCCTTGTTCACCTCTCAGGGCAACTGACCTGAGTGCCCTCCCCTGGGCTGTCACGTAGGTAAAGATCAAAAGGCCATGACAGACCCACGGCGATGTGCCCACCACCCAGGTTAAAGAATCAGCTGCTCCCTGACCGAAACTTCCTTTCGGAAAGTAACCCTAAGTTTGTGAGGGACAATTGCCCTATTTCTCACCAGTTTCACCACCTGTCTGGGGAGCCCTCACAACATTTTTGATTTTGAAAAACTTAAGTGGCACCCTCATACAGCCTGGCCCCATGGTCTTCCAGCTCCCGACGATGCTACTGAGAATCTGGACGCCACCAACGTCTGTGCCCATTATTTTTCTCTGCAAGTCTGAGACTCTCTAATCCCTAGTTCTCTGAAATGTATGCTGACTTGTCCAGTGGGACAAGCAGCTGCTAACATGGCACCGATGGTTCCACTTCCTGTCCTTGTGCCACCCCTCTCCTGGAGGACCTTCCTTCTGAACAACAGAATGCGGCCACTTAGTGGGGTTGTCCCTTTTATGATCAGGGTCCTAGAGGGTCACTGTACCTTGCCATCTGACTCTGTCTCCTGCTGACTTTCATTAAATACACTTCAGTGTTGGAGATGTTTGTATGGAACTGAAGGCAACCTCCAGCAAGGGACATCATCGGCAACAGCCAGCAAGAGACAGTGGCCCTCGGTGGAACAGCCTGAATCCCACCGACAAGAGGTTCACTGAGCTTGGAAGCAGATGATTCCCATCCAGCGTTTGGGTGAGACCCTGGCCGGCACCTCAACTGCAGCCTCAGGAGACCATGAAGATAAGGAGGACCCAGGCAGCTGCACCCAGGTTCCTGACTCGGAGAATCTGGGACAGGCATATATTGTGGTGATCAGCTGCATTTGGGGGTAATTTGTTCCCCCGTGTGGGCCTTTCTTTATTCCCTGGGCTGTGCCCTCAGCGGTCCCTCTGCAACCGGTATTATTTCTTTTATATAATACTTCCCTCCTCTCTCTTCCCGTCACAATTCCCTCTGGTCGGATTATGGAACCCCCTGGATGGAATCTTAATTAAAAAAAAACTCGCTCTTATTTTCCACTTCTGTCCTTTTTGTTCTGCTTTCTGGGAGATTTTTCAGTATTTTGTCTTCCAACCCTACCAGTGGATTTTTTGTCTTGGTCATTTTTTTCTTTTCCATTGAAGAATGCGGTATGAGACTGCACCTAACGTTTGGCATTGTCACCATTGCTGAGTGTACAGCAGGGGGCGCTAATGCACTCACAATACTGTGTGACCATCACCACTAACTACCCAATTTTTCATCCTCCTCATCATAAACTCCCTGCTCTTTAAACACTAACTCCAAGTCCCCCTCCCCCCCACCCACGGTGACCTCTATTCCACTCTCTGCCTCTATAGATTTGCCTATTCTCCGGACCCCAGCTAAGTGGCATGGGGCAGTGTTTGTCCTGTCTGGTCTACTACCACATAGCTTCTGATGGATGGAATTAGCTGTGAAGGGGGGTGCTACTGATACCTGGTAGCCCCACCGACCCCAAGGCCAGGGATCCCCTTCCCCCCTCCCGCCAGCGGCCTGTGTCCCTGGGGCAGCCCCGGCTGGGCCCCCTCTCCCATAGGAAAACTCTCCCCCTACCCCAGCCCCAGCCCTGCCTTTTAGCTAATTGGAACTGGGTTCCAGGCATTTCTGAAGTCCCTCCTTGGTGACCACAGAAACCCCAACATTTGAAGATGAGCTCAGTGACCCTCTGACCCCAAACAATTGAGAGCATCTGCCGAAGTACAACCACTGTGGGCCTGGGACACGGGCCGGGCGCCCTTGCTGTGGGTGCAGGGTGGATCTGCACGCCGCAAAGGGTCTGGCTGCAGAATCGACAGCACAGAGGCTGACACCATGACAACTCTGAGAGCCTGCTTGTTCAAGTTATGTTGGATGGATTTCTTAATAAAAACCTAACAGACGCAGATGGCAAAATGTTTGACCAAAATGTTAAAGGAACGCAAAATGCAATAAGCAGCAAGCATTCCATCCACCTCAGGGTCCCCGGGCCCCCTCCCCCCAGACTCATTTTAGCTTTCCAGGTCTTTAGAAATTTTAACATAGATTGTTCCATACCCTACACATTTTGACCTGCTTCCATTTTTAAAAATCATGGCAATCTTTCCACACGATTCATGTTCACAGTGCCGAGTTGTTCCTTAAATAGTTTTCACTTCCTAGCACAAGTGTATGCGACATACCATCTGCTCCCTCTGCAGCACTCTGGAGCCCCCGCTTCACTGAAGCCTGCAGGGCACTGCCCGTTGGACGGGGATGAAGCTGGGCCCTGAGTGCAGCATGTGGGAGGGTGAGTGGGGTAGGAGAACCCCTGCTGGTCCCCCGAACATTCCAGGATCCCAAACAAGTCTGCCATTTTCGCCCGTGTGGGAAAATTTTTAAAGCTAGAAGGCAGTGATTACAGAGAACTGGCACTGATCTGGCTGATTGAGATGACTGACAAAAGGACCAAGTTCCCTGGGGTGTCCCCTTCTACAGACCCAAAGCTTTTTGCACACAAATGGGGTAGAGGGAGGAATGGGTCAGGGTGTGAATTTTCTGAGATGCTAGCCCAGAAGCTCCATGGGAAACCCCAATGAGGGCTTCAGTGGACTTGGAATAACGGAAGTGAAGTGTTGGTAGTGTGGATGGAAACTGCAAGGTTTAAGCCCCCCTGATGGGAAGAGCCTGTGTCTCCTTGACCTGCACGGTTTCCGGGAATGGCTATTGTGTCCGACCAGGGGCTGCTTCCGCTACCTGTAACTGTAAACGCCAACCTGCGATGGACACAGTGCCCAGGAAGCCCCCATCAGGAGTGTAAGGGTTGGTGGGATTACGGTGAAAGAGTGCCCGTTTGAATAGGCTTTAAAGGGAATACATCTCTCTTCCCAGAGTGCATGCTGGGGGTGGGTCCTGCATCTCAGGCCAAGCACTTCCTCTCCCCGGGGCGGGGAGGGACAGAAGGCCTGGCCATGTCCATGGGAACCAGGAGAGCTGCTGGGGCCACGCAGCGCACGCACGCAGGAGCTGAAGAGCAGGCCAGGCAGATTCCCTGCAGCACAGCTCAGCGTGGGGTGCAGACTGCCGCAATGGCGAAAGCCTGCAGGGACCTCCCTGCAACCACTACTGGGACCGGGCTGAATGGAGAATTTCCCTTTGAAGACCAACCCCTAACTTGCTGTCGGGTATTAGGCAAAACAGCCCTGTGACCGAAGGACAGAACTCCTGAAAGTGCAATGCTCCTAAGGTCTCAGAGGCCCTGAGGCTCGGAACCAGCTGTTGGAAGAACGTGAAAACACGTGCCTTCCGCTCTCCCCAAGCACAGAAACCAAGGCTCCATTCCAAACAGTTTTATTTTTTAAATATCAGATGAGATTCTCAGACAAAAATAGCTCGACAGCTTAACTGACTAAAGTGCTTAAGTCTCCAGAATGTCTCGCCCATGACACTCTGGCACAGATGAGCCCTGGACAAGTGGCGCAGAACGTGCTTCTTCCCGGCAGTTTGCAGGAAGGGCCGTGCTTGGGTTGGGGACATGGTCTGCATGTGGATTCATGGGGCACATAGCTTGTCAGCCAGAGAGGGGCGGGCCGCTGGCCTCTCCCTGAGTTTCCGCCCGGGGGCCCGCCTCACTGAAATACCACCGGCAGGAGGCCTCTGGGCCCTGGGCCTCTTCCCAGACCTCCTGGTTGACTAAGGCCGCCTCTTTACTCACTCCAGCGGAGAGTTCCAGCACCTGGGCAAAGCTCCTGTGGGAGGAACAGAAGGGTTGACACATTTTTGCCCTCTGTGTCCGAGGGCCTGACGAAGCCCAAGTGCCTCTGCCTTCCCCATGCTGGCAGGGTGGGGGCAGTGGGTTCCAGCTGATCCCTCCCAAGTACCTGTAGGAAAGCACAAGTCAACGAGCTCTGTCTAAACAGAATCGAATGAGGAGGCCCCTAAGAACAGGACCAGGCAGGCATGAAAGAAAAGATGCTTTTGTTCATGAAATATTTAGGGAGCACCAATGCTGTGTCAGGGTGAGTGACAGCCGTGAAAAGGACAGCACCCCAGCCCACCCTCGAAGTACGTGGTGGTGGTAGGGAAACAGGCACTAAGAGAGTGTGTCTAACCTCACACCTGTGACTCTGGCCATCTAGAACGCTTTGGGAGGTCCCAATTTCACCCTGGGGCACATATAGAAGGTAACTCCACAGTGGCGGCAGGTGTTTTTCATGAGTACCTTTCAAATATTTTAGGCACCTCAGGAAGTATGTTTAGCATTGTAAAAAAAGAAAACCAGATTCTTTTAGGAAGATGAGGAAGAAAGCCCCATGGTCAGAAACCCCCAGATGCGAGTGACAGAAGGAAGCTGGGGTGGCTCTGGGGGGCACCAAGGGCTGCAGCAGGCCTGGGGCTGGTTCCCCGAGGGCGCACATTGGTGAAACCCTCCGAGCTGTGCCTCCGCGATCTGCGCCTTTTCTGTCTGTACTCACACTTCAGCACGCCCCAAGCCCTTACCCTGGATCACATTTAAAACGCCAACAGACCAGACCACGGGTGCGTGAGGTGCTGTGTCACTCTGAGGGAGTGAACGAGGGGTGATGCTATCACACCCCTTCTCTTCGGGCTGTTGGAGAACTCCCAAGGGGTTTCAGCTGGGCTGAGGCTTTCTACCCACCCCCTCTCCCTGCCTTGCGCACCCTCAAACGCTGCAAATGCTAGAGCTGCCCACGGCCCGCTGCTGCCTGACAGGAGCTCTCTTTTACTTTACTTCTTACCTATAGGAAACTCACTTTATTTTTCTAATAATTTATAGTCCTTTTTCCCCCTTTTTGTTAAAGTATTTTCTGAAATACCTTCGGAACTCCAGATCCTTCTTTTGGGTCATTTCCTTGAGTTCACCCAGCAGGTCCAGCACCTTCCCATTTTCTTCTGAACCGCAGACCCCAAGTTCTCCCAGCAGATGGCGTGTGGTCGTCAATTCCTGCTGCAAATCATCTAGGGGTGTGGGGAGGGGTCATCAGCCATGGCTTCAAGGTGCTTCAAGCAACCCACACCTGAGTTGGGTGGCTGACTAGATCTTCCTTACTTGGCCGGCATGCTCTTGTGTTATGAAGAGCTCAAAGGCACGAAGTCCTTGAAGGAAGACACTTCTGTGCCCCTTTGCCTGAGACCACGGTGGCCTGAGACCTGGGTCAGGCGTGTCCACCGTCTAGGCAGTCATCAGAAAATAAAAAATAAACAAAAAATAAAAATAAAATAAAATAAAAAAAGACAAAAGAATAAAAAATTAAAAAAGAACAGACTTGGATGCCACTCCAGTGTCCCCAACAGAAACAAATGCAAAAGGTGGAGACCGCCTGTACTGCGAGTTAATTTAAAGAATCAGGCTGCCCTGACCTGCATGGCTCAGTTGCTTGAATGTCATCTCACAAGGTGCAAGGTCAAGGGTTCGATTCCCAGCCAGGGGACACACCTGGGTTGAGGGCCGTCCCCAGCCAGGGTGCATGTGAGAGGCAACAGACTGATGTTTCTCTCCCTCTCTCCCTCCTTCCCCTCTCTCTAAAAGTAAATAAAATCTTTAAAAAATAAAAAGAATCCCATGGTCTCCTTCCGTCCAGTATCTCTGCACCTCCCATCCTAGTAGAGTGCCGCCACCTACAACTGCACTGCGTCCCACTCGCTCAAGGAAAACCAGCGTCTCTCACTCTTGGCTTGTGTCCTGGCTACCTGCTCCGCGTGCACACACATCACAATGACACATCATAACATTTTGGGAATCTTATAAGGGTTTGTAAAAACACACGTCCTCCTTCCCCCTGACATGGCCTGAATTGTGCCCTCCTAAGAGACATGTTCAGGTCCTAATCACAATTATCTGCGTCTACAGCCTTACTGGAAATGAGGTCTTCACAGATGTAACTGGGTGAGAATGAGGTCGCAGGGTGGGGCCCATCCCAATAACGGGCACCGTTCCAAGGAGAGTGAAGTTTAGATCCAGAGGTGCTCAAGGGGCATGGCCACGCAAAGATGAAGCAGAGGCTGGAGTGGTGCTGCCAGGAGCCAAGGGGGCCAAGGCTGGGCACCAGCACCAGAGGCCGGGGGAGGAGCCTGGGTGGTCTCTCCCTCAGAGCCTCCAGAAGGAACCAAACATGCCCACACCTTAATTTTGGACTTCTGGCTCCTTGAACTGGGAGGGAATGAGTTTCTGTTTTTTAAGCTCCCCAGTTTGTGGAACTTTGTTACAGCAGCCACAGAAAACTCATACACTCCCTCCCTAATCCCAACTCCTGGCGATTGTCTAAGGGACTTCTCCGAGGCAGGGCCCAAGAGTTATGGAGGCACCAGTGGACTTAGTAGCTACACAACTGGAAACCAGATGCAGGTGTTTGTTCAGCAAGGCTCACTTTCCAAGACTCCACGTCAGACATACACTATTTCCCATTGGAAAAGGCTTGCTTTTAAGTTAAATCAGTTGCTGCTTAGGGCTGAGAGCAGGATGGTGATGGGAAGTGACACTTGATAGATACTGAGTTTCTTTTTGGGGATACAAAAATGTCCTAAAATTAGATTGTAGTAATACTTGCACATCCTTATGAATATACTAAAAAACAATGAACTGTACACTTTAAATGGGCAAACTGTATAGTATCTGAATTACATTTTAATAAAGCTATTAAAAATTTTTTAAGTCTCTGTCTGAGACTAATATAGCAACACCCTTTGGGACTCTCAACTGCATCTGTAAAAAGTTCTGGAGGTAAAGTCTCCCAATTTTAGGTGGCAATGTTTTACTACATCAGCCTCAAGCAAAATATACTTAGAGACTCAGGAGAGCTCTGCTTAGAAATAACCGAACTAGGGCAGCTGAAAACTTACTTTGGTAAGATTGCTATTCTAAAGAGAACTGTAGGATCAAGCACAGCACTTTTCACACATGCCAATTTCTTCAAGTGAAGGATCAGGTGGGACCCCTCGGCTCTGTGCAGAAGGCAGGACAGGGTGGGGGGCTGCAGACCCCCAATGATGCACCATTGTAGAGCCCAGCCAATGATGCACCAGCCAATGATGCACCATTGTAGAGCCCCCCACCAAGGCTGGGGGACTGTTAACAAATCCCGAGGCTGGGGGATT
Source organism: Anoura caudifer (assembly GCA_004027475.1). NCBI lineage: Eukaryota > Metazoa > Chordata > Mammalia > Chiroptera > Phyllostomidae > Anoura > Anoura caudifer. Next base: position 233,438 of record PVKU01000054.1, on the reverse strand, counting down.
GCAGGCCGCTGCCCAAGAATGCCTTTCAGCAGGGTGGGAAATCAACAGGAAACCAAACCTGGGTTCCGATCCCAGCATGGTCCTTACTTGGGGCACCACCCTGGACAAACCGCAGTCTTGCTGGCACCCTGCATCCTATGCCATTTGAAGGGGGACATGCCGTCTACCTACAGGTTTGTGAGGATGACAGGAAGCGATAAAGGTGCCAACACGCAGGAAGTGCCAATACCCACTGGTGGTTCCTCCTGATCCTTGCCCGGCAGACGCCCTGTTTCCTACCTAAGAACTGCTTCTCGTCTCCGTCCAGATGAATCGATCTTACGGGCAGTTTGTGCCTCGTGGTGTCCAGGGCTGTCGCGAATGTCTTGTACTGCTCCTTAAAGCGCTCAGCCACAGCCTCGTAAGGGCTGAGCATCTCAATCTGCAGGCAGGAGGGAAAGGGGCCTGTGAGATGAGACCTTGCAGTGGCCACCCAGAGGTCTCACAGTGGCACACATGAGATCAGGACATAAGCTGTTCTTTTGGGACCTCCTAGGGAATCCTCCAAGAGGTTCAGTGGGGGCGGTGGCCCTGCCCTTGCTCCTGGCCACTCTCCTTGTTGTGAACACACATCCACCCTCTAGCACATTCCAAGGCCGGTCCTCAACTGGAATCACAGTGGCCCAGGAAGGCTGAGCCCTCCGGCTTTTGAGCACTGAGCTGAAATGCCTGCCCTACCTCAAGGCTGTCCCCACCAACCCCCTTTTCCTCCTTCATGTTATCTGGATTCTCATGGGGCATTATAAGGATTCATTACTTGTCACTTTTTTTCCTTCTGCTCCATAAGGACAGGAGCCCCATTCTCAGTCCACAGCCTGGCCACATGCAAGAACACAGGCAGGCATGGAGTGTCAAAAGCTGAACTGTGGCCCACTAACCTCATGATTCCTCCAGACCACCAGAACCTCAGAACGTGACCGCATCTGGACACAGGCTCTTTACAGAGGGAGCTGAGTCAAGGGGAGGCCATTATAGTGGGCCCCGATTGCTACACCAGGTGTCCTTACAGAAATGGGGGTCTGGGGATGAGCATGCACTCGGGGAGAACGCCAAGTAAAGAGATTCAGGGAGAAGATTGCCATCTGCAAGCCACAGAGAGAGACCCAGGACACATCGCTCCCTCACAGCCCCTGGAAAGAGCAAACTCTGCCAATGCCTTGATCTTGGACTTCTAGCCACTAGAATGAGTGTCAGCTGTGTAAGCCACCCAGTCTGTGGGCCTTTGTTACAGTGGCCCACACACAGCGTGAGCAGACACATCCCCTGACGGGTCTTTCTAGGGTCCAAGGAGTTGCTGCTCCCTGACCTTCCTTGGCATGGATGATTGCGTCCCATCACTGACTATGTGCCTCCACCTGCACCCTGCCCCCCGGGGCAGGCTTGAAGCATGTCTTCATGTCACTGAGCACTAGTTGCAGATGCCTGACAAACACGCGTGTGTAAGTGCCGAAGGGACAGGTCCCTCTTGCTGGCTGGTACTTAACACTATAGGCTCTTCCTCTTATAAACTGTCACCTACCAACACCCAGTGGTGTCAAAAGCTGAGCACAGACTTAGAGCCAGGTGAGGAGCGACAGCCACTGTCAGTGATCCCTCCGACAATCACCACGCAACCCCAATGCGACACGTGGCTCAGAGACCGTGACCACGGCTGACCTGAGCATCGAGGACATCCGCCAGCTCCCGCTTCCTCTGGCAGAGGAGAAGTTTGCACTTCAGCTCATGGGCCTTTTTCTGGAGCTTCTCCTTCTCCCGGCACATTGTTAACAAATTCCTTTCTGCCTTTTCTTCAAATGCGGAGACACTGTTCTCTATCTGTGAAGTTCAGAACGAGAGCTCAGGCTGGAGGGGACTCCATCTCTTGGCTGATGGGGGCTGCCCTTCCACCCACGTCACCCAGGAATGCAGTTCCATGTTCACCTTTACGCTCAGTAGAGTCAGGAGTAACGTCTGGGATTCCATCCTTTCCATTGACTCAGAGAGATCCTTAAGGGGAAGGGAAAGGTACTTTGGGTTCCCCATGAACTGGTATAAACCCAGCTCTCCCGTGGGAGGGACAGAACCCCAACCCATACATACTTTCTTGATTCAGTTCAGTAATTTGATGATTCGCTACTGGTAACAACCTGTGGTTTCTAGTACCTTATTTAGTCTTTTGGGCACTCTATGAGAAGGAAGAGGATGGGCAGGCCCCCTTCCAGGGGCTGGATGGTCAAGGTCCAGCAGAAGGGCTCCTGCCCTCTCGGTGCCACTCTGGAATCAGAACTTGAATCTCCCACCCCAGTAAGACCACAGCCCAGACATCTTCTTGCAGGGGACAGGGCCTGGCCTAGCGCTTTCCCTAGCATGGCACCACAAACAAGATCCTGATCTCATCTTCCACGTGCTCACATTTGTATCTATCTACTCCTGTACATGTACTTGTAGATGCAAGCTCTACATATGACCTAAAAATGTGTGTTGGTTTTTTTATCCTAAAAGGCACATTTATCAGAGCCCCAGGCTTCACATGGCACCAGATACAAGGCAGGAGCTAAACCAGATTCACCCAACCCATTAGCAACTTCCCTCTCATTTCAGATACTCACCAGGTTCTTTTTCTGCGAGGTAGAAAGTGACGTTGACTCGGTTTTCTTTGACATTGTTTTTTCTAATTGTAGAGTCTTTCTGATCACACTTTTGTCTAAGATCAAGGAAAGCATTTTTAAGGTGAGCTTGCTGAGAGGCACTGCACCGCCCCCCCGCACTGGGAAAACAGGGTGAAACGAAGGATGTACCGTTAATGGCGGAGAGATCCAGGTCCGGCGGGGCGGCGCCATGCCCTTCCAGCAGCGTGGACTGCAGGTCACCTTTGGCAAGGACGCCACTGCTCTCTGTGGGCCAACAAGAACCCTGGAAGTCAACACAGTCACTGCCACACTCCACCCCTAAGCTGGAAGCAGGCAACCTTTTTAGACAATAACATTTGCTTCCAAAACTAAGCTTCTTTCTAGGCAGTAGAGAAGGCAGAAAAACCTTTGGAAACTCCCAGCCATCAACTTCAATATATTTTAAAGAAAAATTAGACAAGAGAGGCAGTCTTTATAACCCCAAGATGCAGTTATGTCTTTCTACTTAGTTCAACAAAAGCTGCTACGTTCAAAACGTGAGTCTAATACATGCCATATACTTATTATGCCCTTGGCTCTTTTTCCTTCTTTCTCCAGTAGTTTCTGGACTGTTCACCTTCCCTGGTAGTTCCCTTCATCTTTTAGCCTCTGTTTTAAAATGTGAAATTGTGCCTTACACCATGTAAGACAGGCACTGGTGTACTGCATGCTTTAATTGAGCAAGGGCTCCAAAGGACTGCAAAATGAACAGAATTATATGTCAAATGCACCGTCATGTTAGGAACTAAAACAGAAAACGAGCTCATGAACTACTATGCAGCTGTGAAAATGAATGTGTGGAAATAAAAAGAGCAAAGTCACAATAATGTGTAGGGCATGGTACCATTTGTGTTAAAAATTTTATATAATTCTAGGTAGACAAAAACCTACCAAGAACAGCTGCCTCCTGGGTGAGGAGCTGGGAACCTGAGGTTGAAGATGGTGATTTTTTTATTGCTAAGACTTTTACACAGGTTACCTGTAAACAGGTTATGTTTTGTCATTTGCAAGTATAGTATTTCCATTAAAAAATGTAATTTCCTGGCCCTGGATAGGTAGCTCAGCTGGATATAGCATCATCCTGATATGCTGAAGTTGCGGGTTCAATTCCCAGTCAGGGCACATACAAGAATCAACCAATAAATAGATAAATAAGTGGAACAACAAATTAACATTTCTACCTTCCTCCCTCCCTCTCTCTCTAAAATCAATACATTAAAAAAATGTAATTTCTTATAAAGCCTTATAATGGAATTCAAAAAGCAGTCCCTAAGTCATGATTATGGTCGGATTCTGGTTCCTCAGCCCTGGCACTACTGACATCTGGGACTAGATCATTCTTTGTCGTGAGCTGTCCTGTGCATTCCAGGGTGTTGAACAGCACCTCTGGCTTCCACCCATCACTTGTGAGTAGAATACTTCTGCGCTTATTCAGGACAACCAAAAATGCCCTAGACACTACCCAGTATCCCCTGAGGGTGAGCCCCCAGGTGAGAACCTCACCTTGACCCCCAAGTGAGAACCTCATTTTACAATGTGGCAGGCCCAGTGTCTGACCCCTCGGGCCATGCCAGTTTTCTCAGCTTTATACACAGTGTTCAACTAACTGCTTTAGAAAACACTAGAAGGTTGTGTCTGCTTCTCAATCATGCCTGGCTCAAGAGCAGTGCAAATTCTGACAAACATCTAAACCAGTATCAGCATAATTACAGCTTGCAGACCAAACCCAGTCTACTTCCCATGTCCATTAATAAAGTTTTATTGGGACACAGACATGTCCATTTGTGTACGTATAGTCTGTGGCTGCTTTCATGCTGCAAATGACAGAGTTGAGTCTTTGTGACACAGAGTGTCTGTCCTGCAAAGCCTAATTAATATATTTACCATCTGGCTCAGAAAAGATTTGCTGACCCTTGATCTGAACAATAAAGTAGGAAATCTAAGTTGTAAGAGAACATATTTAATTTTTTTTCTATGAGACTCAACACTGTTGCCATTTTGAACAAAGAGGTGAGGGCCAAGAAACACTTCTGTTCTTTGTGAATTGCTCACATGCAAAAGAAGAGCTGCCCAACCCTGCTGCAGAGGTGGGCACGTGGGGTGCTGGATGAGCTGCTACAGTGTGTGGGGGAGGGGCTTCCTGGACATGTAGATGAACACACAGACTAGAACTGAACACCTAACCTGCTAACAGTGACAGTCTGAGTGGAAGATTGTGAGGGAGCTTCCCCACCTGGTCTGCATTTCTCATTTTTTTATAATGAATACATGCCACATCTATAATCAGGAAAACTGAAAGTGTTTTGCATCATTTGGTGACAAGTTGTAGAAGAAAGATAGAGGCAGACCATTACGAGGAAGACCCGACCCAGGCAGTGAGAGGCAGGAGGATGAGGCCCCGCACCTTTTCTGGTCCTGGACCCGAAGCTCTGGTGGGAAACAATCACGCAATCAAGGAACTGGTGCCACAGCGAAGAGCCGTGATGGCAACCTGGCTCTTCTCTGGGACCACCCAGGAAGGAAGTGACCTCCCCTCAGCCCCTGCCATCACCTTTCAGCTCCCCCACACGCCCCAAATCTGTCCGTACCCTGAAACACTTGGCCCAGCTCTTGCTTCTGATGCTTCCCAGAAAGGAAAAAAGGGCTTTCTACTTCATGTACTTGAATACATAACTCACCACCAGGCTCCTCACTTCCTGAGCTCCACAGCTGTCTTACACTCTCCCTCCATCATTACACACCTTTGCTCTTCTGGAGCAGGTTGGGTTTCCTTCCGCCTTCAGGTTTCTTCCCGCTGGGCTTGGAAGCACCTACTGCCGGAGCCTGTTAGGGAACACACAACACTCAGAGGGCAAGATGCCCCCACTTCATAAGATGGGGCTCCCTCATGGTCTGGAAGGTTTGCACCTGCTCATACTTTGAGGTAAGGCGCAGACTTAAGGAGTTCCTACATTTAATGGCACATATACAGGACAAACTAATTTCGTCAAAAAGAATACCCTCATAGAACACAGGACACAGAAAACCACACAAGTGTTTCCCAGTGATTACCTCTGCCATGACCAATGACAGATGACTGATTTTTTGTGTACTTTGTAGCATATGGCAGTTTCACAGACAGACTGTATATTACTTTGGTCATCAGGAAAAACAAAGTTTTTGTACAGGTGTTAATCTTCAAAATGTACAAAAAGGCAATCAACACATAGAGTTAGCAAGCCATTAGACTATAGTAATGTAAAAAAAGAAAGAAAACCCTGCAAAGAGTGAGACCATTTCAGACACGGACCCCACCCTATGGACCTCGTGCTGGGGGTCTAAATGAGCAATAAAAGGCGAACAAGTAGTAAAGAAAGAAATAAAATGCTCTTCTTTGAGACATGATTCTTTATGTAGAAAACTCTAAAACATGTTAAAAAATGCTACTAAATTAATAAGTTTAGCAAGGTTTCAAAATAAGAGGGTCAATCAAAATCAACTATATTTCTAGCAATGAATAACTTTTGAAAATTGAAATTAAAAGACAATACCATGTATGGTAGAACTAAAAAAAACAAAAATCAAATACTTAGGTGCAATCCTAACTAAACACAGGAAGGTCTGTATACCAGAAACCACAGAACACTGTTGAAAGAAATCCAAGAAGACGAAATAAATGGAGGGATACCCCATGTTCATGGATTCAAAGACCTGGTGTTTTTAAGATGTTCTCCTCCCTAATCTAACACATAGATTCAATACAATCAATCCCAGCTGGAGATCTGATGGAGAATGGCAAGCTAAGCCTAAAATTTACATGGAAAGGCAAAGGAACTTGAAGAGTAAATTTTGGAAAAGAAGAAAGCAGAATTCACACCACCTGATTTCACGACTTGCTACAATGCTAAAGCCAACCTCGGCAGCATGGAACCGGCCTAAGGACAGACAGGTGGAACGACGGAAAAGAACAGAGTCCAGACGTGATGCATACGTGTGTGAGCGATTTGTTCCTGACAGAGGTGATGAGACGACACAATGGGAAAGGAAAGACCTTTCAGCAAATGGTACTGGAACAAGAGAACATCCATACGCTTCAATTCCATCATCACGCCAGACATAAAAATTGATGAAAAATGAATCATAGACCTTAACGTAAAACCTAAAACTACAAAGCTCCTAAAAGAAAACATGGGGGAAAATCTTTTCAATCTTGAGTTACGCAAATATTTCTTAGATAAGACACCAAAGGTACAATCCATAAAAGCAGAAATCGATAGACTGGTCTTCAATAAAACCAAGAATTTCTGCTCCTCACAAGACACTTAAGAAAATGAAACCACAAAAGACAAGCCACACAGTGGGAGAAAATATTTGCAAATCACTATACAGTGTTGGTATCCAAAATATAGAAAGAGCTCTCAAAACTCCATGAGAAAATAAACAATCCAATTAAAAAATGCGCTGCCCTGACCATCGTGGCTCAGTTGGTTGGGTGTCGTCCTGCGAACAAGCTGAAAGATCACCAGTTCAATTTCCAGTCAGGGCACATGCCTGGGTTGTAGGCCAGGTTCCCAACTGAAGGTGCGTGAGAGGCAAATGATAGATGTTTCTCTCCTTATTGAGGTTTTTCTCCCTCTCTTTCTCCTTCCCTTCCCTCTAAAATAAATAAATAAAATCTTTAAAGAAAATAGAAATTAAAAAATGGGCCAAATTTGAATGGACACATTACCTCAAATGTAAGAATGAACAATATGAGCATGAAAAGATGCTCCGTATCATGTTGTTATGGAAATGCAATTAAAACCACAGTGAGATACCACTTCACACCCCCTGGAATGACTTCATTCCTCAAAGTACTGACTGGGACTCCCTGGGGCTGGTGGGAACACAAAAAGGTGCAGTCACTTTGGGTAACAGTTGGGCAGTTTCTCAGAGCAACACACCTGCTTACACAATCACCCAGTAATTTTCCTGGGAGACTGGGAGAAATGATACCGTGAGCGCACAGAATCCTGCACAGAGATGTTTAATCCAGCTTTATTCAAAATCATTAAATACAGGTAACCAACCAAATGTTCCTCACCAGCTGAGCACACTGTGGCCCACCCACACAGGGGAATGTTCCTTAGCTGTCAGGAGGAAATGACACCGACCTGACCTGACGGCAATGACAGGGAGGGACCTCCAGTGCGTTCTTCGCAAGAAAGAAGGCAGATATAGAAGGCTGCATCCTGTGTGACACTTTTTAAAGATTATACTTATTTATTTTTAGAGAGAGGAAGGGAGGGAGACAGGGAAAGACAGAAATATTGTTGTGTGAGAGCTACATCTATCTGTTGCCTCTCACACGCCCCCAACCAGGGACCTGGCCCACAACCCAGGCACGTGCCCTGACTGGGAACCAAACCAGCGACCGTTTGATATGCAGGCCGGCGCTTGATCCACTGAGCCCCTCCAGCCAGGGCCTATGTGACACTTTTTAAATGACCTTCTGGAAAAGGCAAAGCTATAGGGACAAAAAACAGATCAGGGTTGCCTGGGGAGGGGAGGGGCTGGCTCCATCAGAGCAGCACCAAATTTTGGAAGGTGACAGATCCTTCTGCATCTTGATTGTGGTGAGTCCGTGATTAGATGCATTTGTCAAAACCTGTGGAACTGGATGCTGCAAAGAGTATCACTTACTTTATGCACATTATATAGCAGGTCCTCAAACAACATTGTTTCACATACAGTTGATAAGACATCGTAGGAACTTTACTCTCATTTATATCAATCAGCCTCTGGTAAAGCTAGTTTTCTTACCCATCGCTTCAACGCAGTTCCAAGAACCTACTGACAACGTGAAGTGAGGACTTCACCTTAATTTCAAAGATGCAAAAAAAGAAAACAGGGAAGCTCTTAAAGATCTAAAATACTATGTACACACGGGGGCGCTGTAACCAAGTTTGCAACACATTAAAATGATGAAGTGTGTGCACTGTGATCCTTTGTTGAAAATCACTTCAATGCTGTAAACACAGATTCTGGGCAACGATGTGCCAACATAGGCTCATCAATCACAAATACGCACCACTCTGGTGCAGGACATTGATAGTTGTGGGGGCTACATATGTGTGGGGGAGAGGGTATGTGGGAAATTTCTGTACCTTCTGCTCAGTGTTGCTGCTGTGAACCTAAAACTGCTCTAAAACATAGTCTATTTTTAAAAAATTACTCCAAGAAGCATATCAAACAGTTTGTGCAAAGCTATCAAAACTATTCTTTTTCTTCATGCTGGATCTTAAGTCAAATTTTTAAGAATCCACCATTCACTCTATCCAGAGTAAAAAAGATAGTAGAAACGATTGTTTATCTAAGTTTTACCATAAACAATGGTTTGGAAAATAGAGGGATAATACAACCTTCACCTCAACACATTCTTAGTACATACACACAGAAACAAAATATATAATTGGGCAACATAGCGACTGTTTTCTTTACACATCACACAAAGTACATTCTCATGTTGCTAAGTGTTTTGTGCCATCATTTTCAATGACTTCATAATTTTTATGGTGTGACTACAGGCAGTTCATGAATCTCTTCCTCTACCACTGGGTGATGAGAGCCCATCATCTTCCCCATAGCCGTGCTCTAAAACCCTGCAGGTCTTTTTTTTTTTTAAAGATTTATTTATTTTTAAGAGAGGGGAAGAGAGAAAGAAAGAGAGGGAGAGAAACATCAGTGTGAGAGAGAAACATCAATTGGTTGCCTCTCGTATGTGTCCTGACCAAGCATATGGTCTGACCAGTAATGAAACCAGGAATCGAACCAGCAAACTTTTTTGTTTTGCAGGACAGCACCCAACCCACTGAGCCACACACTGGACAGAGCCCTGCAGGTATGTTCTGAATACCAGCCAAGGCCAGGGACTGCATGCTGGGCACTCACCAGAACTGCTCCCAGAAAAGGAATGATGGGGTTGAGAAGCAGAACAATTTTACATTTCAACAGAGAACATAGCTTTGCAAAAGCAAACCTCAAAGCAACTGGCTACTCACAGCAGAGACACAGGACTCAGCATGAAGGGCACAATGATCTCTAAGGCAACTGGGCAAAATCCCCAAAATAGTGCTCTTGGAACGAGGCTGTGCCTGGCTCAAATAACTTGTTTCAGAATTTTAAGTTCATTAGAACTCCCTTCAGAACTGTTTCAAACATTATGTGTTACCTTTTTGGTGGTTTTCTTCTCATACTGCAGGTATCGGGACTCGACCACTTTTCCACCTGTGGGGACACACTGCTGGTTTATAACAAAACAACAACAGTGGTGTGTGAAGACCCTCTGTGTGCTGATGACCCACACCACCTACCCCAGAGCTGGGTGCCAGTGGCCCTCCCTTACACCTCTCAGATTGTGTCTTTCAGTACCCTTAAGTATATATAGGACGCCTGCTGTCTGCAAGAACATTTATGGGACATCTACTGTACACAAGTCCCTGGGCTTGGGGAAGAGCCACAGAGGTCACAGGAGCAGAGGGGGGGGTCTCAGGGGTGAGATAGGGAAAGGAGGACAGACCTTCCATAGAGGGCCATCTGTTTGCAGCCTCCTCTCTCCCTAGCTCACTCCCTATGGTCATGACCCCAACTGCTCCTTCCCACACGCATGGTATGGCCTTTAACACACCCCTGCCCCACCTCTCCTAGCTCAGGGACACTCCCCTGGACATGCTCAGCACCAAGGCCCTTCTCAGACACAGCATTTCCCTTGTGACAAGCCAGCTTCAGGTCCCCTTCCACACATGCGCCTTGAACATGGATGGAGGAGATCCCACCTGTCCTCCTAGCCTCCAGGGGCTCTCGCTGCCATCCCAGTTGATCACCCACAGTCCTCTATTCTGTCCCCCAACCCCTCTCTGGGACCCTCCCTCATACCATCCATCCCTCTGGTCAGCTGGGCACTGTCTCCTACTTTACTGGGAAGATAGCAGCAGCCCCAGGACACCCTTCTTCCATGGCAACCAGCCACCTCCCAACCTCAGGGCAGCATGCTGGCCCCATCATGTGGAGGGTCCCCTGCTCCTGGGAGAAGAGAACTCCTACTCTCGTTGTTAGAACCTAGCCCCCATAAGGAAACTGCCCTGGCCACCCCTCTCCTCCCCACCCCCAAACCACTCCTGCTCCTCTGGTGCTCACCCCCACCTCCCTGCTTCCCTTTACAATGCTGGCTTCTCCTTTCCTCCTCCCTCTTCCCTTGAACCCCACTCTCCACCCTGGCTCTCACACCTACCAGGGCATAGAAGAAAACTCATTTCAGCAAAACCACCAAGACCTCCCTGTTCCAAAGTCCATCAGCCACACTTGGTCCTCCTCCCAAGCCATCAGCAGCATCGGACACTGCTCAGTCACATGCCCCCTCCTCTTGAAATATCTTGTGCCCTGCAGGCTAGCTGCCACACTGGTGGCTGACAGTAGGTGATCTTGCAGGTCCACCTGCTGGTGAAGCCTGAGTACCTCCAGGCAACAGGTAGAGCACAACCAGGGCATCCCTCTGACCTAGTCACCTCCACCACCTCCTCACCTGGCTCACTCACCCCGTTCCCACGACAATGATCCCACCCCCCACTGTTCTCCAAGCAGCAGGCTGCTTCCGCGCCTGCCCCGCTCCCAGATCTGCTCAGCCCAGCACCTCCCCTGGACTGAGAAGCTACCCCCATCCTGCCATTCTATCCACAGCATCCATCATCACCCTCCACACCCTGGGTCTGCTTACTTCTCCACTTGCTGTGCCACTTCTGGCATCACCTGCATCCCAGACAGCCAGCTCCCTGAGGGCAGAGGCTGTGTCTGTCTGGCTCACTGCTCCATCCCACCACTCTGTGGGGAGTAGGTGCTCAATAATGCATCAGATGCATGATTCTGCACTTTTTCTAGATGTTTCTGGAGCTCAGGGTCTTCCTTTTTACTAAGGAGACCCAGGGAGAGTGACATAGTCAACATCACACAGCTTGACAGTTTGGTTGAGAAAGACTGATTTCAACCGTATCTTCACACCAGCATTGGTGCACCCACAGTTAACAGGGAACCTGGTGCAGGGCATGGAGGCAATGGTCGCCATGAGCATGCGCCAGGCTGGGAAGAGCCGCATGAAGGGCAAGTGGGCTCAGAGAATTGAGGGAGGGTCAAGGCCAGGACCAGACAGGGTTAAAAAAAAGCATCTGCGCTGTTTTTTTCCTCTCCCAAAGGCACTTACTGGAAAACAGAATCACTTTTCACTTCACAGGGTCATGAGGTAGATTCTAAGTTGACTCACCTTGTGTTCGTCTGCCTTTTGGTTTAGCACCAGCAGGAGTGCTGGGACCCCCCACAGAAGGCTTCCTGAAACAGAGAGGGGGCCTTGTTAACATAGCTGACAAGAAGCTGAGGGAAGCCCATGAGAAGCCCAGGCTTCTGACCTCTGCAAAGCTGGGCACCTCAGCAAGAGGACATGGAGCCTATCACCTGAGGTGACACACAGCAGCCCCACACCTGAACTGAGAAGGGCCCACAGCAAGATGAGCGAGCATTTTTGCTCAGCCTCAAAGATCTCAACTTAAGCCACAGGCTCATTAACTCAGCAGGTGGTCAGGTACCTGTGGTTTGCTGGGGATACCAGTGAGGGAGAGACCATAAGAGAGACAGGGCTCCTTCCGGAGAGAGAAGAGCAGCGTTTTCCTGTTGGGCAAGTGTGAGGGCACCCAGGACAGGTAAAGGGGTGGGGAGAGGTGAGCAATAAAGCACCTTTGGCTCAGGCACACAGGGAAGGACATTCTAAGGCAGAGATCAGCAAGACCAAGGGATGAGAAAGGGCAGAGGAGTGTGATGTAGAAACAGGAACTGATCAGCCCTATGGCTTAGCTGGAGAACATTGGCGGGGTGCAGGATCAGGAGGCACGCACAGTGCGCCAGGCTGGCAGCCTGAGCACCCAATTTACAGGCTCAGACCTGGTCCTATAGCCCGGGAGTTGGCAACCTTTCTCTGTAAAGGGCCAGACAGTAAATATTTTCAGCTCTGTGGGCCACATGCTCGCCATCAAAACTACTCAAACTTTGCCATTGGAGTGCAAAGCAGTCATGGATGATGCAGAAAGAAAAGGGTGTGGCTGTGTCCCAATAAAACTTTACACACAGCGACATTTGAATTTCATACAATTTTCATGTGTCCAAAAACACACTTCTTCTACTGATATTTTTTAGCAACCATTTAAGAATGCACAAACTATTCTCAGCTTGCCAGCCATACAAAAAAGGGGGCACTCTGGCTTTTGCCCTCAGGTCCTAGGATACGAACACGGTCAGAGCTGTGTTTCATGGAGACCACTGGCAGCCGGGCAGAAGATAGGCTCTAAGGTGCTAGGACAGGGGCCAGGTCTGCCCCTCACTGTGCTCCAGTACCTGGGTATTCACCTGCTCAAGCTTCCATCATAAAATAGGAGACTGGGAGGCTTCAAGAGCAGGCATTTATTTCTCACAGTTCTGGAGGTTGGAGGTCCAAGATCAAGGTGCAGACAAGGTAAGTGGCCAATGGGAAAAGCAGAGAAAGAGGGAGGTAAGGAGGAAAAGAGAGTCAGAACATGTAAGCAAGCTCTCTGGTATTTCTTCTTATAAGGACAGCAATCCTTGGGGATCAGGGCCCCACCCTTATCTCACTGAACCTTAATCACTACCATAAGGGCTACATCTGCAAATACCATCACATGGGGGCTTAGGGTTTCAACACAAGGATTTGGGCATGTGGGGGCACAGTCAGTTCACAGCAGTGTTAGTCATACAAAAAACTTAGGAGTGCTCGTTCAAGGGCAATTTTGCCCCCCACAAGACATTAGGCAATATTTGAAAGCATCACTGACTGTCACAACAGAGGGGGATGCTACTGGCACAATAGGTCATGGACAGATATGCTGCTCAACACCCCGTAAGGCATAGTACAGTGCCCATCATGGATCCATCCCTAGCTGTCTGCACTGTCATAGTTGAGAGCCCCTGGAGTGATGATCAGGGGCATGAAACTGAAGACACAGAGAACTTGGAAGGCTGCTGCAGAACTCCTACCAAGAACAACAAAGCATCACCTCACACCTGTTACCATAGCTACTATGAAAAAGACAATAATAATAAGAGCTGTAGAGGATGTGGAGAAGTTGCAACCCTTGGTAGAAATGTAAATTGGTGCAGCCAATGCAGAAAACAGTATGAAGGTTCCTCAAAAAACTAAAAATAGAACTACAATATGATCCAGTGATCCAACTTCTGGTTATTTATCCCAAAACAAATGAAAACACTGACTCTAAAAGATATCTACACCCCATGTTCACTGCAGCATTATTTACAACAGCCAAGACATGGAAACAACCTAGGTGTTCATCAACGAATGAAAGAATTAAAAATATAATTTTAGAGCCTTAGCTGGTGTGGCTCAATGGACTGAGCGCTGGCCTGCAAACCAAAGGATTGCTAGTTCAATTCCCAGTCAGGGCACATGCCTAGGTTGCAGGCCAGGTCCCCAACAGGAGGCGCTCAAGAAGCAACCACACATTGATGTTTCTCTCCCTCTCTTTCTCTCCCTGCCCCCTCTGAAAATAAAATAAATAAGATTAAATATATATGTATATAGTTTTATACAAGGCCCTCTGCTGAGGTAAGTCAAACTGAGAAAGACAAATACTGTATGACCTCACTTATATGTGGAATCTACAAAACAAAACACTGAACTCACAGATACAGAAAATAGAAGGGTAACCACCGTAACAGAGTAGAGGTGAGGGGGTGCACAAAATGAGTGAGGGGGGTCAAAAGGTGCAAACTTCCAGTTATAAATAAGTGTTGGGATGTGATGTAAAACATGGTGTCTATATGTGATGATAATGTTGCATATTTGAAAGTTGCCAAGAGAGTAGATTTTAACAGTTCTCACCTTAAGAATGTTATGGTGGCAGATGTCAACTGGACTTATATGGAAATATTAAATCATTGTTATACACCTAAAACTAATGTAATAGTATGTCAATTATATCTCAATTTTAAAAAAGAAAAGAAAAACAACAAAGCCTAAATATTATTTGGCCCTAAAAAAGGAGTGAAGTGCTAATGAGCGCTAAAATAATGAATCTCAAAACAGATACTGAGTGAAAGAAGCCAGACACAAAAGGCTACATGTTGTCTAATTCCAATGATATGAAATGTCCCGAACGGGTAAATCCATTGACAGGAAGATGACTGGTGGTGGTTAGGAGCAGGCTGGGGTGGATGAAGAATGGGCGTGAGCGCTAATGGGTACAGGGTTTCCTTCTGGGCTGAAGAAAATGTTCTAGAACAGAGGCGGTGGTTGCACCACACTGTGAATGTCTCCATGCCACAGAATTGCCCACTTTACAACGGTCAATTTTATGTCCCGTGCATTTGCCCTGAATTTGAAAAAAAAAAAGAACAAAGCCTGACATAACAGGTGAGGGGACAGTGAGGTAGGAGCTCCTGGCAAGTCAGCTGATGGGTGTGGGAGAGTCTGGAATGCCTACCAGTTTCTAGTCTGGGTGAATGGGAAGAGGAGACCACCCATGCAGGAGGAGCAGGCTGAGGGGAATGGGCGCTTTGACTCCTGCTGATGTCACAGGCTCCACTAGTCAGAGTAATGGTGGTCACCTTGCTCAGTTCACTGTAGCCACCTCCTGTGTAGCTGGCACAGAGGACCCCAAAGTGAGACCCAGGCCATGGTGGGAGCCACCTCTGACCTTACAAATACCTGTCTGTTAGCCTGCTTCATCCCTGTTTTCCAGACAAGGACCTGAGACTTAAACACAGGTCACCCCCAGTGAGTCTCAATGCTGGAAAGGGACAGAGCAAGGATTCCCTCGGATATAAGTCAGAGCTCTGGAGCTGAACAAAATGAGTTCAGATCTAACCTGCAGGGACCTGGGGTTAGGGATGCAGGTCACTACACTTGTGTCGCCTCAGGTACCACCCGCAACTGCACCTCAAGAAAAGCTAATATAATCTCACATGGCAAAGGACTGTAGAGGAAACACAAGTGATTTCAGGGGCCTATTTACTTTTCATTCTCATTGGTACAATAAACATTGGCCGAATGAACAAATAAGACAAAACACAGCCTTGTAATCACGCCTGGCACAGGGTAAGTGTCGGACGTCTTTCCAGGTCTTGCTGTGTGACTCTGGGCCAATAACCTTCCTTTCCTAAGCCTCCAATCACTTCATCTGTAAATGTGGAGCAAATAAGAAGGCGGGTGGGAAAATTAAAGGAGATATTTTAGTGGCCCAGCACTTGTTCACCACAAAATGATTATTCTAACAGCTACAGATCACACCTCAGAGTCAGGCACGTTTTAAGCGCTTTGAAGGGTGACGTGAAGCCTATAGGCTGAGCGGTGATGTCCTCAGCCTGGTTTCGCAGCGGTGGAAGCGAGGCATAAAGTAACTCTCACAAGCTGACCAAAGCAGCGGACCAGGGACTCGAACTGGCGGACCTCAGAGGTCGCATCCCAGGGGCCTCCCAGAGCCAACGCATCCTTGGTGGTACCTAGAGAGGTCAGGTCAGGCCTCACTCCCGAGAACCCCCTGTTTCCCAACGTTGCTGCCCCCAGCCTTTGACCATGGCCTTCCCGCTGGCACCCACAAAATCGACACCGGCGGTGTCCCAACTCACCCAGAGCCGCGCCCCGAAGAATCCGCCATTTTCCCGCCTTCAACTCAAAGGCCGGCTCCTTGGGTTCCCGGGCCCCGGACAGGACCATATTGCGGCGCCGCAGGAGGGGTGGCCGCGGGCCGCAGGGAGAATAGTGCTGGCAGAGTGGGCGATCCCAGCGCGCGTGCCTCTTGGCTCTCCCCTCACACTTGGTTTCGCCCACCAGTGCCCGGGGGCGGTGGCCCGGGCCCTGCCTGGGGGCGGGGCTTCGTAGTGCTCCCGCCTTGTGACGATCTGGAGTCACGCCCAGGCCCGCCCCCGGAAGCAAGAGCGTGCGGGGGCGCGGCCGGTGGGGGGGCGGGGATTTCTAGGCGCCCCGCCCTGTGGCGCACTGGCGTCACGCCCAGGCCCCGCCTCCAGCAACCCGGAAGCGGGAGCGCGCAGGAGCAGCGGGAGCGGCGGGAGCGGCGGGAGCGGCGGGCGCGGCGGGGCGGAGAGGCCCCGCGGAGCGGCCTAAGGATTGCCGGGCAGGCGGGCGGGTTGGCCGGGGACCCAGCCCGGGACCGGCGGCGCGCAGCAGCCGAGGCCGAGGTGAGTGGTTACGACTGCGGGTGGGGGTTCGATCATCGGCTGGTTGCTGTTTAAGGGGATGGAGCTGAGGGGTAATGGAGGTGTATGAAGGCAGGGGTCGAGGGGCGGGAATGAGCTTGGGGGATCGTGGAGGGGTTGCAGGAGACGGCGTGCAAGAGGGACGAAGCAAGAGAAAGTTGACGTGATAGGCCTTGTGAGGGAGTTTGCGGGCGGGTGGGGAGGTAGATCTGTGGCTTTGAGCAGCTTCTCTGAAGAGGACGTGGCTAAGTGGTAGTTGAGGGGTCGCAGGAAACGGGTCTGGGAGGGGCAGAGGCAAGGAGGCGATGTTGAGAGGCCCAGGCCGGGGGAGAGGGGCGAGGCCGGCGGGGGCGGGACAGCCTGGGTGCGATCAGGGGAAGGGGTGCAGGACAGCCTGGGGGCGTTTGCCCACGGTTGAATCGCGGAGGAATGGTGCCTGAGGCAGGGCGGCGCCTGGGACTCAGTGAGTGTTCATAAATGCGAGAGGTTCTGAACCCACTGGTGTGGTGTCCCGCCGGACTGAGAAGGAGAAAATGGGTGATGTAAGGGGGCAAAAAGAGGGTAGAAGGCATGGCAAGAACTTAGGGTCTGTCCGGGGTGGACCTGAGGAGGAGGGGAAGGGAGGAAGGTACGTAGCAGCCCCATTTAGATGTTGGGATGCAGTTCACGGAGATTCGGGAGGTGGGGGTGGGGGCTGCCTTTCTTGATTCATCTTCCCGATTTCACCCCCAGCCACTGGGTGACCCTGGGTGAATCCCAGCGCCCTCTGGGCCAGGATTCCAGAATTCCGAACTGGAAAACCACACCACTCTCCTGCTAGGACCTGGCTGCCTGGAGCCTGGGGGTCCCAAGGAGCAAGGAAGCAGGCTCTGGGCTCTCCTTGGGACCGGAACTGGGTTTCAGAGGGGAGGGAGTGCATGTTCCGGCACCGGAGTGTGCTAGGTTGTCACCACCTCCTCAAAGTTGCATCCTTGGACTTAAATGGGTAAAATGACCCAGGAAATCTGTCCTCCAGCGGCTGTGAGCTCAGCCCCAGAGGCAGCCAGTGTGCTCTGCCTTCTCTACTGTGGGCCTGTAAGCCAAGGGTCTTTAAGGGAAAGCCTCTCCTGCACTCTTTGTCCGAGGTGGTAGTTGGTAGGGACATTGTGCCTTCCAGTTGGAGGGTCCAAGCTCCTACCTTGCTGAGTTATGTTCTGATCTAGGAGTCTCTAGGCTCTTAAGGCATCCAGGAGCAGTGGGAGGTGACATAGGCCACTGGAAAGTTGTTCCACCATCTGATGGGCTGGGTTCTGGTGAGGTCCTTGCATGGAGCAGTTTTGATCAGCATTGATTTCTCTTCTTTCCCTACTGTGGGGAACCTTGTCTGGGATCTGCCAGAGAGCTGGGGAGCCTGGGTTTATAGCTCGTACAGGAAATGAATGTGGATACCTTGACTGGAAGGCCACAGAGAGATAGCTACCCCCTTCACTTCCAGAATGTTCTGGCTCTAATGGAAGGTGGTTCCAGGACACTCAGTCAGAGCCACAGTCATGCCTTCTGCAGACATGGTGCATGGGCTTACCAATAAACAGGACCAGAATCTTCTGGTTGCATGGCCTGGCTGTTTTCTCCCCCTGACACCTGAAGCATGGCCAGGTAGGCTCTCTTAGAGGGGCCTGTGTTGGGGATTCTGACCTCCTTCAAGTCCCTTTGTCTGTTTTCACCTGGAAAATGAATGGATTGACCTCAGTCAGCATTTTTAACTTAGTAACCCAACCCTTCCCGATAATCTCAGTGACTCCAGCATGCAGTCCCCTTGGATTTTATTTAGCTCCCCAACTGGTGATTCCTTCCCTGCTGCAGTGATCCCAGTTTGGGTTAGCGTTCCATTCTACAGCATACATCCAAAAATGATTTTTTGCTGCACTTTCGTGTTCCAAATGGAAAGTTGTGGTGCGTAACATGCTTTGCACGTTACATCTGTGCCCAAAGTTCTAGCTGCATCCTGTGGTTGGAAATCGCTGAGTGAGACCCTCCCTCAGGTTCAGGCCTGTGACTCAAAGCACATGGGACGTGGGAGTCTCCCCTTTTTGTTTGGCTGTAGGATGCATTTACCGTCCCCAACAGGGGCTTTTTAACTTGCTCCTTCCCTCTCATCTCCTCAAAGTTGTGTGTCTTGGGTGGGCCCAGTGTTCCGTTAAGCAATAGCGGATTGTGCTGGGGGCTGGCTCCAGGAAACAGAGATGAACCCTCGTGGCCTGAAGGAGGGATATTCTAGTAGCCCCACCCCCCAACACACACACACACGCGCGCACACACACACGCAGAGTAATGGAGTTGAGTTTGTAGTCAGTTCAGCAACAGAACTGGTGTAAAAAGTGGAGGGAACAGAATGAAGAATGACCAGTGCAAGCTTTAGGGCTCGAGGGTTCTTGCAGGTTTCCTCAGAAGATATGGCTGGGCTCCAGCCAAGCCTTGAAAGATACGGAGGTGTAAAACCAAGCCCTGAAGGGGGGTTTGCAGAAGCAGATCCCTCTGCAGCTCTACCCTTTATTGAGCACCTTTTGTGATATACACTTTTATACCTAACTCTTAATTCTGCTAAACAGCAGCCCAGAGATCCTGGTTCCTATTTTCCCAATATGGAAACTGAGGCTCAGTGAGATGATGACTTCAGAGATGGCTCCCTGGTTCTCTAGAAACTCTAAAGATAACCTCAGGTGGGTGAGGACCAAATTCTAGAGCATTGTTACTCAACTGCAGCACTATTCACATTTAAGACTGGGTCATTCTTTGCTGGGAGGTTGGGGGGCGGGCAGTCCCATGTGTTATAGAATGTTGAATAACATCCTTGACCTCCACCCACCAGATGCCAATAGCACCCACCCCCCAAACTGTGATAACCAAAAATGCCTCCAGACATGGCTACATGCCCCTTCGGGGCAGAATCACCACCAGTAACCACCTCTGCTCTGTAGTAAAATCTGACTCCTGCCCACCATTGCCTCAGTGGATCTTTGGTGTAAGTTGAGCTCCTCGGAGCTGCTGCCAAAAGCAGGAGTTGGGGAAAGAGGCCAGCAACTGAATTCTGCCATCCGGCCAGTTCTTAATCTGGAGTCTCAATAAAAAGGCACCACTGGGAACTGACCAAGGGGGAATTGGACAACGTGCCTCGGGAATGGACAGCAGAGGAGGAACAGGAGATGAGTGGGGGCTGTCTGCATTTGCCCAGACAGCAGTGCCATTGTCTCGTTCTTCTTTGTCTTACCACTGACCTGGATTTCTGCGGGATCCGTCCTTGCTTGGCACAAATTGTTGCTTTCCTTCTGAGATTAGAGGTATTCGATTCTCTTCTCAAGAGCTGTTTTGGAGGTGGCCCCGGATCAGTGTGGCTCTTGAAGCCCCTTTATCTTCTCCTGTTTGCCCTCTTGGCTCGAGACGCCAGTCCATCTTCAAGACAAAAAAATATTAGACAGATTATCTAACTTTTGTGCTTTGTGCATGCTTCTCTGCTTGTTCCCCGATGGTGACATTGCGGCTGTAACTCCATGGGAAGGAATGCACATTCTGGGGCCTTCTGATCCTTTGTGGTCACTGTCCCTCTCGTCCTCGGTCCCCACCCACCAGCTCTTTGTGCGTCCCCAAGTCCCCAACTAACTGTGCCAGGCAGCCCCTGCTTGGCCTCCCCACAGAGCAAGACAGGCCCTTCTCTCTGTCCTCCTCCTGGATGGAGGGCGTCGCAGAACAAAGGGCTCTGTCCGAGCACTGCCAGGCCCCTGAAGAGCCAGCTTGCTGCTGGCCATTACACAGAGCCCGTCCCCTCACCGCCCCAAGTTTTCATTTTGGCCCAGAAAGGACCTCAGAGATTGATTAGGCATGTCTCAGAAACGCAGGGATGAGTTTGGGTTCTACTCATTTCCTCATCAACACTTTCTGAGCTGGATCCCGATGATAAATAAAGTAGTGATTCAGGCATTTGGCCCATGCATTAGTTGGAGTGATGAATAAGCTGACCTGGTCTGACTCATTCATTTATATCCCAGCTCTGCCCTGCTTCACAGCGCTGTGTGTTCAAGAATGGGCATTTCAGTGCTGTCTGTTGGGTGTGCGAGTTTCCAGGGGCTTCCCTAAAAAAGTACCCCAGACCAGAACTTAATCAACAGAAATTGCCTCACAGTTCTGGAAGCCAGAAGTCCAAGATCAGGGTGTCAGCCGGGTTGAGTTCTCCTGAGGCCTCCTTGGCTTGTAGGTGGCCATCTTCTTTCTGTGTCTCCTGATTGTCCTCCCTCTGTGCAGGTTCGGGTCCAGATTTCCTCTTTTAAGGACACCAGTCCTGTTGGGTCACGGTCCACCCTGATGACCTTCTTTTAACTGACTCACTTTTTTAAGTCTCTGTCTCCAAATCTGGTTAAAGTCTGAGATCTTGGGGGTTAAGACTTCAACAGAATGAATTGGGGAGGGGTGTTGCAGACACACAATTTAGCCCGTAAAGGGTAAGAGGCAAATTTTATCTTTATTTAGTAAAGGGATTTTGGACAAATAGTGGGACCAATAGAGAGTGAGTTTATCTTGTTTTGCCTCACTCATTTAAGTAAACATTTTAGGGGTGGTGGTCACATCAACTTTGAGAGCTCCCTGTTAGGGAATTTTCCAGATCTTGCACATGTCCTCCTTACACTCAGGGTGACTGTGAAGAGGCAAGGACCCTGCTCAGGAAGGCACAGATCTCCTGGGACTCTAAGGGGCACCTTAGCACCAGACCTGGAAGGCTGTGTGCGCACACGCGCACCTGCCAGGGGACCCAGCTGAGGTTTACGATTGGGGCGTTCTGGGGTCCCTGTCTTGAGTGTTGCCAAACCCATGACCAGCCTGCAGAATCACCTTTACCTCTGCCCCTGTAACAGTGCATGGGTAGGCCAGGAAGGGAACTCATTGACTGGCAGGTAAAATCAAAGATGTTATTGACAGGTCAGAACCCTGGGCCATCAGCCAGCCGGGTGATGGAAGATGTCATTGGCCCCGAAAGTGGAACCAGGTCCTTGGGGCAGAAACTGGGCAAGGAGTATGGTTTGTGGCCAGGAGGAGGAGGCCTTGCCCACGTGAAGACCATGAGGCTGGGGATCACAGGTGGATGGGAAGGGGCAACTCTGGGCAGAGAATACCCCACGCTGCTGGGGGTGGGCAAAGTCAGGAATGGAAAAGTGGATGGACCTGGGGATTTTGTGAGGATGATGGGGCTGTGGATGGCTAAAGGGTCAGGGTCTTGGCAATGGTGGAAAAGGAACTCAATGGTTCCAAAATTGAGTCCATCGAGGGGTTATTGAAGAAACTGGGATGGGGGCTCTTGGTAGGAGGCAACCAGTCATTTTTCCTGATAAGAGCTCATCTGCTCAGAGCTCAGAAACAGCCAGTGTTATTAAGCAGCTACTTTGTTCCAGATTCTAGACATGAGATTAATAGCTCGTTGTTGCCCAAATCCTGCATTGCAAGCAGGGCGTCCTACAGACCTGTGATGGGGGTTCAAAGGGGACGTGCTGGGTGGAGGGGGCTTCCTATGGACCACAGCAGCCGGCCCATGTTGAGCCACTGGGCTGGCACAGAAGCACTCCCACCCCCAGCCTCACCTGAAGCCCTTGAAGATCTGAGTTGCCTTAAAAGCAGAGTGGGGCTTCCTCAGTCTCCAGGGGCTGCCCTGCTTGTGAGCCGTGGTTGCAAGCAGGGCTTTTGCATGCTGTCACCGTAGCTCTGCCTGCAGGAGGTTCTCAGGGAGGCTTTCTGCCTGAGCACAATGACAGGGACTGTGATTTGGAGAGAGGAGTCTGAAAGGGCCCTCTTCTGCCCATCCAGGCCCTCTTCCCCAGCAGCCTTCCATGTCTTCGCCTGCCCACCACTCACCCAGAAAAGACCCAGAGACCAGCCTCCCGTAGGACCTCGAAGCTCTGTCATCTCCCATCCCCTGTGACCAGGACCCACCTGTGTCCTGTGGGCCTGGCTCAGCCACCATCAGTTCCCCCCACCCCTGACTCCTGTAGGACCCACCCAGTGGGGAGCCCCCCATGGTCCACCTGTCACACGCAGCCTGGCCAAGCCCTTCCTAGTGTCATTCATGTCCTGGTGCTCCCTGTGCCCAACCAGCCAGCCCTCTCCATGAGACTTTCATGAAAAGTTCAACTCCATCCCACATTCGCCAGGCCCTACTGGATAGCATCTGACCTCCTCGACCCTGCCCCCTCCCCCTCCAGCCTCATTCTGCTGGCCACACTGGTCCCCTTGTTCTGAGGCTGCCCCTGCCCTTGGAGCTCACCACCCTCACTGGGCCGCCATCCCCAAGTGCTCGGCCTGTCTACCCCTTCTCACTGCACAGGCCTCAGCAACTGTTCACTCTAAGCTCTTCCTGCCTCCTGGTCCCAAATAACCACCCTGCCCTGGTCCATTTTTGTTCTTACCAAAGCACCTCTGCTATTGGGGGCTGGCTCATTCTCTGCTGTGGCGGGTGGGGGACGGCTCATACTGTGCCCTGTAGGGTGTGGAGCAGTATCCCTGGCCTCTACCCACCAGATGCCAATAGCGCCTCCCCTCTATGAGGAGGACCAAAAATGTCTCCAACCATCTCCTAGTGTCCACTGGAGTGGCCCTGGGTGTGACACACCATCACACCATGGTTAGAAATGCCTCTGCTCGTGGGTTGGTTTGTGGTCTCATTTCTTAAAGGCCAAGACACCTTGACATTCTCACTCCCTCCTGTGCCCAACTGGCCTGGCCAAGGGTAGGGACTGGGGAAACATTTGTTGCCAGGATAGGTTAGAGGATGTAGCCACAAACCCCGGGGAGAAGGGTGGGTCTTGAGGGCGGCTGCACCAGCCTGGGGAAAGGGCTTTCCCCAGGGATCAGACCTGTTGGGTCAGGACTGAAAGGCCTGAGGGGCATGTCTTAGGGAAGAAAGGGGACACCCTCAGGCGACAGTCATGAGAGACTGTATATGCTTGGAGTATCCAGTACCTTCTGCACTGGGCACCTGGATTTGTGTTCCAGAGCTGCTGTAAGCTGGGTACTGCAAACCAAGTGGCTCAAACAATAGAAGTGTATTCTCTCGCTGTGGTGGAGGCCACAAGTCCAAAATCAAAGCATTAGCAGGGCCATGGCTCCCTCCAAAGCCTCCAGGGGGGACCCTTCCTCTCCTCTTCCAGCTTTGGGGCTCCAGGTGTTCCCATAGCTGTGGCCACATCACCCCAATGTAAACGCTGTGTTGTCCTCCAGCTCTGAGCTGCCTTGACTGAGAAACACGCTCGTTTTGTAGCTGTTTCTCAGAGCATCCATCTTCCCAATAACTTCACCCGGTGGGCACAAGGGCACATGTAAGGGAACGTGGAAACATGCTGTGTTCTGAGTGGCGCCTCTTCCTTTCAGCTTGAGAATGATTTCATCCGATAAACATGTGGCTGCAAATTATGGCCTTATATAAACGAAGCGGCTACACTACACTTTCTGGAGGCCTTGTCCGCCTTATTTTCCAGTAAATTCCAAATTGCTCGCCAAACTTATAGGCAGAACCTTGCTTTTTCACGCATAAGGCCTCGGCCAGGCCTTGAGAATGGCTCATTCACATTTGTCCTCTCATCCAGCCCTGGGGCTGAATTTGTGGTGGCCTCCCCCTCGTGAGTGCATCTCCTTTTTCTAAGAGCATGAGGGAGAGGCCCTGAATTCAGGTTCATATCTTCTCAAGAGTTCAGAAGGCGTACCACCGTGGTGTTTGCCAAGTCTTAATTTTTTCACAGTTCAGGTTTTACGGTGGGGATTTTTTATTGTAATAAAATGCACATAACATAAAATTCACCATTAGTAACATTTAGCACATTCACATTGTTGTGTAATTGTCACCTGTATCCGGTTCCAAGACATTTTCATCACCCCTTAAGGTAACCCCATTCCTAATAGCCATCACTCCCCACCTCCCCTCCCCCAGCCCCTGACAACCACTGATCTACTTTCTGCCTCTCCATATTTGCCTGTTCTGGATATTTCATATCATTGGGATCACACGCTCTGTGGCCTTTTGCATCTGGCCTCTTTTGCTCTGCGGGTTCTCGAAATTCATCCATATTGCAGCGTGTATCAGCACCTCGTTCCTTTTTATGGCTGACTAATATTCCACTGTATGAATGGACCACTTTTTGTTTATTCTTCATCCTTTGGTAGGCATTTCATTTCCACCTTTTGGTCCTCTCAGCAGGAATTTTATAGTCTGTCAACTTGACGTCCATTTGGTGACAAAGGTGTAGTTGTCCCCTGAGTCCTGGGGAGACAGACCCCATCAGTGTGGGGGGGTGTTTTGCTTCTGTTCGCATTGAGTGCGCTTCTGTGAGCATTAGCTGGAGGGTAGGTTGGGCATTTTAAATCAGGACTTTTGGTGAGATGGTTTGGATGAAGGACAGACACAGGTGTTTAGCACGTGCTGCCCCTGCCACACACTGCAGCCAAGCTGCGTCTCCCCACCCCACCCCCACCCTCAGAACCTGCCGCCCTCAGTTCCTCAGCCCCAGACCTGCTTCCTTTCATTCCAGCGCAGCCTGGGGATTCTCAAGGCACAGGTTTCACATCCACTTGTGACAAGAACCTTAAGCCACAGCGTGACTGATTTCCAGGTCTCAGACTTCGTTAAGACCCAATGAGGAAGGCATGCTTGGAAGCCAAAGAAAATGGCTGAGCCGCTCCAAGGGAGGTGCCATTGTTCTATAACAGTTATTTATCAATGAATTATCACAGCCCTGCAGCTGTGATCATCAGAACAGCATGGCTCCACACAGGAATCAGCAGCCCAGAGGCAGACCCTCATCTGTCAGATAACTTAATATGCGATATTTACCAAACAGGGGTCTCCCATGTCAGAGGAAGGATTCTTTATTTTTTTTTAAACACTTTATTTATTTATCTTTACAGGGGAAGGGAAGGAGAGAGAGAGAGAGAGAGAGAGAGAGAGAGAGAGAGAGAGAGAGAGAAACATTAATGTATGGTTGCCTCTCATGCGTCCCTTGCCGGGAACTGGCCTGCAACCCAGGCATGTGCCCTGACTGGGAATCAAACCGCGATCCTTTGGTTCACAGGCCCGAGCTCAATCCACTGAGCTACACCAGCCAGGGCAGGAAGGATTCTTTAATACAAGGCACTAAAACAGTTACTTCAGTCTTTAGAGAAATCATCTGGATCTCTATTTAACCTCCTATACTGTACTGGGCTGATTAGTGTCTCCCAAATTTATGTCCACCCAGAACCTCAGAATGTGATCTTGATTGGAAATAAGGTCTTTGCAGATATAATTAAAAATATCAAGGTGAACTCAGACTGAGTCTAGTGGTTGGTGTCTTTATAAGAGGCAAAGACATAAACAGAGAAGTGCACCCTGTGATGATGGAGAAAGAGATGGTAGGGGAAGCATCTGCAAGCCGAGCAACTCCAGGGTTGGTGGCAGCCCGAACCTGGGAGAAAGGTCTGGGATGGATTCTTCCTCAGCGCCTCCAGCAGGACCTGGCTCTGTTTACATCTTGATTTTGGACTTTTCCAGAACTGTGAGAAAGTTAATTTCTGTTGTTTTAAGCCGCTTGGCTTATAGCACTTTGTTATATCAGCTCCAGGACACTCATATACCTTCTGAAATAATTTCCAGATGGATAGAGGCTTAAATGTAAAGGATAAATCTGGGAAGGGAAAGTATAGTCCCATATTATTCAGATCTGGGAGAGGAATGAGCAGTAGACATTAAAAAAAAAATAACCCACAGATCTGACTGCCTAGAAAAGGTACCATTTGTCTAAAAAAAAAAAATGCCATATGCAAAAGTAAACATATAAATTAGTTTCATCAAACATGGCAATGAATTAATAGCCTTCCTACACAAAGAGTTCCTCCAAAGCAATAGTCTTGCTTCGGTGGGAAAAAATGGGCAACCAACATAAACAACTTACAGAAACAAAAAGCTGTTCAGTAGACATAATTTTTTAAAAATCCAGCCTGACAGTTGAAGACATGTCAGTAGAAGACGTTCCTTTGCGCCCAGTGAGAATCTGATCCACAGTGTGTTACAGGTAAAACGAGGCTACCTGTGGAATGAGGGATTGCTGGGCCTGAGGATCCATCCTGAGATTTTGCACCAGAGGCATTGTTGCCTGGGATCTGGCAGAGGGGTTTGAGGGACATTCCAACCTGAGGTCAAGGATGGCACCACAAGGAGGCCATCAGAGATTTGGGTGTGAGAAGCAGCAGGCAGGGTCTGGGGGTAGGCGAGCAGGTGGCTGGCCAACTGGTAAACCTCATGCCCTCCCATGGGTCAGGGGGCTCTGGGCTGCTTCTACATGGTTGGGCTGGAGAAACCTTGCAAGGTCAGGCCTATGAGCCCCGCCTTGGACTGAGTGGGGAGTGGCCGCAGTGTACCAGTCAGCCAGTGTGGTGACAGAAGGGTGGCCGTGCTGTATCGGGCCTGCCAACCTGGGGCCGATGAGAAGAAACAGCAGTTCTGGGGACATGGTGACAGCAGACAGGATGTGGTCAGTGGGAGGAGCAGGGAACTAGCCTCTGGGATATTCCAGGCAGGGCAGAGAGAGGTGACCGTGGTGGGCTGAAGGTGGAGCAGATGTCCTTGGGCGTGAGCACAGTCCCTGAGGGGCCGCAGTGCAGTCGATGCCCTGCCCCAGGACCAGAGCCTGGGGCCAGGCAGGAGGGGTCCCTGCACAATGCAGAGCAAGTGAGCAGGACCAGGAGAGGCTGCTGGCAGCAAGTGTGACTAGTGGGAGTTTGGTGGCATTCTGAGGGAAGGGAGCAGGGGTTTCCATGGCTTGGAGCTGGGAGCAGTGGGCTGAGGGGCAGGTGGGAACAGGAAAGGTTGGATTCAGGCTACATGGAAGTGAGGAAGTGTCTGAGCTCTACCCTGGGCTCTGGAGAAGGATTCTCTGGCTTTAAGGCACATGAGCTATTAACAGGACAGTCCTCCCCCTACAAACCCCTGGGAAAGTGAGGAAAGGGGGCTGCTCTGGGGAGGAGAGTAAGGGTCCCTGGGGAGAAGGTTTGGGTGAGGCCAGGCTAAGCAGGGGAGGGCCACACAGGTCTGGCAGAGGAGCTTTCCAGAATGCAGTCATAGTAGCCCAGGTGGGCTCTGACGATGGCTGGAGGGGCAGCTGCAGCAGGACAATCAGGTGGGCCTTTGGTGAACAAGGGCCACAGCTGGTTTGAGCCCCACCCGTTGTCTTCGGCTTTCTCCTTCCTGCAAGCCTGGCTGTCAGCAGCCCTCTTGAGCAAGCCTTATCTACTTCCTCCTGGCCCGGGATGGGGTGTGCATCAACTGGTCGTGCAATAGCACCCCCAGTCTCTGAGCGCAGGGTCTCCTGCTGTCCCCACCAAGGGACCCAGAGCTACAAATGGCCCCTGCCAGCCTCTGTTCATAGCAGGGCTTCGAAAGGGCCTGGTGATGAGCTTTCCCTGGCGGATGTGGGGTGGCGCTCAGCCTGTCCACTCTTTGGCCAGACTGTCCATCAGGGCATGTGGTGGAGGCTGCAGGAACAGGATCATGTCACTCAGCTCTGATGGCTTCTTGCTTAGGTTGGTGTCTGCTGAGAGGACAAAGCAGGCTCATTTGTGTGACCTTTCCTGCCTACACATAGGCAGCTTGGGCGTGAAACAGTCCACAGCCCCTAGCCTGTGGGCTGGATCGGCCTCCGGAAGGTGTGGTGCCTATCAGCCGTGTCTCCGCAGGTACAAGTCACAGAGGGGTTGTCTCCGCCCGAAGCCCTGGATGGTGTGCACGCACGTGCCCGAGTTTGTGTGCTTGCATATGTGGCATGTGTGTTCTCTGTTCATGAGTGTGGGTGCATCCACGTGAAACTGCACACACGTGTGTACCTGTTTATGGGTGTGCTGGCATGTGTGCACGAGTGTGAGTGTATTCACATGCAAATATGTTCGTGCATGTGCATATTCATGGTTTATACTCCCTCGCATTTGTTTGCATCGGTTTCTCCCATCGAACCAGAACTTTGAGGCAAGGTCTGGTTCATCTTTGTATCCTCAGCCACGCTTGGGCAGCACACAGCGAGTCAGCACCTGACCCCCACACTTTTATGCCTCTTGCTCCAGGACACGTTATTCACGGTTGCCAACATTGGCCACGTTTTCTCTTTTTCCTGCAATGTCTTCGGAAACAAATGCATTTTTTGAAAATGAACCGGTGCACTGCTATTAGCCAGCCTCCTGGCCTTACCTGGTGTCACCTGTTCTTCCATGCATGTTCTCTCCACGGTCAAGGGTCCCGTCCCAGGAGCCCATTGAATTTAGTCATCATGTCTCCTCTGTCTTTCCCTGATGCTCGTAATCTTGGCAGTGCTCATAACCTTGGCAGTCTTAGGAGGATTGCATGGGCGTCTCTCTGGTTTTTTCCACAGGAGACTGGGGGTTCTAGAAGCAAATGCATTCTGAGCACTTTTCTCGACTGAGTTTTGGGGGGGGCTCTCCCTGACTTCATCCCCTTCATTGGAGTTTGGAGTACATTCTTGTTTCGGAGTCCCTGAGTTTCAGGGCAGGTTCATTCTTGCTTATCCCCCCACACCTTTTGCTGCCCCTGGTATATTGTGGGGGCATAACCAAGGCCTGCAGGGCCAAGTCTTCAGGAGCTGGCAGGAGACCTTGTCCAAGAGGAGAAGCCAGGAAGGACATGGGCTGGGAAAGACTTAGCTGAGACATGGCTGTGACCATGGGACTTGCAGGTGGAGAGGCTAACCCTGGGTGCGGAGGGCTGAGATAGAGTAAACTCCAGGGGGAGAGTTTGATCTTGAGGAGGAGGAGGTCTGGTGCTGTCACTCTGCAAGTGTCACAGAGCTCAGACTCTCCCCACCCTTCAGTTTGTCAGGAGAGCCCTGTCAGGGGCAGGGTATTCAGGCCTCAGGTCTGGGGCTGTACTGCAACTAACCGGCCACTCTGACCATGCCACCCCCTTCCTTTCAGCTCCAGGACACGCGCCCCGAGCCCGGGAGGCATGCTGAAGCCAGGCAGCTGGCAGGATGAGTGTGAACGAGGCAGGCAGCTCTGGCTGCCGGAAGGGGGCGGCCTACCAGCTGCACATCTACCCACAGCTGGCCACCAGCGAGAGCCAGGCCTCATGCCGTGTGATGGCCACCAAGGACAGCACCACATCCGATGTCATTCAGGACGCTATCACCATCCTGCAGCTGGACGGAACCAAGCGCTATGTGCTGGTGGAGGTCAAGGAGACAGGCGGAGAGGAGTGGGTGCTGGACGCCAACGACTCGCCTGTGCACCGTGTGCTGCTTTGGCCCCGAAGGGCACAGGACGAGCATCCGCAGGAGGACGGTTATTACTTCCTGCTGCAAGAGCGTGACTCAGATGGAGCCATCAAGTATAAGCACATGCAGCTAGTAGCCCAGGCCACGGACACCCGGCGCCTAGTGGAGCGCGGCCTCCTGCCTCGGCAGCAGGCGGACTTTGACGACCTGTGCAACCTCCCTGAGCTGACTGAGGCCAACCTCCTGAAGAACCTCAAGCATCGCTTCCTACTGCAGAAGATCTACACGTATGCGGGGAGCATCCTTGTGGCTGTCAACCCCTTCAAATTCCTCCCCATCTACAACCCCAAGTACGTGAAGATGTACGAGAACCACCAGCTGGGCAAGCTAGAGCCGCACGTGTTCGCGCTGGCCGACGTGGCCTACTATGCCATGCTCCGGAAACGCATCAACCAGTGCATTGTGATCTCGGGCGAGAGTGGCTCGGGCAAGACACAGACCACCAACTTCCTGATCCACTGCCTCACTGCCCTGAGTCAGAAGGGCTACGCCAGTGGCGTGGAGAGAACCATCCTGGGCGCTGGCCCCGTGCTAGAGGTGAGCAGGGCAGTCGTCTGAAGGGGCCCTCTGCCTTCACATCTGGGTTTTATTAGCATGAGAAGATAGTCTGTTACACTCATGGTTCCCTAGAAACAGGAGGCTTGCTAGAAACAGAAGGCTCAGCATGCTGTGCAGGGCCACGTGAGGAGGCAGCAGGGCTGGAGCAGCAGGAGCAGGGGGAAACCTTGGGCCAGGGTCCCTGTTGCAGTTTTCATGGGAAGTGATGGGCGAGGCAGGGTAGCATTGGCTGGTTTGAATCATTTTGGGGCCCTTGGGTGCTGGGGCTGCCCAGGTTGTCTGGTACCTGCCCTTGGGTGATCAGAGCAGGTGGATAGTGGCCCTGAGTATGAAAGCTGAGTAAAGGAGGCATGGGGGTTGGGCTCTGGCTGGATCTGTCGAAGTGCAGAAGATGTGCTCATGGGAAGTCCTTTGCCCTCTCTAGGAATTGGCTAACCCTGGGAGGGGCAGTCCCTCCAGGGTCAACCAGGCCCCAGATGTCAAAGCATCAGAACATAGAGAACAAAAAGGCCTGATTAATACACTGATGACATCTGGGAGGTGGCCGTCTGCAGTCCAGGTCCCAAAAAGAAAAGGATGGCATATCCTCACTGAGCCGTTCATGATGGAGCAGTCCGGTGGGGCTGTGGCGTGCAAGAAAGCCAGACAGGCGTAGTGCAGGCCTAGGGGATAGGGGACAGTGAGGCGAGGGGAGGGTCCCCTAGCAGCACCATGCAGTCAGTGGGGGAAGAAGCACCCTCTGCCCTCCATCCAGCATCCCAGGGCCAAACCCTGGGGAAGCCATGGGTGTGTTGCTGTGGGTGAGCCTTCTGGATGTGGGGCAGCGGACGTGACCACACACTGGTCTTCACTCTCAGGCTGGTGAGACAGGAGCCACCCACATTTCAGAGCACAGCCTGACCGTCATCACCCTGTGAGGGCCAGGCTATGTGTGGGCCCAGGTATCTGCACTCTTGGATTTGGCAGCTAGGACTCTTTCTTTCTTAAATAAGATTTTGTCATAAGTAATTATATATAAGTACTTTTAACCATAAGTATTTTATTTAATATAATATGAATTATTGTACTTCTTACAGCAGTTTCAGATCAGAGCAATATTGAGCAGATGGTACAGAGAATCCCCACGCACCGCCTCGCTCCCACACTGTCCCCTGTCATTCGTGTGTTACATTTCCTACAGTCAGCATGTCAGCATTGACACATTATTACTAACTCAGGTCCACAGTGTACTTTGGGGTTCACTCTGCGTTGTACATTCTGTGGGTTTGGACAAATGCCCACCGGTGGGTATCATACAGAGTGGTTCCTGCCCTGAACTCCCCGTGCTCCGTCTGCTCGCCCCTCTCTCTCCCAAATACTGGCAACCACCGATCTTTTCACCATCTCCATTGTTTTGCCTCTTCCAGATGAGTTTCTTTCTCTCAGCGACATGCATCCTCCATGTCTTCTGGTGGCTTGAGACCTCATTTACTAATGAACACCTCATAATCTGGATGTGCCGTAGCCTTTCGGTCCACAGGAACCCAGACCGCCCTCCTCATGGGTGTGGGGGTCTTGCCCCCCTTGAAGCATTGACCTTCAGCCTCTGCCAGTCTCCCAAGCTGAGGGCCCAATGCAGCTGCTTGGGAGGGCTGTTGCGCAAATTCACTGAAATCATATCTAGGCTGCGCCTGCTCAGTGCACTTCAGCTCCTCTTCCTCCCTGATGATCTCTGAGATCATCGGCAAGAGATTCACTGGGGCCGCAGCGCCTGGCCCTGTGCCTGCACGGGAAGCCTGTTTCTGTCTTCTCCTGTACACATAACGCAAAGGTGGTCGTTTTTTGTGTGAGTATTTGAAAAACTATTGAGTAACCCAGCTATAGAACAGATACTTTCCTCCTGAATACTGTGGGCCCCGAGTGCGTTTCCCTTCCATTCTGATCTCCTGTTCACTCTGTAAATATTCCACTCACGTCTGCCAGGTCCCAGGCACTGTTCTGGGCACTGGGCTATATGGTGGCCACAGTGGACACAAAGGCCTGCCTGAGCAAAATTGCCTCCCAGTGACGAGAAGGCAGGCAGAGAAATAAATAATGGGCCTCGTGTCAGAGCTGGGAGCTGATTAAGAACAGCAGGCAGGTGCCAGGGTTGAGGGAGGGGGCAGGAGGCAAGAAGGTGAGGCTGAGCTGGGCCTGGAAAGAGGGATGAGTCGTGTGGAAGAGGCACGGCCACTGAAAGGCCAGGAGGCTGGGCTGGGCCAGGCCTGGTGTGTTGGAGGAACGGCAAGGGTCCCAGAGGGCATAGGAAGGGACCTGAGTGGAGTGAGTGGGAAGCAGTGGGGACAGAGAAGTGACAGGCAAATCATTCATTGCCTGTGGGCTGTGGGGAGGGCTCTGCGTGACATGGGAGCCAAGGAGAGTGTCCCAGGTTCAATTTGGCTCCATCACAGCTCTGAATCTCAGCTGCGATGAAGCCGGTGGCCCCACTGCCCTCCCAGAAAGGACCAGGAGCCATGGCAGGTGCTCCAGGCCAACGCATTGGTGCCTGGCACCAGAGTTCTAGAGAAAATGGTACAGGTGGTCAATGACATTAGAAATCAAGAATGTGAACGAAAGAAAGTGAAGCATTTTGCCGAGTGGACATTTACCCTCATGGAACCGGGCAGGCAGGTGGGTGTGCCCATGCTTGGTGAGAACATAGGCCCCAAGGTCTCAACAGACATGGCGAGGAGGCAGGATTGGCATTCGGGGGATAGTTTCCTTCCCTCGCTTAGGACCATCCCGAGCTCCTGAATGAGGCTCCTGTGGCTGCCACAACCAAGGCCACAGACAGGAGGCCTTCAGATGACAGGAGGTTACAGTTGTGCCTCAGTGTCCACAGGGGACTGGTTCCAGGGCCCCCGTGGGTACCGGAATTCCCAGATGCTCAAGTTCCTTGTGAAGAAGGGCATAGTGATCGAAGATGAGCTGTATTTGCACACAGGCTGTGGCCAAGAATGCCTGTGTGTCACTTCATTCACGTGGATTCAGCAGAGTGCTCGGCACCTGGCAGATTCAGGTTTTGCCTTTTTGGAACCTTCTGGAATTTTTTTCCTTAATGTTTTTGATCCTTGGTTGGTTGAATCCACAGACGCAAACTCCCATAGATTCAGAGAGCCAACTGTACTTTCTCACCACTGTGAAGGCCAGAAGTCTGAAATCTCGGTATTGGCAGGGCCACGCTCCCTCTGAAGGCTCTAGGGAAGGACCCTTCCTTGTCTCCTCCAGCTCCTGGGAGCTCTAGGCATCCTTGACTGGTGGCCACAGCGCCCCGGTCTCTGCCTCTGCCGTCACATTGCCTTCTTGTCTTATACGGACACGAGTCGATGGATTCAGGGTCCACCCTCCTCCAGGATGACCTCATCCTAATTCCATCAGCAATGACCCCATTTCCAAATACGGCCATGCTCAACATCTAGAGGACCAGGACATGGTCCTGGACATGTCTCTTTGGGGACACGAGTCAGCTCATAGCAACCCCTACTGAGTGACAGCTGTGGTCCCTGAGGGCCACTCTGGCTCAGCAGCCACCCAGGAGGCCCCCGTGTTGCCCTCCAGCCTCCTGGCTCCTCCCCAGCAGTTGCCTCAACGGATCCTGACACATTCTTGGAGGGCCTTAGTCACCCTCCACAGCAGGCATCTGTGCCCTGTGAGTCAGACGCCTCTGACCTCGCCTGGCTGCCTCCCTGGAGCCTCGGTGAGCCAGCGAGGCCCAGTTTCCCCAGCAGTTAGGATCTGCTGGAGGGCGGTACCCACACCAGCTTCCAAAACCAGCTTAAGCTAAATCCACACTGAGGCCGTAAACATGCTTCCTGGGGCAACCTTTTGGAACGGAAGAAGGTTGTTTTAATTTAGAGCTGGGCTCCCCAGGTGAGGCACCACTGGTGTCTGGAGCCAGGTCACTCTCTGTGTTGGGACCATCCTGTGTACTGACAGGTGCTGAGCAGTAGCCCTGGCCTCCACCCCCCAGGCACCAATAGCAACTCCTCCCCCCTAGTTCTCACATCCAAAACTGTACCCAGACATCACCAAATGTCCCCTGGGGGTAGAATCTCCCCTGGGTGCAAACAGCTGTCTTAGAGTCACAGCTTGTGATCCCACAAGACCCAGTCACTGTTTCTTTCAGGTGCCAACCATTTACAAGTTGTCCATGAGTCCCAGCCATTCGGAGCCTAAGCCAAGGGACACTTTCTAATAACAAATAATTTGTTATCGGCCTTTGGACCCACTTGGGTGTCAGGCTTCAGGTACCATAGTTTCCACCTGTCATTTCTCTGAAACCTCACAACAGCTCTGCTCATGTAAAGGTGAGGAGGCTGAGCCGCAGAGAGGCACACCAGGTGCAAGTGTCCTGGGGCTGCTGGTGCAACAGGAATTTGTTCTTGCAGTTTGGGGGACCAGGAGTCCAAAATCAAGGCGTGGGTAGGGGTTGGCTCTTTCTGGAGGCTTGGAGGAAGAATGGGTCCCAGGCCTCTCCTGGCTTCTGGGAGTTTCCGGCAACCCTTCGGCATTGCTTGGTGCGTGGCCATGTCATTGCAGCCTCTTCCTCCAACTCCATGTTGCCTTCTTCCCATCTGTCTCGGTGTCCTTTCTTTCTGAGGACACTGTCATTAGACTTAGAGCTCACCCTAAATTGAGAACAATCTCACCTTTAGATCCTTACCCTAATTGTATCTGCAAAGACCTTATGTCCAGATAAAAACCCACTCACAGGTTCCAGGGATCAGGATTTGTACATGTTTGGTGGTTGGGGGGGGGGGATGGTGTGGGGGGGTAGACACAAGTCAACCCACTCCAGTGTAGGAGCCCCAGGCCACCCTCCAGGCAGCCGCAGCTGGACCAGGATTGGAAGCTGCCTGGAGCACGAGCCCAAGTTCATGGCGTCTCCCTGCGTCTTCATGAAAGATTTCCTCTCGCCTCAGCCGAAGGTCGGCACTGCTGGCAGTGTCCGGGACTTTTTACATAGAGCTCCGCAAAAGGAGAAGTTGAGTTGTTTTGAGGTTTGGTGTCACCAGCCTTCACCTCCCCCTCTCCACTCCTGGCTTCCCCCCCCCCCCCACCCCATGGGTTGCAGCCTCGCTGTGCAGTTCTGACCAGAAAACAGGAAGGGTGCACTGTGGAAAGCCAGTTGCAATCAGCTGATTCGTCGCCTGCTGCATTTAATGGCTACTGTCACAGTTTCACACGATGTCACTTGGCTGTGCTCAGCATGCTGCAGACTCTGAAATGCCCCACCCAGACGCAACATGTACGTGGAACTTGCCTGAGCTCAGAAACACTGAAGGTGCAGGTGGCAGGCTCCCCGGGGCAGTGAGTAGTCTGAGTCTTCCTTCCTGTGGGCTGAGGTCCATTACCCACCCCAGGTGCCCATGGAGAACCTTGCCCCTGCAGATGCAGCAGCCCATGGCATTGGTCCCTGGGCTGGTCAGCAAATGCTCTCAGGACATGTGCCTCTTCCTCAGCCGTAGACCTCAGCATCAAGGCTTAGCATGGAGGCTTAAGACTCAGCTTCTCTTTGTCTTTCCTGAACTGTAACAAATGCCACCGGCATTTGCAAATGCACACGGGGTTTAATTTCGAAAGCAGAAACGAAATGAGGATCCTTGCAGGCTGGGCTGCTTTCCCAAGCGACCAGAGGCTATTGTATGCTGGGATTCAGGGCCTTCACATAGCCACCTTGCCCTGGCCCATGCAGAGAATAGAGACTAAGAGGCAGTGACACCCTGAGCTGCCCAGCATACCCACAGGAGATGGGGTGCCGGGACAGTGAGACGTAGAACCCAGGGGATCCTAGAGAACTTGCTGCTGCCTCCAGCCTACCTCTGGTGCCCCAAAGGAACCCGTCCTGGGGCTAGAATCTGTTCCAACCTGGGTCCTCAGTGCCAATCCCCCCTTAGGGCCCCATAGACCTGGCCTCACATGACCCCAGACAGTCCCCAGGCTGCCCTTTACCTGCTGGGCTGCTGGGTCTGTTCCCACTATGTCAACACCAGGGCACCAGCCTAGGCAGGTTACCCAGAACCACATGGCATCATCCACTTTGACCTACGTCCTCACGGACACCTACCCAGTCTGTACCCTTTCCTCCTACAGAGCACTGAGAGGCCAGCCCCGTGTAGGGGGCACACAGACAGAGCCACTCAGCCGGGATGACTGAGGTAGAAGGTCCTGTAATGAGGGGCATGCTTCTGCAGCTAGGGTTTCTATGTAAGAGCTTTTCTGAGATATAATCTACCCATTTCAAGTGAACAGTTCAGTGTGGGGGTTTTTAGCATGTTTACTATGTTGTTCAACCAGCACCTCTATCTAGTTCCAGAACATTCTCATCTCTCCCAAAGGAGACCCCATTAGCAGCCAATCCCCATTTCCTCTCCCCACAACCCCTAGTAACCACCAATCTGCTTCTTAGAGTTCTCAGAAGTCTCCTTCACCCCCTGGCCAGTGGTCAAAAGCTCTGGTTGGCCTGGGCCATTCCTAGAGGCTGGGTGGCTGGCTGGAAGTTCAGCGCTACAGACATCGGGGTCACCCATTGGTGTGGGAGGGAGAGGGAGAGCCCAGGCTGCGACTCCAGTTGAGTAGACAGTGTAGGGAGGTGTGGTGATGCAGGGACGGGAGGGGCAGGTGTGTGTGTCCTGGAGGCTGGGCTCTTGAGAGCCAGAGATGGGTCCCACCTGGGTGTGTGCAGAGGACAAGGAACAGAATCTCTTACTGCATCTGGTCCTGCTGTGGCCTCCCCAGGATGTGTGGGGAAGCAGTTTGGGGGGCCTTGGGTTGACAGAGAAGCCCAAAGGAGGAAGGTACTAAGGACAGAACCTCATGACAGGAAGAGGACAAGGGCAGGCAAATGGTACAGAGAGAGAACTAGAGGGTGAATAAGGCCTCGAGTCGACTTAAGGCCTCACAGCAGAAACACAAAGGGACAAAGGCCATTCTTCCATGCCACCAACGTCTAGGCACCGATGGGTCCTTTCTCTGGGGTGGGGCGTCCTGTGCACTGTAAGGTATTGAGCAGCAGCCCTGGCCTCTACCTACCAGGTGCCAGGAGCACCTTCCTCTACAGTTGTGACAACCAAAAGTGTCCCCAGATGTCACCAAGTGTCTCTAGAGGGGCAGATCGCTCCACTTGAGAAAAAGTGCCAGGCCAACTGCATGCAAAGACTGATTTCAGTTTAGCAGATGTTTTATGTTCTGTGCCTAAATAGTTTCAGGGTTTTTTTTTTTTTTTTTTAATTTTTTGGTAACATTTTGCTGTTGTTACACGTCAACACATCTGTATTTGGTGCCATCCCTTGCACCTCGTGGTGGCTGGCAGGCCTGGAAGCAGCCCCAGCTAGTTGTTCTTCTTCACTCCCTGGAAGGGGTGATTGGCGTTGTTCTGTCCCTCCAACCCCAGGCCGGCCACAGCCAAGAGAATGGTCAGTGCCCGCCCAAGATCAGAAACGTCCCAATGTCTTTGCCATCACCCGTGGAGCACACCTGGGTGCAAGGGTCAGCTTTTCCATCCAAGTTTCATCTCCCAGGGGAACTGAGTGATGTCTTAAAAAATTTTTTTTACACTATCATTCATCCTTTAATGTATAAATCAATACAAACATGTTTTTCCACTAAAAAAAGTGAACTGTGCCCTGACCAGTGTGGCTCAATTGGTTGGGTGTCATCCCACAGAGTGAGGGGTCACCAGTTCGATTCCCAGTCAGGCCGCGCGCCTGGGTTTCCAGTTCTATCCTAAGTCAGGGCAAGTATGAGAGGCAACTGATCCAT
This sequence comes from Anoura caudifer, assembly GCA_004027475.1. Classification (NCBI taxonomy): domain Eukaryota; kingdom Metazoa; phylum Chordata; class Mammalia; order Chiroptera; family Phyllostomidae; genus Anoura; species Anoura caudifer. The sequence continues at coordinate 194,848 of PVKU01000054.1, read as the reverse complement.
GTTTCTGTCTCACGTCAATGTTCTCTCCCTCCCTTCCCTCTAAAAATAAATGGATAAAACCTTTTTTTAAAAAAAATGAAATGTTACGTATGTATAAATGGCTCATTTAAATTTGCCTGATGTTACAGCCTTAACTTCTCCAGGCCACTGACTGATGCGTTCATTGTGTTCCACTGGAAGAGTTATTTATGTAAATGGGCAGAGAATCCTGAAAAAGAAATGAATGACTTTTCCTTACAAAAGAAACTTAATAACCCTGTAAATGCAACAAGATATGTGAATTTGACATGCAAGTGAGTATTTTATTTATTCATTCATATAAAAAATTTTTTAGTCCTCACCGGAGGGTATGTTTATTGATTTGATAGGAAAAGAGAGAGATCAATCAGTTGCCTCCTGTACTTGCCCTGATTGGGGATCAAACCCACAACCTCAGCATGTGCCCTGACTGGGAATCAACCCACATCCTTTTGGTTCATGGGATTGTGCTCCAACCAACTGATCCACCCTGGCCAGGGCTGCAGGTGAATTTTTTTTTAAGATTTTATTTATTTTTAGAGAAAGAGGGAGAGAGAAACAATGTGTGGTTGCCTCTCAAGCACCCCCAACTGGGACCTAGCCTGTAACCCAGGCTTGTGCCCTGACTGGGAATTGGACCAGCAACCCTTTGGTTTGCATGCTGATGCTCAATCCACTCAGCTACAGCAGCCAGGGCTGCAGGTGAATATTTTAAAAGGTCACTATTAAATTCCTTTTTAGTGTTCTCAATTAAATTCTTTAATCCATCCAGCCCTAGATTTTCTTATTAATAACACTTTGGAAATCCGTTTCAATAATTTAAAAGAAATTTCTAGATATGAGACTAAGGCTTAAACTATTTTAAGAGCTGCTTATTAATACCCAAAAATACAGTGGCCGGTTTGAGGACTCTCAGAGATGAAAAGTCACACGCTCCCTGTGGGTTTTCTAGCAGATAAATGTAAGAAAGCACTCTTAAGTGGTTTTCTGGTGCAGTTAGCGCTGGAGTTGCCACCCTCCACCCCCCCACCCCCCTTCCTCCTAGGGTGCCTTTCTGAACCAAATGCAGGTGTGGGCTGTGGTTCAGCTGCTCCCCTGTAGGCATCCCCCGCAACAGGAAGCAAACCCAGGCCTCTGTGATGGTTTTAGATGCTGCCAAGGAGCACGCGTGGTATTCCACTGTACTTCGGCAAAAGTGTAATGTGTTTTATCATCACTTGTGGTTTCACCTGAGTGCTTTTTCCCTGCTTTTTTCATGTGATGTTGCATTTGTTTTTAATGTCTTTTTGCTTACTTGAGGTTTAATTTCTTTTTGTACATACCAAGAATTGGCAAATGACAGCCCACAGGTTAAAGCTGCCTGTTTCTATCAATAAAGTTTTATTGGCACACAGACACACCCCTCATTTACATATCATCTGGCCTGTTTCTGTAAAATTTTATTGCCTCACAGCCACACCCAGTCATTTACGTACTGTCTGTGGCTGCTCTCAGGCTACAACAGCAAAGCAGAGCAGTTGTGACAGACACCACGTGGCCTATAAAGCCGAAAATATTTACCACCTGCCCTTTGCAGGAGCGATTTGCTGAGTCCTCATACCTGTGAGTACTCAGAACATTCCACAGTTAGTTTCTACACTCATACTTCTTGCCTTCTGCTGAGCTCTACCATCCTAAATGTAAGGAAACCAGGTTCCCATCCTTATTCCGCACGACTTGTATCGCGACCTCAAATCTCTTTGCATTTAGATTCTTGCCACATAAGGCGCATATATCCATAAACACCTATCGATGAGGGTCTATGATACTGTGGTTTATAATAAATATTTGGTGGGTGTTCAAGATACCATTCCTGGCAGAGTTTCTAAAACCCTTAAAATTTCCTAAGAGCTAAGAAAGGTGTCATTTGTTATGTTAATAGGTGGCTTTTGGAAAGCACCGAAGAATGGGGGCTGGTTCTCAGGAGAACCAACCATGAGATTAGAAGATTGGAACTTTCGGCCCCACCCCCCACCTGTGGGGAGGGCAGAGAGGCTAGAGATTGACTCAGTAGCCAATAGCCAATGATTTAAACAATTGTGCCTATATTACGAAGTCTCCATAAAAACCCAAAAGGAGGAAGTTCAGAGCTTCTGTGTTGCTGAACATGCAGAAGGGTGGGAGGGCGACGTGCCCCAGAGAGTGCGTGGAAGCTCCTTGTCCCTTCCCCATTCCTGGCCCTGTGCGTCTCTTCCATCTGGCTGTTTCTGAGTTGCATCTTTTTACAATAAATCAGTGATCTATCAATAGTAAGTGAGCTGGTTTCCCGAGCTCTGTGAGCTGCTTTAGCAAATTAATAGAACCCAAGGAGGGGGTCATGGGAACCTCCGATTTATAGCCAGTTGGTCAAAAGCACAAGTTACAGCTTGGACATGCAACTGGCGTGTGAAGGGTATGTGGGAGGAAGTCAGTCTTGTGGAACAGAACCCTTAACCTGTGGGATCTGACATTGCCTCCAGGTAGATAGCATAAGAATCAAGTTGAAGTGTAGGACACCCAGCTGGTGTCAGAGAACTGCTTGGCGTGGGGATGATAGCCACCCATCAGAATTGGCATCAGGATCATAGGGTCGTAAAGTGGTTTCGGACTGACTGGAAAGGAGGGCTGTGGTGTAGACGTCCCGTAAGATCCTTGTAGGGCGGGCTCACTAGCCCGGAGTCTGCAGGTGTCTAGGAAGGTTTTTCCAGCTCTGGCTGATGGTAGCAGGAGCTGTGAGGGGCTCCTACCCATCTGCCACCCTCAAGGAAGGCTCTCTGAGGGTTTCGGGCTGGGCCCTGTGACCCGGGGCCTATATCCTTATTGTGGGGTGACACAGTCTGCCAGGAGCACAGCAGGAGGAGGACACCAAACCAGACCCCAGGGCCTCCTGGACTCCTTTTTTCTCACCAGCCCTAGAGCCTCCCTGAGCTGCTGGTAGAGGCTGGGACTGACAGGACCAGGCCAGACATGCGCACCCGGAGTTGTGGCACCCTCCGAGAAAGCTGGCATTTGTGGTGTTACATGTGTGGCCAGGAGGATGTTCTGGAGCTCACAGTTGGGGGAGGAGGAGGATAATTCAGCCAGAGGAAGGAGCAGGACAAGCTTCTCATGGCCCCGGTGGAGGTGGTGGCATTGCCAGCCCCAGTGCCTAATACTCACCGGTAGCATTGGGTATTTCAGTCTTTTTTGCAGGATGTCACAGGATGAAGGAAACCAAGGGAGGAGTTTTAGGAGCCCCCTGCATCAGAAGTAGCTGAGAAGTGGGGCCACACCAGAGTGGGGGGGTGCAGAGGGCTGAGACGGTATCTATTGGGGGGTTATGTAGAGGATTGGGGTGTTTAGGGGCCCCTGGGAGCACCAGGGAAGGGGTGGCCATCCGAAAGGCAGGGCCACTGGCGCATCCTGCCCATCCTGTGTCCTGCAGAGCTTTGAGGCCGCCTTTGTGGTCTGCTGCGTGAAAGTGCAGAGCCCTGACGCTTCGCAGTGATCTGAGGCTATTTTAGACAAAGGGGGAAGTTATATTTTTGGGAATGCTGCATATAAGAGAAGAGTGAAATTATGGGGTGTATTTTAGGCACACAGAAAGGCCTCTTTGGAATTTGCAGAAAGAGCTGATTAAAAGGTGAAGCATTGCTCAGCCCCGGGACACTGCCCTTTCCAAATGTTCTGGGCGCTTCGCTACACCAAGGCTAGGCAGTGGGCGGGGGTGTCTGTCCCTCTGTTGGCTGCATATGCCTTGCTGTTTGGGGCAGGAACGTGGCTGGGCATTGAGCCGCTATAGGCTCTGGTGGCCTATCTGTTTTCCCACTATTATCCAGGATGAAATGACTCCAGAGTCACTGTCCCCAGAGTCACTGGGGCTATCTTCTGAAGTTTCCTTCTGTGTCAAGTCAGCTGACTGCAAGACACTGGTTCCCCAAAGCCTCCAGAGGTGGCCTGTCTTTGGGAGAGGCTGAAGGGCTGAGTCTGAGGTTCGTAGTCACCTGCCCAGCCCTGTGACCCTGGCTTGTGACTGGTGACTGGCTGCTCCCAGGTAGAGTGGAGAGTGGCCCCACCTGTCAGTGGTCAGGTGTTTAGACCCAGAGCCCTGCATGCGGTGGGCTCCTGGGGAAAGACTAGATGTTATCATCACTCCTTTATGGCAGAGTGAGTCACAGCAACCTGTGAGAATTTAGAGTCCCATTTAGTACTTCCTGGCCACACGGGGGATCTCCAGGGCAGCTGATTTTAACTGAGTCTAAAGCTCAGTTCTCAGCCAGGGGTGATTCCGCCCCCATGGGACATTGGGCACCATCTGGAGACTGGCGTCTAGTGGGCAGAGGCCAGGGGTGCTGCTCAGCACCCTACAGTGCACAGGGCAGCCCCCTCTGCAAAGAATGATCCAGCCCCAGATGCTGGCGGTGACAAGGCTGAGAAACTGGCTGTGGTTCAGGTGCCTTTAGGATGTAGAGCAGAAGCTCTGGCCTGGGACTCTGGACAGAATGCAGGCAGACATGTAGATCCCGTAACTCTGGGCTTTTCACTGGCAAATATTGGTGAGATTGTGGGGAGGGGAGAGATGACAATTGTCGACGCACAGCCCCTGAGTGAAGATCGCCAGTTTGACCAAAGTGCCTGGGCTGGTTCTCGACCCTCAGCATGTGGTGGTGCTGCTCCCATCACAGTTTCCCCACAGCAGGACCTCAGGGCCAAGAGCTGCCCCTGCCAGAGAGTCAGGAGTGGGACAGACAGCCAGGCCCCGCTGCCTGTGCTCTGTGTGGCCTATAGCAAGCCGACCTCTCTACTCTGCCTCCTGATCTCTCCTGCAGGGGCCTGTGTGCATGAGCTAATAACCCTCGGTCTTTTTTTACTTTTCAACATACCCTCAGTCTTAAATACTCTTGCCATTGTCCTGTAGCTAAGTCCTATCCTGAGGCCTGCTGGGAGAAATCTGGAATGTCTTGTGTCTAGCAGAGTCAGCATACAGTGTGACTCCTGCCACTCTGTACCCTTAGGATCTGAAGGGCCACTTGGCATCCTGGGCTGTTTGTTCCTTTTAGCAAGCCAGCCTAGCTCAGCAGCCCGTGTCAGCTGCAAAAGAGCAGGGAGTTAGTGAGTGCTGAGATGAGGTCACAGTGACACCAAGGGAGGGGGGACACCTGTTGGGAACCCCAGGGGAGTCCTCCTGTGCATGGGTAGGCTTCCCTGCCCATTCCAGAGCTGCTTCATAAGGAGAATGGCAGACACTGGGGAGCAGCCCTCCAAAGAGACAAAGGCTAGAAGCAGGCTAGTGATGGAAAGTCAAAGAGAGAATTGTATCCACCTAAAAAAGCGGTGGCCAGGGGCACTCAACCCCGACTGCTGGGGTGATCACAGGGCCTTTGGATCCAGGGGTCTTCCTGGGCTCAGGTCAGTACCAGCCATGGATCCCTTAACCCAAGGAAGATGGAGTGACCCACTAGGCAAACAGCCTGTTGCTCTTAAAGCAGAGTGGATACAATGGAGATTACTCAGCCATAAAAAGGAGACACTGACACATACTTGATGTGGATGAAGTTCGAAAACATTATGTTGAGTGAGCCTTGGCTGGTGTGGCTCAGTGGTTGAGCACCAGCCTGAGAACCACAGGGTCTCCGGTTTGATTCCCAGTCGAGGCATATGCCTGGATTGCAGGCCAGGTCTCCAGTAGGGGGTGCGAGAAAGACAACCACACATTGATGTTTCCCTTTCTTTCTTCCTTCCTTCCCCTCTCTCTAAAAATAAATGAATAAAATCCTTTTTTAAAAAACATACACACATTGAGTGAGAGAGGCCAGACACAAAGGTCATGTATTCTATGATCCCATCTATATGAAATGTCCAGAGCAGGTAAATCCGTAGAGACAGGAAGCATATTGGTTGCCAGGGGCTAGGGACAGAAGAACAGTGAGTGACTCGTCATGTGTACAGGATTTCCTTTTGTGGTGATGAAATGTTCTGAATCTAGATAGAGGTGACAGTTGCACAACATAGTAAATGTACTAAATGTCACCAACTTGTACATGAAAGTGGCTAAAACAGTGAATTTCGTGTCATGTGAACATTAGAACAATTAAAACAAATGCAGAGCGGGCTTAGCAGGGCTGGAACACTCCCCATCTGGAATGCTGTGCATTGGTACTTGCCACATCCAGTCTTCAGATTCCTTCCCAAAGAGCTTGCGTCTTGCTGCTAACAGTAGCCAGAGAGGAGAGGGTTATAAAGCATGCAAGTTTCAGTCAAATTCTGTCAGATGCACTGTGTTAGCACACAGGAGCTTCCCTAGACCTGGTCCTGTTGGCCCTTGCTTCTTCAGTGACCCTGAGGACTGTCTCTCAGAGCCCAGCTGGAGCTCCTGATACAGCAGTAGGACATGGGACTAGCTTGGGGTCAGACCTAACCCCTGTCCCTAAGGAACAGACCATAGATGGAATTTCTCCAGCAACCGTGGCAAGTGTCTCCAAAATGTTTTATCCAACCACATGTGTTAAAGATCGCCATTTCCTTCCTTCCTTCCTTCCTTCCTTCCTTTTTTTAAGATTTTATTTATTTATTTTTAGAAAAAGGGGAAGGGAGGGAGAGAAACATCAGTTGGTTGCCTCTCACACACCTTCAACTGAGGACTTAGCCCGCAAGCCAGGTATGTGCTTTGACTGGGAATCCAACCAGCAACCTGTCAGTTCGCAGGCTGACCCTCAATCCACTGAGCCACACCATCCAGGGCACCATCACCATTTTCATCCACAGAAGCCCACTTCAGACATATATTGTGGTCATTGATGAAACTCCTGAGGTGGAGTGATAAAATTAGCTAGAGTGGTTTGCACAGGTCACTTTTGAGCTGTATATCCTGGATTAAGCAGTTTAAGTTGAATCCCTTATAAAGCAGTTTAGCCCAGGGATCTGTAAACTCTTTCTGTAAAAGGCTTTGTAATTAGTATTTCCAGATTTTAGAGCCATGCAGTCTGTCTTACAACAGCTCAGCTGTCCACTCACTCAGCTCTGCTTTGTAGAGCAAAAAGCAGCCACAGACTATATGCAGTGAATGGGCGAGGCTGAGTGCCAATAAAACTTCGTTTGCAAAACAGGCAGTGGAAAGAAACAACAGACAGACCCAAATTGACAGACATCATCTGACCATCCTCAAAACTGTCAAAGCAAGGACATTAGGGCAAAACCAAGAACATCAAATAAATAAAATGTAGACTTAGTCGATAATAACGTATCAGTTGATACTGGTTTATCGGTCATGACAAATGCAGCGCCGTCGTGTTAATCACATGTGAAACTGAATGTCAGGTGTACAGAAATCGCTGTGATATTCTTACAACTTTCCTGGACATCTAAAAAGTTTACTTTTTTTCAAAGGCATCAGGCCAGATTTGGTCAGCAGGTTTGTGGACCCCCAGCTTAGATAAGTTCCCACCACCTCGAGGTGGTGTGCAAAGCAGATCTCAGACAGGTGAGGTCGTGGCAAACTGAACTTTGACCTGATGCACCTTCCCCTTCTCCCACTTCCCCAATTTAGGCAGCAGCGCCATCTCCAATGGTCTTTGGTCTTTCCTTGCTGTCACCATGTCCTATTGTTTCTTCCTCTGGAATGTTTCTCACCACTGCCTGGGCTCTGGCTACACAGCCCCACTGATGTGTACAGGGCATTGAGTCCTGCAGCCGGGGTGGGGTCCCAAGTACCAGTGTCCCAGCTGGGTCCTCATTAGGATGCAGTGCTGTCCCTTGCAGGGAAGGTGACTTAGGTCTCCGAGCTCAGTTTCCCTACCTTTCTAATGGGTAGACAAGCCCTTCCTTCTCAGGGCTATGAGGACACAAAGCCAAGAGACAAGCCCTCCTCAGCAACGGTTTCTTCTCCTGCTCCTGTTTCTGCATCATCCCAGGGACCTGGTCCCTACCCCCCACCCGCCAACCCTTTGCCTTAGTGTACTTGGCAGAACAATGCCATCCTGTGGCAGACGGGGATTGGACCTGCCTGGCGTTGGGTGCAGATGGGGAGCGGCTGACCTTGGTGAGGCCCAGGAGTATGAAAGTTCCCATCTCAGGGCTAAGCATTAGGAAAGCATTCTGATTAAACTAAGTATACTGAGAACAAAGCTCTTAGTTCTGTCCGGCCCTGGACTATCCCAATCCCTGCTTCAGATATTCAAGAAAGAGCGAATGGTGTAAGTAGACATCTTGGTGCTTTATTTCTCCCCAAAGATACTTCACACCCATAATAAACCTTAGAGCAGTAGTTCTCACCCTTCCAGGAATCAAAAGAACCACCTCCATCTCTGATTTAAGAATTTAGGTTTCTTGACATTTCCAGAAAATTTTCAAGCCTGGGGGGGGACCCAGGACTGTGTCTTTAACAAGCCCCCACAGCCCTTGCATGGATTCTCAGCCTTTTCTCTCCCTCACCCCAACCACCAGAACTGTACGGTAGCAGTGGCGGTGACTCAGCTGGGGGGAAGGGCAAGATGACAGATTTGCCAGCCCCTGGAACAGAGGGTAACCCCTCCTGAGGGTACAGAGAGAGTGTGGGGGAATGCCCTGGAGACCACAACTCTCCCTGCAGCCCACCCCAGGGGGCTTCCCTTTTCGCATGAATACAAATGCTTGGTTTTGCTGCACAGAATGTACAAGAAGGCCATGCTCTTCTCATTGTCAGAACTGGAGTCCTGCCGTATGGGAATTACGTAGGGAAGCAAACGTCATCCTCAGAGAAAAGATTCCATAATGAGTCACCCACTTACAGAACAAGCCCTTCACTCACAGTCCTCTCTTGGCTTAGCCTGAACATGGCACATTCCCGTCCATCCGCCAGAACCAGTGGGTCCTCTCTCCTGAATGCAGATCAGTTGCAAAGTGAGATTGAAAGCCTTGCAAGGGGTGCAGGATTTTAAGAAGTCATCGAAAATGGCCCAGAAAATTGTTCCAGCCTCCAGTCATCCAGCCTCACTCACAGGTAGCAGGGACGGCAGAGAGCTAACAATGGAGGGAACGAGTCCGCGTGCTGCACAGTGTAAATGGGCACCGAGCAGAGGATATTCAGCTTGGCTCACAAAGCAAGGTGCAACTCTGCCATATGAACAAGACACACCTAAACCAAAATGGTTCCAGAAGCTACAAATAAAGGGATGGTCACTGGTGGAACAAGCAGGTAGGAGCAGGAGGAGCAGAGCTATAGTTTGAACATGGAGAAGGTAGAAATTGGGCCTCTGAGAAGACTCGTCATAATGCCAAAGCCTCAATTAATATGCGAGGTATAATAGGTGTGTGTGTGTGTGTGTATGCATCAGACAATATGGCCACTCCTGTGCAACATGGAAATTATAAAGGATTCCAGGAGAAATAGATACAAACATACAGGGTGCAGCCAGAGTTGGTTTACAGTTGTTCATATGGAAAATAACACAATAATAATACAAGAACAAGCCGTGTTTTATGTACTCACAACTGTTAACCTGCTTTTGCCTCACCCTGTACAGCAATGGCCAGCGGAGTGCACAGCGAAAGGCAAAGGTACGAGGCAGCCAAACCACGTGCTTAAGGTAGATCACGCTGCCGTATCGCAAAGCCTCCACTTTGATGTGAGAATAAACCTTAAGTGTTCACGGAGCATTCACAAAATTCATTTCTTATGTCACAGAGAAAGCATCTAGAACTCCCCAAAGTAGAAATATTACAAGCAATATTCTTAATAATATGATAAAACTAGAAGTTAATTTTTAAAGGCCCTTTCAAATGGAAAATTTGCATAAATGTAAACTTCTGTTAAACAATTCTAAAAGGGGATCTGCAAACCAAAATTACAGATTTTTAAAAATCAATGACAGAAACAGTATTAGAATCATTATTACAATCCACAGGATATATTTAATACAGTAGCAAAGAGGACATTTCATAGCTATAATATCCATAAATATTAACGAATAAAAGTATATTTCACAACTCAAAACCTGAGAAAAAGAAACAAACAGCAAAGAGAATGATTGGGGTGCTAAATGGATGAGCCCTCAGGGATCTTAGTGCATTCCTCAAATGTATTTGATGCAGTAAGAAGCAAGCAGGACCTGTTTTTTTATTCTGTGATGGAACATGTGGTTTCATCATAATGTAAACCAAAATTTAGGGAAATATGAGATAGAATAACTTGTTTTATACTTGGTTTCTTTCTCCTCCCTTTGCCCCCTCCTCCCTCCTCCTCCTCCTTTTCTTTGCCCCCTTCCCCCCTCCCCCACCTCTGTCATGATTTGGTTGTCTTGAAACTCTGGCCCTTGGTGGGAATCTGTCTGTGTCAGAAGGCGTCATCCCTGACCCAGTAGCCCTTGCTGTGTTTTCAGCGTGTCTGTGTGTGTCTGTGTGTGATCATCAGTATCATTCTCAATAAGAGTGACAGAGCCCATTATGTACAGGGGGGCACTAGGTGGCTGAGCATCAGACCCCATCATCCCTTGTCTCTCTGCACATACCCGAAGCCCATCTGCCTGTCCATCCATCCGGCCACTGGCTGCCAAGAGCCTGCTGGGTGACCAGAAGAGAACAGACCCAGGCCAGACGTTGGCTGTCTGCCAGGCCCTGCAGAGCCTCTGTTTCTCCCTCTGTGAGTCGGGGAGCCATGAGGTTCAGGGGAACTCCTCTACTTCCTGCCCTGTGTCTTTGTTCTCACCCAGCAGCTTCCCTTCCTGGAACAGGCCACCCCCTCCTAAACCCAGTTCTCCCTCCATGCCAGCTCTGTGGAAAGTGAATTAGCTGTGTGTCTCATTTCCCCACCTTCTGCCCCCTCCATCTCCCAGTGAACAGCTTCTCTGTCTGTCTCTGGCCTCTTCTCAGTGTTCCAACGGTGCCCCGGAGGAGACCAGTCAGCCTTTGCGACATTCACGCCCTCTCACGCTCACCCGTCACGTGTCTGAGTGTCAGTGTCTTCTCCCAGCCCCATCACGCCCTGGCCCCATGGGAGAAGGGGGCATCATTTTTCTGTAAGCAGCCTGATCGAGGATCAGTATCTTCAGCTCTGCCAGACCAGTCCCCGATACCACAGCGACTCAGCTCTGCTGTTTGGTCAGATGCAGACGCAGACCACATGTGAGTGGACATGGCTGTGCACCAACAGAGCCTCGCTTGTGGACACTGAAATCTGAATTTCATATCATTCACACATGTTGAGAAGTATTATTCTTTTGGTTGTTTTTTTTTCCTCTGAGTATTTAAAAACGTCAGAATCATTCTTAGCTCGCAGGCCATACAGAAACAATAGCTGGCTGTCGTGTCAACCCCTGTAGAAGTCACCGTCCAAGACTGCCTTGCCCCTTGCATCAGGAAGGCGTCCTCCACACAGCCATGGCCATTCCGGTTCAGGTCACCTGTGCTGCTTCGCCCTCCAACAGCAGAGCTGAGCTGTTGCAGCAGAGCCCGAATGTTCATTGCTTGGCCCTTCACAGAACAAGGTTGCCAGCCCCTGGTTCACATGGTCCTTTCATCCTCAGCCCTGCGAGGCAGGGGTTTTCTCCCTAATTTTACAGGAAAGGAATCTGAAACCAGTTAGCCCCAATTAACACAGCTGGCAGTAGCCATATACCTCCTGCCCTCCCACGAAGGCTAGGGGTTATTTGCGGGCGATTCCACGTGGGAAAGCCCCAGCCCTGACTCGATGTCCCAGGGCTGTTCGCTCAGCAAAGGCAGGGCAGATCCTCCAGGCACCTCGGACCACGGGCACTACCCATAGAGCCCCTTGCTCCAGGTCGGGCATAGCTGTGGAACACCTCTCAGGCCGCCTCCTGTGGGGTCTATTGTCTGTGTCCCCAGATGGGCACCCCCTATCAGTGGGCTTGGGCTGAGCGCTCCTTTACGTGGAAAGGCACCCAGGAACATGGAGAATACTTGGGAGAAAAATGACTTGAGTTCCGAGCAGTGGGGCCAGTGTGCCAGCACCAACTCTGGCTCCTGTTGGGGGTCTTGTTCTCTTCGCCACCTGCCTAGAATGGGAGACTCGGAAGCAGAGGACAGTCCCTCTCTGTGTCAGCCCCATCTTCACCCACCATCATGGCCTAATGTCTGCCACTATTCTCTCACCAATCTCAGCCTCTCTTGGCAGCACCAGGCACTCCTCCAACTCGGTGCCTGGCCCTGACAAAACAGGGGAGGTCCTGAAGGCGTTTGTGGCTCGTGGTCCGAGGGGGAAACAGAGGCTTTACGCAGAGGTGGCATTGCAGGGGTAGGGGTGCCCAGGCAGGTTAAGGGGGCTCCCAGAGGCAGTGATGTTCAATCTTGGCCAAAGTGGACTTTCAGGGCATGCCCACCATAGCCCCTTGGGGAAGGTGGAGTCTCCGAGGCTAGAATGGTGCCAGGCACACAGCAGCTGGTCAGTAAACCAGCTGTTTATCTGAGTGACCAGATAACAATTGAGTGAATGATGAGTGAGTGAATGAATGAATGAGACCACACATGAACCATAAACACTCGGGAAGAGAGGTCACTGTGGCTGCCCCACAACCTATTCCAAGCCACAAGAATGACCTAGAACTTGCCTCCAAGAAAAGATGGACATAGGTAAACCTGGAAGTGATGATGTTATTCCAGGCCTGGTCACCTCAGCCTGGCTGGAGGGGTGGTCACCCTGCATGGCGAGGCTGGGGAACTCCTATCCAGGGGATCCTGCCCAGGGCTCACCTGTGAATATGGGAGATGGGCGAGTGCAGTGGCCTTTGAGCTCATTCCACAGGTCTTTGGGTTCTGACATCTGAAAGCAAAACGTTGTTTGCCTAATGCTCTTAGTCTCAAGGCTTGTTCAGTTTTTGTGTTGGACGTGCAGGAGGGCAGGCACCTGGAAAGTCCCAGGCCATCTCACCTGACTCCAGGCCCGGAGCATGGGTCTGAAGAAGGAACCCAAGCTTCAGGGTCCTGAGAGCCCAACAGGCAGGGCGTGGGCTGGGAGCGGAGGTGCTGGGTTCAAGCCCAGGGTGACACCCATCACCTGCTCTCAGACGAAGTGGAGGTCAGCTGACCTGTGTTTGCTCAGCTCAGGTGGGGATGGCTCTTCTGTCCATTTGTCAGAGGGGCACGAGCAGAAGGAAGAGTGGGAAGCCCATGGCAGAGCTGGCATGGGGCCAGTACGTGCCACCCTCATCATAGCATGTTATCATCACCCTTCTCCCTAAAAATATCTGCTGTGCGCGCCAGGCTAGAGAAGAATCATCCTGTTAACATAGAATATGCACCTTCTAGGAATTTCTGGCTAAATAGGAGCCTCAACCCTGGATCTCTCCAATTAAAAACTTTTGGCTCAAAAGAACCTCTAAGACAAGGGCAAAGGGCCAGGCATCCCTCGCCTCGGTCTCAGCATTCCTGGCAGGATGGGAGCCACCTATTGGGCACACAGCACCCCCTGGGCCCAGGCCTGGCCTGCCCCTGGCAGGGGAAGGTGGGTGCAGTGTCTTTGTCAGTTTTACCTTTAAACCGTGACCGAGGGCAGGATTGGATTACAGGGTCATCTTGTTATGTTTTTTTCTTCTGTTGAGCAAACTTTTAGTGTGGTTCTTTATGTTTTTTTCCAGAGTGTACGCTTATATTGGAAATGTGTATTTTATATTATAAAAGGGGAAAACTAATTTCCGAGAAAATAGAGGCTTTTCCCGCAAAGCATTTTGCCAGGGCCGTGGGTCCTCTGGCCTGGTGGGCAGATGGCATAAACATGTGGCCTCCCCAGAACCAAGGCCAGATCACATTGTATCATCGCTGGCACTCAGTTCCCACTTCCTCCCTGCTGTCCACCCCCTGCCTCACATGATCCACCCGGCACACCGGCCGCCCTTGTGCGTAGAGGCCATGCTAGCGTCCCTGGCCAGCCCTGGGAGCAGCTACAGAATAACTCCCCTCGAAGTTAGCGCCAGGCCAGCGTTTCCTACTCAGATGTATAATAGCACCAACCGGATATTTTTAGATCAGCTTTGAAAAGTCACAGTGTGCTGAGACCGCATACCAGACGCGTGAGGTCACCGGGCCCCACACTAGTAATTGCAGAACCAAAGAGTAAGTGGGCCCCACATCCCCAAGATATTCCCTCTTGTCCCCAGGATGCCAGTCCTGGCTGTTTCCTTAGAAGTCGCCACGAAGACTTGTCTGAAGTTCAAAAAGGACCACTGTGGCTCTTCGGGATGCAAACGTGTATTTCTGGATTGCCTTTGGTGGGCCCTGGACCTGGGTGCTGTGGGGACCCCAGCACAGAGGGAGGCCTGTTGCTCCGGGAAGGAGCCCACGCAGGGCCGGGCATCGCTTCACCATCTGCTCATAGTTAGGACAGGAAGGACTTCGCAGGCTCACCCACAGGGGTTCACTGAAGCACAGAGCAGGCCTGTTCTCAGCTCCAACACCACCGCAGGCCCTGGTAAGCATGGAACGGACAGAGATGGATCCGCCTTCTGCGTTTCCAGGAGTGGTACCTCAGGAACCCACAGGCTTTGCCCCAAATAACAGAGTTCTCAAACTGAACTTAGGGGAAACTAGAGATTAAACCTAGAAAGACAGCTCCCCAGAGGAGCCCTCAGCACCTACAGCTTATGTGGGGGCCTACATAAGGGGAGGAAGAGTCCACTGAGGCTCAGACTGCCTGGCCCTGAAAACCCCTTGTTACTTGCATCTGTACATACCAGTGCTGCTCAGACTGGGTGATTCAGCCCTCTCTGGGGACATATTTGGTCCTCCAACATGCACTGATACCTGGCAGGTAGAGGTCAGGGATGCTGCCCCACATCCTGAAGTGCCCAAGGTGGCCCCATCCTAGAGGACATTCTGGACCCGAGTGTCAGCAGTGTCAAGGCCGGGAGCCCTGCACTGGGTTCCAGAGACTCCGGGAGAGAAGGGCAGGCCCAGGCCCAGACCAGCAGCTGGGTCACATGTGTCAGGGCCTGGTTACAAGCTTCAGTGTTTAATCAATCCCACCACCAAAGACTTTCAAAACCCAGCAGGTGATGAGTCCTGAAGAAGCATTTGTGAAGCAGAGAAGGGTAGTGCTGTGTAGCTGCTTCGAGAAAGCATGTTCTCGGGCTACGTTGCACTTCCACAAGGCCACGTGAGGCCCCCTAAAGCACCTAGCTGACACCTCTGCCCTGAGCAACCCTCCTTCCTAGTATGGGGCTAGATCTTCTCTCCGGGGGGCCTCCCTTTCATTGTCACTCTCCTGCTTGATGACTTGGCAGTTGGCTCAGGTCTTATAGGGAGGTCTGTTCCGTGGGTCAGGAGCCGCTGGAGCAGTGGGGCAGGGAGACACTCATCCCGTGACCCCATCAGCCAGGAGCATGACCTGCACATGGGCCCACGTGGGGCCCCCACACCACTCTCAGCTGAATGGAGCCATCCTTTAAGGAAACGTCCTGGGCCTTCCCACAGATGCTTTTTACGGGGCTTCTACCTTCAGGCTACCCCACCAGGAGCTCTGACCAGGGGTCCGTCTGCAAGCACCCCCTGCAGAATGAGGCCCTCAAGAAAACCCAGTGTCTTCATGTCAGCAAGTCCCCCCGTTCCTGACTTCCCTGCAAGCCCACTGCCAATCCCCACCCTGCTCTTGACCCCGCTGCCCCGCCAGCAGGCCTTGGCAGTGGCCTTGCCACCTCCTCCCTGCTGCCCTTGCCCACAGGCAGCCTCTTCACACAGCTCAGCCTCCTCAAACAGGAATAGCATCAGCTTGACACCTTTCTCACTGCCACCAAGCTTCTCCTTCCCCCTTTGACTCTGGGATGTTACCCTCTATGTCACCCCTTCCCCAGCCCCACTGCCCCCACCTCTGTCAGCCTCCTCCCTGAAACAGGGAACCCCACTCCCAGGCACCTTCCCTGCCCTGCATTCCCTCAAGGCACCATCGTACCTTCTCCCTGTCTGTTCACCCCCCCGGACACTGTGGGTACCACATGAGAACCTGGGCAATCTGGAAACCTGGACAGGGGCAGAGGGTGTTCTCACTGTAATCTGGTGGTGGCCCCAGGGGGGACCCAGCAGATGGCAGGCTCCATGCACTGTGCAGACTTCCCTCTTCGTATTGGGAATGCAGATCTGATTCATACCGCAGCATAGGTGAACCCCAGAAACACTGCTGACTGACAGCAGCCAGGCACACAGGCCACATAGTATATGCCCCCACTTACTCGAAATGTCCAGACCAGGCAAGTCCACAGGGACAGAAAGCAGATGGGTGGTTGCCAGGGACTGGACAGGTGGAATGGGGAGTGCCTGCTAGTGGGGACGGGGTCTCCTTTTGGAGTGATGGAAATGTCCTGGAACTAGGTATAGGTGATGGTTGTATAACATCCTGTATGTATTAAATGCCACTGAATCTTTCACTCTAAAATGGTTAGTTTTATGTTATATGTTTTACCCCAATTTAAGAAAATAATTTGCTGTGAACTGTTTGTCATCCCACAAAATTGCAAGATCCCTCGCGGGTAGGACCTGTCCAACATCTGCTCCCTCACGTCCAGCCTGGTGCCCTCCTGGAACCCAGAGCTCACTTCCTCCCAGGGCCTGGCAAATTCCTTCTGGAAGGAGCCAGATAATAAATATTTTTGGCTTTGCAGACCAGACGGGCTCTATCTCAGCCACACTGCCTTCGCAGCTCAAAAGCAGCCATGGACAATCCGTTAATGAACACGCCTGACTGGGTGCCAGGAAACCCTCATACAGACACTGAGACGTGAATAGAATTTTCACATGTCAGGAAATATTACTCTTCTTTTTTTTTTTTTCCATTTACAAATGTGAAAACCACTCTTGGCTTGCAGGCAGTACGAAAACATGCAGCAGACCAGATTCGGCCCCGGGGCCAAGTGTGCTGTATGAACAATTATGACTAGGAAAGAATTCCAATGATTGGCATTTTTAATGTCCGACACTTAAAACTTGAGCCCTTCCCACAACCCAAACACAGAGATAAAGAGTGAGTACATTGGAGGGTGCCTGGACTGCGCACCTTTGTGTTCTCACCAGGGCCACTGAATGACTTCCGGCATGCAAATGTCCACGATGCCCAGAGGGAACACTGAGGCTCCAGGTGGAGGCCTGTAGAAATTTCATCCTCACCATCTGAAAACCTGTTTTTCTTTTCCTCGCAGGCTTTTGGGAACGCCAAAACGGCCCACAACAACAACTCTAGCCGATTTGGAAAATTCATCCAGGTCAACTACCTGGAGAGTGGCATCGTGAGAGGGTGAGTGGGCAGCCGCCTGCACTGTGCACTCCAGCCTTAGTCTGGGGTCCTGGGCAGCCTTGCCAAGGGGGAACCAGCCCAAGAGCTATGCTTGTGAGTCACACAAGGAAGCCAGTGGGGTTTTAAGTCTTTGATGTGAAAGTCTGAGCAGTGGGTCAAGGTGGGAAGTGTAGGTGGGGCAAGGGTGGCACCATGGTAACTGACCCTGCAGTCCCCAGGGCATTGCGGGTGGGTTTGGGCACCAGTGGAGTAAGTACAATGATCTGGAGATGCTAGTGTGATGGGTTCGCTAAGAACAGGAAGGACAGACCAACCTGTTCCCTGGTATTAGTGATGTTTCTAATTCAGTCAGTCCAGGATGCCCCAGGCAGAGTCAATGCGGACTCTGGCACTTACCAAACATGTGTCTCTTTAGGCAGAAGGATATGTGAGCCTGGATAGCAAAATGAGGCAGTTGTCCAGGGAAATACTGAAGGGTGGGTGGGTAGGTGGGTGGGTGGAAGGGATGGAAGAATGGATGGATGGGTGGTTGAATGGGTCAGGAATTGGATGGATGGATGGATGGGCAGACGGATGGATGGGTGGACAGACGGATTGGTGGGTGAGTGGATAGGCAGTAAACTGGACTGTGAAGCTAATTGCCTGGTGGAAGTTAAAACAGACCAACATTTTGTGCCAGAAATGTGAGTCCCTTGGGTGGAAACACGGTTACTTCAACTAAATGTAACGTTGAAATTATGTTTATTTGCACTCTGGGCAGTAGTTATGCTTATGAAACTATCTGGCAGATTTGTGCAATGAACTAATGTTATAGGGAATTACCTATTTTGTTACAGTTTTTAAGCCATAGCATCATTTCTGAGTACAGCTCTATAGGGCTTTTTTCCTTTAAAAACATGTGCGTTCTGTGTAGTTTCAATTGTTAAAAAAAGTTAATTGTGATTTAATACTGTGTAATGTTTAGGGGTTGTTTTTATATTCAGAGGTCTTATGAGCCAATAAAACTATTTCAAAGAGAAAGAAAAAAGAGGCATTTCAGTGCAGTCCGTTGCCTGGACCCCACCCCCACCCCCACCACACAGTCCTGCGTGAGGGGCTATGGCAGCAGTGGGGTCTGTAAAGGCTTCCAGTGGGTGGTGCTTGGGGTGGCAGGGTAAGAGGCCCTGCCTGTTAAAGGAGAGGTGACCTGAGCAACTGGCCCCTGGAGGCCAAGAGAACGCCCCAGCACTGGAGGAAGAGAAAGGTCCTCAAATGTGACAGGGACTGGGGGGTGATGCCAAACTATCTAGCTCTCTTGTTTGTCTTTCCTGTTTCCTGCTGCTCAAGCTCTGGCAGGCGGTGGTGTGGGTGAGAGGCTCTCAGTAATTGGGCTGCTCTGGCTCCTCCATCCTCAGGGGTGCTCAGAAGCTGGTGACTCTCCCCACATCCTCAGCTCCCCTCCCAGGCCAGCCAGAGGTCCCGCCTGTAGCACTTGCTGGGCTCCCGCTTGGCGTCATCATGGGCATCCCCACGTACCCCCAGGGTATGTGCCCTGATTAATCAGAGACACCTGGAGCCGCCCATTTGTCCCACAGACCTCGCCTTTCCTCCACAAAGACCCTCACTCCTTATTGAAAATGCTTTTCTTCCACCGGTCCAGCAGGATATGCCTAGAATATCTGACTGGGCAGACAACACAGAAACATACCAAGTCTACATTCCAGGGGCTCCTTGGTGGGAAACAGAAATGCTGAGAGGCTGCCTTAACTTTTCCTGGGTTCTGGGCTGGCCCTATAGGCCTCAGGCTAGGCACCAGCGCCTTTGCTCCCAGCAGGCACTGCTCCCCTCCCCCTCTCCCCCACCTCCAGCTCTTCTTGTCTCCAGTCTCTGTTTGGTATAACAAAGCACCACAAACCCAGTGGCTTAAACCAACAGGATTTTTTTAAAGATTTTTTATTTACTTATTTTAGAGAGAGGGAAAGATTGGGAGAAAGAAAGGGAGAGAAACATCCATGCGTGAGAGGAACATTGATTCATTGCCTCTCACATACACCCCAACTGGGGACCAGGCCTGCAACCCAAGCCTGTGCCCCAACCGAGAACATACTGGTGACCTTTTGCCCAGCAAACTGAGCCACTCTGGACAGAGACCAACAAGAATTTCTTACCTCACAGCTCTGGAGGCCAGAAGTCTGAAGTCAAGGCATCAGCAAGGTGCAGCTTGCTCTGGAGGCTCCAGGGGAGGGTCCTTCCTGTCTCCTCCAGCTTCTGGTGACCCCAGGCATCCTTGGCTTGCACCTGCATCACTCCAGTCTCTGCTTCCCGCTTCACACAGCCTTCCCCTCTATGTCCCTCTAAGTCTCCTCTTCTATCGTTTAGGGCACTTCTCATTGGGTTTAGTACCTTTGTAGATAGTCCTGGTTAATCTTATCTTGGGATCCTTCACTTAATTACATCTGCAAAGACATTTTCCCAATGAGATTCCAGTCACAGATTGCAAGTGCATACACACACCTTCAGGGGTCACACCAGAAGGAAAAATCAGCCATCAGTCAAATGGTCCAGCCTGCCCCACTCACTACAGGCACCTATCAAGCTCAGGGCCAGTGTTACTGAGTAGCCGGATCTCATAGACCAGCTTTTGAGAATCATGTCTGTGGCCCTGAATTCAGGAAAGAAGTCTCCTCTTCACCCGTGACCATGGCCTGCCCACACACCAAGGCGGGAGGTGCACTTCCTGTCCAGGAGCAGCTGCAGCCAGCTCTCAAGGATTGGGCCTAGACCCTGTTCTGCTTTTGGGCAGATGACACTTCTTGATGCCATTTCCTACTAAGGCCAAGGGTCAGGGGCAGTCCGTGCCGTCCCCCAGTTCCCCAGTTTTCAAGGCCTAGTCTTCCTGTGGGTTCAAGGGCTCAGTGCTGGAGGATCTCTGGCCCCTACCAGCCCCCACAGGGACCTGAGCCTCCAAGATGATCAGAAGAGGGAGGCGACTGCTGTCAGTGAAATCACAGCTCCACGTTGGCGGGGGCTTGCCGTTGCCCCCCGCCCCCCACCGCTGACACAGCCCCAGGGGTCGGCCACAGGTGGAATGTGCACCAGGAGTCTGATTCCAGAACCAGATGCAGCCTCCCTCCCCAGGAAGACAGACTACTGCTAACTGAAACTATTCCCAGCCAAGGCAGGAATAGATGAAACATGGGTTTGAAAGAAGGGAGATTGCAGGCCAAGGCCCTGGAAGCCCACGTGTGCATAGTGTGTGCGTGCGCCCCGCACGAGGCTGCAGAGAGAAGACTGCCATCATGGACAGTCAGACAGGCTGCGTCCAGCAAGTCCTGGCCCGGGAGCCCGGCCCTGCCACCCCTTGGGCACCAGCTGCCTCTCTTGTAAAATCTGATGGGTTCAGACGGAGTTGCCCCACACACCTGCCCTGCTCCCACCCTTGGTGATAGTGGGTCCCGTGAGAGAGAGGCCCTTCCGGCCCCAGGGGGTGTGGAGGGAGCAGAGCCCATGCCAGGCTCAGCCGCCTGCTGGGCCACCTCCCTCCTTTGTGGTCCCCAATAGTGTGTGGCCTCTCCCCTCTCCAGCATTGGTACCTCATCCATCAACACGAGCCACCGTGCCCGCCCAGAGGGATGGGAGGGTTCAGGATGTTACATCCTATGAAACGGCGCCTGGGACCTTTGGCGTCACCACTCTCAGTGTGGATAGGGTGGCTGCAGAGGGGCCCGGATCCCATGTAGCCTCATGGAGCCATGTCCAGCGGACATCCGTCAACTGATGAACAGCTACACAAAATGCTGTGTGTCCGTGCAGATAGAATATTGTTCAGCCGTGAAAAGGAATGTGGGTCTGGTGCGTGAACACTGTCTCACACTCGGAGTCACTGGACTGAGAGAAAGAGTTGGACTCAGTGTGCATACTGAAGGCTTTTTTTTTTTTTTAAATTCTGGAGCACATAAACCAGTCTAAAGTAGGGGTGAGCAGCGCCTGCAGGTTGGGGTTGGAGAGGAATGGTACAGGTGCCAAGGAAGCTTTGCCAGGTGGGGGACATATTCATTGTCTTGAATGGGGGGAGCGGTTCATGGGGGTGTGTCTGTGTCACAGCTCATCAGGCCATACACTTGAAGTTTATTGTGCATCAGTTACCCCTAATAAAGCTGTTTTTAAAAATGGTATGGATTATAAAAGCCAGTCAAAACTCATTACATATTATTCAATAAAGCTATAAAAATAATAGAAAAATGAATTCGTTATCATATTTTCAATTGGAGAAACATTTAATTGCTGGGGAGATGGTGGGCCCTGGGGGAGACCTCCCTTAACATTCAGGATCGCGTGGGTGCCATCACCTGAATGCCCGCCTCCTGAGGGGGGAGCCACCACATGATGGTCTGGGGAGCGGAAGTGGCCAGTGCAGGTTCCTTATTTTTACAGATGGTAGTCCTAGGGTGAAGCAACATTTAGGGTAATCGTATTTACGACATTTAGGTTGATTGTATTTACAGCATTTAAAGTGGTATTTATGACATTTAGGGTGGTTATATCTATATACCAGTATATGTTCTATGTTTAAGGAAGTTAATGGGCAGCTGGCCTATTACCATGGTAACAAATTACTCTAGTTCTTTAGGAAAAACAATATTAAAATGTAATGCTTTACTCTTTCTCTTCCTTTAATGACAGAGCTGTTGTTGAAAAATACCTGCTTGAAAAGTCTCGCCTGGTCTCTCAGGAGAAGGATGAGAGGTAGGAGGGGTCTCCTCCCTGAGCAGCTGTCTGTGCCTTCCTCCCTCCTCCGTCCTCCCTCCTCCGTCCTCCCTCCTCCTCCCTCCTCCTTCCTCTTCCTCCTTCCTCCTTCCTCGGGTACCCGGAGATCAGGGGACTCTGCCCAGAGGCCGTGGCACAACTGCCCAGGGAGCGGGCCTGCTGTGTGGACCCAGGCTTCATGTTCATACGTCCTAAGTCACCTTTTTGTGCTTATTTTTGTGCCTCCCCAGGGCTTTTGCCCATGTGATTACGCTAGCGGCATCTCTGATTGACCAGGGAGAGAGATACACACCCATCCCCCACCCCCTCAAAAATTCTCACTGGAGAAGTTCATGTTTTGGGAATGTTTTAAAGACATACTAAGAATTGACTTATTGTCTTAAGTTGGGACATAGTTGCAGTGCTCTTTCCTCCCCAGTGTGGTCTCTGAAGCAATATTAGTAGTGGGTTGAAGAGTAACTCTTTCTTGGCCTCCAACAATGACTTTTCCCCCCTAATTTTGATCTGTAGAAACTACCACGTGTTTTATTATTTGTTACTTGGCGTCAGCAAGGAAGAACAACAAGAATTTCAGCTCAAACAGCCTGAAGATTATTTCTACCTCAACCAGGTAAACACCGGGCCCTAGCCACAAATGCTACCTCTGTTCCCCACGGGCTGTTTATACTCCGCCAGGAGGTCAGAGGCCCTCTGCCTTGGCCCTCTCCAGCCCCCAACCGGCTCCAAGAGGCCCAGAGGAGGCAGCATAAAGGAGCCCATTCATTCCCCATGTCCTGAGCCCTGCCCCATCTGCTCCAGCCAAAGTCATTCCCACACGCCACCCTCTCTGACCCAGAAATACCCAGAGTTTCACTGACTTTGTTTTTTAGCATAACTTGAAGATCGAAGATGGAGAAGACCTAAAGCATGACTTTGAAAGACTCAAGCAGGCCATGGAGATGGTGGGCTTCCTCCCCGCCACCAAGAAACAGTAAGTGGCTGGCCAGCCATTCGGCCATCACCCACATGGGCATCCCCCGATCTTACTGGTCACTGTCTGAGATCAGCTGACACCCGGACAGGAGCTGCAGTAAGGAGGGTGGCCCGATGACAATGAGCGCATGAAGGGACTCTCATCATGAGTCACTGCCAGATGCCAGTGCAAACCATAGGGGCTTCGCCCAACAGTGTTAGCACACTAACACTGTGGAAGTACACATTTAACAATGGTTAAGAGGGTAGATTTTGTGTGATGTGTATTTTACACCATTAAAAAAGTTTTTAATTTTTGTAAACCACACAGGGTGCTTTCCACACCTGCCAGTATACCGCCAAGAGCACACTGCTGGGGGTGCTCATCAGGCCAACCACTGAAAATCCACTTGGCTGTTTTCTACTACCGCTGTGTGTATACAACGAAACGCTTACATTTGCTCACCCCAAAACATGCATGTGCACACTTATGCACACAGTAGCCTCCTCTATAACAGCCCCAAAGCCTGGAACCCTCCCCCACAAATGCCCACCAACTGGAGATTAAATAAACAACCAAATGTCATCAATCTGTCTACGCAGGGGTCAGCAGACTTTCCAGAGAGGGTCAGATAGTGAATATTTTCAGCTTCATGAGCCACAGGTCCCTGTTACATGTTCTCCTCTGCATTTCATTTTGCTTTTTAACTACGCTTTAAAAACTGAA
Source organism: Anoura caudifer (assembly GCA_004027475.1). NCBI lineage: Eukaryota > Metazoa > Chordata > Mammalia > Chiroptera > Phyllostomidae > Anoura > Anoura caudifer. The sequence continues at coordinate 171,203 of PVKU01000054.1, read as the reverse complement.
CCATAAACTTAGCTCAGGACCATACAAAAATGGGCCCAAGTTTGCCACCTCCTGGACTACTCTGCACACAGTAGCGGTTGTCACTGGAGACACCGATTCTGTCCCCAGGGGGGCCTTCTCTGGAGATATTTTTGGTCATCACTGCATGTGTGTGGGATGCTGCTCAACATCACACAGTGCCCAGGGCACCCCCCTCCCCCCTCAGCAAACAGTAACCTGGCCCCAGGTGCCAACAGTGCCACAGCTGAGCTACGCTGGTCAGCAGAATTGAGTGAACAAACCAAGACTGTGCCGTGACATGTACCGCACCCCCGCACAGTGGTGTTTTCAGTGTCAGGCCAGATACAGGACACACCAAGTTCATAGTTGATGCTAGATGTCAGGACAGCCGCTCCTCCGTGAGGCTGGGTGGTTCCAGAGTAGAGAATGTTACATGCCTTGATCTGAGTGCTAATTTAACGACGGTCTGTGCATTTTGTAACGCTTCATCTCTATACCTGGGAACTGTGTAGTTTTTTGCATGTGCATGTTATGCTTCCATAAAAATATTTCTAGCCCCCATTACAAAAAAAGAAAAAGAAATCAAGACATCTGTCTACCAAGTCACATTGTACAGGGAGAGTCCCTAGCAGAGGGACTTGATGTTTTTCAGACTCCATGTGTTCTGACTAGAATGTGATGCTGTTTCAAATCCTGCCTGGTTGCCAGGAGGTTTCTCTCATCTTGCAGTTGTGGAAAGCGCCCTAACCGAAGCTCCTTTTCTCTCCCAGGATTTTTTCTATCCTCTCAGCCATCCTGTACCTGGGCAATGTCACGTATAAGAAGAGAGCCACAGGCCGAGATGAAGGCCTAGAGGTCGGGCCCCCTGAGGTGCTGGACACGCTGTCACAGCTTCTGAAGGTACTGCTTCCGGTCCTCAGCCACTGTGGGGTATGCGGGGCCAGCTCACGCCTGTGGCCTCGGAGGACCCAGAACTTCCGGCATGGGCTGTGCTTCTGTATACCAAGGCCTGTGCCCGCTTCCTTGCTACCATCTCTGCCAATTCCCTTCCTCATTTCTGAAGGGACTCCCTGCTGGGCAGGGACACCTCAGCTCCTCATGCTTAGCTCACTGGAGGCTATTTATTTATTTATAAAAGATTTTACTTATTTTTAGAGAGGGGAAGGGAGGGAGAAAGAGTGGGAGAGAAACATCAATGTCTGGTTGCCTGTCATGCGCAAACTACTGGGGACCTGGCCCACAACCCAGGCATGTGCCCTGGCTGGGAATTGAACCAGTGACCCTTTGGTTCACAGGCCAGTGCTCAATCCACTAAGCCACACCAGCCAGGGCTCACGGGAGGCTATTTAAAACCATAGTTTGATCAGCAAGGTTATTTTCTCATCAGTCCTGCCATCCCCTTGTCCACTGGTTTTCAACCCCAGGGGCAGTGTCTGGAAGTGTTTTTGGTTGTCACAACTGGGGGGTGCTATTGGCATCTAATGGCTGGAGGCCACAGATGCTGCCGGCATCATATAATGCCCACAGTGAAGAATGATAACAGCCTCGTGTGTCAGTGGTACCGAGGCTGAGAAGCCCTGCCCTTAGTCTCTCTGGTTTCTGAGCATGAGTTCCATCTGCGGCTCTGCCTGAAGGAGGACCCCGGCTTCTGCTGTGGTCACAGGGATGAGTAAGCACACCTGCTGGGCACTCAGGGCCACTTCCCCCGTTCCTGCTCTTGACTGCTGCTGGCTTGTGTAGGGGTTTGGCAGTCAGGGAGGGCCTAGCCCCTGGACGGCCCTGCCCACAGGCTGGAACAGCTATAAATGCAGGTCACCAGGCAGCACATGAGCCTGAGGCCCGCTGCCTCAGTGACACCCAGGCTGCGCCGTGATGCACCCAGGGCTATCACCCCTGGGTGTGATCATTTTGAACCATACTGAGCATAGTACACACTGTGGGTTGGACCTGCTTCCTGGCACAGCCACTGGGAGTCCTCTGGCCTTCCTCAAGCTTCAGGCCTTGTCTCAATGGCATGAGAACCCACTGGGCAAGTCTTCAGCCACACCCTCTTTTTATCTCCCTCCTTGACCTTGATATAGGTGAAGCGAGAGATCTTGGTGGAGGTTCTGACCAAAAGAAAAACGGTGACTGCCAATGACAAGCTCATCCTTCCCTACAGTCTCAGTGAGGTAAGTGCTACTCTGGGCTTTTTTCAAGGGGCACTAGGCCCCAAAACCCAAGTGAAGGGAAGTCCTTTGGAAACAGCCGTCGTGGGTGATGTTTTTCCTGTCAAAGTGGCAGAGCCCTTGGGGTGCTCTGGTTCTCATGTGAGCTTGGGCTCAGCACAAACCAGCCCAAACAGCAAACTGCAGCCTGACTGTCAGAACTTGGGCCATGGGTGTCCATCTCTGTGTTTCCAGCTGCTTCTTGGGCATACTGTTTCTTACCAGCAGAAGCAGTGAGACCTGCAGCCAAATCCGGCCTGCTACCTGCTTTTGTAAATAAAGTTTTATTGGCATGCAACCATGCTCATTTATTTACATGCTGCTTTCCTGCTACAGCACAGAGCTAAGGGGTTGCAACAGAGACCCATGTGGCCTGAAAAACTGAGAATATTGGTCCTTTGGCCCTTTGCAGAAAAGCTTTGTTGAGCCCAGAGCTACAGCATGACCTTTACAGTCATTATATGGGTCCCTAAATATTGATAAGGTGCCTCCCTCTGGCCTTGCCCCAGCCTGGATGTTTATGGTGTGTTTTTCTTGGGTTTTTCCATCTTGAGAGCAGTGTGACTGCAGCTGGCAGTTTGGACAGCGGCAGGAAAGCACCTAGCCTCGGTGGGTGGGGGCAGCTTGGGCCTCTCAGACTGACACCACAGTCTGAGCCCCCAGAGGCAAAGGCACCCTGCAGTGTGCAAGATCCCTGAGACCCCAGCGGCAGGGCCACCCCCCCAGAGGTACCAGGTGGAAGATTCCAGGCTGCGTCTCTCAAGGCTCCATTTCCACAGCTTCTCAGAAAAGGTAGAACTAGAGGGGTATGTTCTAGATCTTGACTGCAGCCACCTGTGTCTGTCACCATTTAGGTCTGAGCAAACCAAAAGAAGGAATTTTTTGTATGTAAGTTGACCTCCATAAGGCCTTAGAAAAATTGTCAAAGCCATTACTGCTTTTATGATGTTGGCCCCATGATGCTCCCAGAACAGCGTGGGACCTGGCTTTGAACCCAGCAGGGCTTCCTGGCTAGTTTTCCCATGGTGCAGGCCCAGTGCCCTCTCTGAGCCTGCATTCCACCCTCATCAGACCCCGGTAGCTCTGAGGAGTGAGTCAGCACTTGAGAAAGACTTAGCTGAACCTCAGGCTGCTGGGTCAAGGCTTTTGAGATGACGCTTCAGTGTGCCTGGATATTTGAGCCGACAGGGTGGCGTGCAAAGTGGGAAGGGGCGTGTGGGAGGAGTTGGCTGTTTAAGTCATTGCCTCTACTTCTTCTGTGTGCAGACCTTGGGGTGGTGCATGCGGGCCCCACTTTGCTGAGGTGTGATGTCCCCTCTATGCCCACAGGCCATCACTGCCCGCGACTCCATGGCCAAGTCTCTGTACAGTGCCCTGTTCGACTGGATTGTGCTGCGCATTAACCACGCCCTCCTCAATAAGAAAGACATGGAAGAGTCTGTCTCGGTGAGTCCCCTACCCCAACCCCATCGCCCTGCCAAGCTAGGCTCAGGGAGAACGTGCCCTCAACGCCACACAGATGGATGGCCTGTGATATCAGAAGCCCAGGCAGCTGTAGCCATTGTCAGGCAAGAGGCCAGTTCCTAGCACAGAGAACAAGACAGGGTGCAGTTCTCGAGTCCCAGTGCAAAATGGAAACACAGCCCCTTATTCAAATATTATGGGTCCCAAGCACAGTCTTCACAATACAACAGAACACAGAGGACCCAGCAGTAACAACTGTTCTCTCTCCCCCAGTGCTTGTCCATCGGGGTCCTCGACATCTTTGGGTTTGAGGACTTCGAGAGGAACAGTTTTGAACAGTTCTGCATCAACTATGCCAACGAGCAGCTCCAGTATTACTTCAACCAGCACATTTTCAAACTAGAGCAGGTAAGGAAGTGCCACTGTCACCCATCCAACCCAGGGGAGGACAGGATGAGCTACAACTGGGATCTCCCTAGGGGCCTAGTTGGTCATCAAACCTGCCACAGAATTTTTCTCTGCAAAAAAGGGAAGTCCGGGGAAAATTCCACCTAGTCCCAGATGAGGCAAACTGTTGGGGATGTTTTCAGCCACAGGTCAATTTTGCACTTTCTCGCTGCTCAGATGTGCTTTAATGGGAGAGAAATGAGGTTGCCTTGTAAGGATTTGCTTTGGTCAGTGATATTGATATCCTGTATAGTGGGTCTTTTCAATAATAAATACTCACCCATTTTACCCACATATTACCCTTCACATTGATGATTCTGACAGTGAAAAAAAATGATAGGGTTATATATTGGGGTTGGCCAAAAAGTTCCATTTTTTTTATTTTATTTTAATTGTTGTTCAAATACAGTTTTCTGCCTTTTACCCCCATCCCAGCCCACCCCCCCCAAAGTTTGTTCCATTTTAAATGAAAATAAAAGACACATTTTTCATTTTTACCAATAACTTTATTGAACAATATGTTCATGGTTTTGTTCCACTACCTTCTGCCACCTTGCAGGCAACTTCATAATTTTATCTCCCCAAAATTTTATATCTTTTTGAGCAAAGAACTGTTCCAGGTAGGTGCCTTTTGCAGTCTTCCAGGGAATTGAAATTTTCTCCTTTAAGAGAATTTTGTACAGATCAAAGTAAATGGAAATCCGAAGGTGCAATGTCTGGTGAATACAGCTGATGATCAGAACTTCTCAGCCAAGCTCTAACAGTTTTTACCAGGTCATCAAAGAAACATGTGGTCTTACATTATCCTGATGGAAGATTATGTGTTTTCAGTTGACTAATTCCAGACTCTTTTCCTCAAGTGCTGCTTTCAGTTGGTCTAATTGGGAGCAGCACTTGGAGTTACTCATTTGGTTTTCCAGCAGGGGCTCGGAATAGAAGACTCCCTTCCGATCCTACTGCACGCACATGGCGTCTTCTTTGGGTGAAGACCAGCCTTTGCTGTGGGTGGTGGTGGTTCGTTTCGCTTGCCCCACGATAGCTTCCATTCCACATTATTGTAAAGCATCCACTCTTTATCACCCATCACAATTTGTTTTAAAAACAGAACATTATCATCACGTTTCAGTGAAGAATCACGTGTGGGAAAGGGTCAAGGTTTTTTTTCACTTGACTTTTTGCGGAACCCAATCATCAAAGTGATTAAAATAACCAAGCTGATGGAAATGATTTTCAATTCTTGATTTGGATTTTTTTAAAGATTTTATTTATTTTTACGGGGAGGGGAGGGGAGGGGAGGGAGAAAGACAGGGAAAGAACAATCAATGTGTGGTTGCCTCTAATGTGCCCCCTACTGGGGACCTGGCCTGCAACCCAGGCATGTGCCCTGACTGGGAATCAAACTGGCAACACTTTGGTTCTCAGGCTAGCATTCAATCCACTGAGCCACACCAGCCAGGGTGTGATTTGGATATTTTGAGTACGTCAGCTATCTTCTGCAAGGTATAACATTGACAATTATCAGTTAATGTCTCAATTTGATCTCTGTCAACTTCAGCCAGTCTACCTGACCGCAGAATGTCATCTAGCGAGAAATCTCTGGCACAAAACTTTGGAAACCACTTTTGACACATTTGATCACTCACAGCACCTTCTCTACACACTGCACAAATCTTTTTTTGGATTTCAGTTGTGTTTTTACCTTTCTTGAAATAATAAAGCATAATATGCCAAAAATGTTGCTTATTTTCTTCCATCTTCAATATTAAAATGGCTACACAAAAATTCACCAATTTTGTTAATTTTTTTTAGATGCATGCTGATATGACAGCTGTCACAATACAATCTAACAAAATTATTTTGAATGAAGTTAAAGGCAGCTAAGCGCTACTAGAGCCATTGTACGGAAAAAAATGAACAAACCTTTTGGCCAACCCAATATTTAACTGATTTTAGTATTATGCTTTCTGGCTGTTTGTTGGTCCAAACCAAGTTGTGCGGGAAGAGCAAAATACACAGCGAATTGTAAAGCTTTTGATATACAGGGTTAAATTAAGTATATTATTAAAGTTACCTTCACTTGTTTGTTTTTACATTTTAAAATGTGACAGGTAAATTTGAAGTTACGTAAGTCACTTACATTACATGACTATTACAGATATTGCAGCTCCTGAGCAGAGGCGCAGGGGTCAGATCCAACCCCACTGCCTGTTTTTATAAATAAGCTTTATTGGCACATGGACACAGCCATTTATTTACATATCATCCCTGGCTGCTTTTAAGCCACAGCAGCAAAATTGAGTAACTGTGACAGATACCGGCTAACTAGTAGAATTTAGCGTATTTACAGTCTGGCTCTCTACAGAGAAAGTTTGTTGACTCCTGGGTGGCTTTGAGTGTGAGGTTAAGCACCTTGATGTGAGAAACATTTGAGAATATGCGTTGTTTCATGTTGCTAATTATTAACTTATGTAATAGCCTTATGTAATGCTTGATGCACTTCTATTGGTATGATATGTGTTCTGTTACTTACACATGTATGTGTAGATGTGTGCATGCATAAACACAGGGGTGGGCAAAGCAGGTTTCCAGTTCTTGGTGTGGAAAAGCACATGCAGGTTATGACTATTACGGTAGCTTCATTGAATCGGCGGCACAGTACAGCTGGAAACCTGCTTTTGCCCACCGTGAATACATGTAACACACACTGTGCAAACGTTAACAAAGCCTCGAAATAGCAAGCTCACTGGATGCCCCGCCCAATCCCTGCAGGAAGAGTACCAGAGCGAAGGGATCTCGTGGCACAACATTGACTACACGGACAACGTCGGTTGCATCCATCTGATCAGCAAGAAGCCCACCGGCCTCTTCTATCTGCTGGATGAAGAGAGCAAGTGAGTGCCCATGTCCTGGTGCATCCACAAACCCAGGCACTCAGTCCAGCTCTGCAGCCCCCAGAGCCTTACCCTAAATCCACACATCCCAAGAACACCCACCTGGGAGTTCCTGAGAAAGGACCTTGGGGCCTGAGCCTAGAAGCTGGGAACGGGGTTGGTGCATCTTTGCAAAGGGCAGTGTGTCGAATCAGGGCCCAGAAGCCCACTCTCTGTGGAGCCTGGCACCCCTTGTCCCCAGGATGCGGTGAAGGCTGGAAGGGATATTTATAAGGTGTCTCACGCTTGGTCACCCAGCTGCAGTCATTGAAATTTGCTTACTGTGGCTGTTGTAATGGCCACAACAGGGCAGCTGAAAATGACAGAAATGTATTCCCTCACAGTTCTGGAGGTCAGAAGTCCAAAATCAGTATCAGGGGGCTGAAATCAGTATCAGGAGGGTGTTGGCAGGGCCGCACCCGCTCTGAAGGCTCTAGGGGCGACTCCTTGCCTCTTTCAGCTTCTAGTGGCCCCAGATACCCTTGGCCTTCAGCCACATTGCCCCATTTTTGCCTCTGTGGTCCTGTCACCATCCCTTCTGTCTGTCAGTGTCTCGTCTCCTCATCTTACAAAAAGCCCAGTCCTGCTGGATTAGTGCCACCCTCATGACCTCATTTTAACTTGACTACATCTACTAAGGCCCTATTTCCAAATCAGGTCACATTCACAGCTTTCAGGTATCAGGACGTGTCTTTTTATTAACCCCTCTTTATTGGGCCCTCGTGTGCTGCTGAGGCCCCTATGGGGCTGGAACAATCAGGCTCACCTCCTGCCTCACACCAACTTCCCATGCAGGGCAGGGACAAACAGGTTCATTCAACCAGAATCCAAACAGAAAACCTGCAGAGAAGAAAAAGGGCAGGGTGCTAGGAAGGGCTACCTAAACCATCACACCTAGGAAACTCCCAGCCCTGCGTGTGGGGGCGATATGGGAGGCAGGCTCAGGCCAGCAGGGTCTGGTCTGTCTTTGTTTAAAATCTGGTCATTTTAATTTATCAGGGATTATTTTTTACATTGATTTGGGTTTTCTAAAATAGTGCATTATTTATCCAGACAACCACACGAGCAGGTCTCTCACTTTCCACACCCTTTCCGCAGCCTTGGAAATGATGGGCTTAGTGGCTATAGGATCTTCCCCTTGGACACCCACCCCCCGCCCCCCATTAAACCACGAGTGTTGGGATTCAGAGGCATGTTGTGCTGCTATGTGTGCGGCAAGGCTGGGTGAGCACAGGCAAGACGTGCCAAAGCCAGCTGCAGCATAGCCTTCCTGGAAGGCAGAAATCAGCACCACGGGTGCCTTATTCTGCCCCCACTCCCCTCCCTCTAACGGAGCTCAGGCAAGACCCCTTCCAAGACACTGCATCCAGATGCAGATGGATCCAAAGCCAGTTACCCTGTGCTGGGATCACTCCTGGAAGCTGCCTGTGGTGGGTCCAAGTCCCACTCTTATCTCTCTGCCCTACTCTGAGCTCACTCCACAGCCCTGACTGCGTCCTTTTGCTCTTGGCCCCTTCGTACCAGGTTGCTGGTATCTGGGCCTCAGCCTTGACACCCAGCGCAGCCCAGGCACCGCCCACATGCCTACCTACCTTGGTGACAGAGGGCCTGCAACCTGCCATGCAGAGTGGGTGGTCAGCCACAGTTCTTGCAACTAACAGTTTCAAATCTTTCCAGCTTCCCCCATGCCACAAGCCAGACCCTGCTGGCCAAGTTCAAACAGCAGCATGAGGAAAACAGGTACTTCCTCGGCACCCCCATCATGGAGCCGGCGTTCATCATTCAGCACTTCGCTGGGAAGGTGAAATACCAGATTAAGGTACGAGCCAGGCCCAGGAGGTGGGAAAAGAATCATGTGGGTCATCTGGAGGCCCCCTCAATCTGGTGCTTCTTGGTCCACCCCCTTTAGATCATTCGTGCTGGGCACGGTACCAGGGTGCTCAAACCTGACCCCACATCCCCAGCTCCACAGGCAGAAACCACCTCTGTTGCGATGCTGGGTCCCAGCCCATCACCAACCCTTCCCGTCCTAGCACTAGTGAGTGACTGTGACTGCCTGCCTCTTTCCCCACCAGGACTTCCGGGAGAAGAACATGGACTACATGCGGCCAGACATCGTGGCTCTTCTGCGGGGCAGTGACAGCTCCTATGTGCGGGAGCTCATCGGCATGGACCCAGTGGCAGTGTTCCGCTGGGCCATGCTCCGGGCCGCCATCCGGGCCATGGCTGTGCTCCGAGAAGCCGGACGCCTGCGGGCCGAGAGGGCCGAGCAGGCCGCAGGTATGTGGGGGAGGCCCGGTAGCCTTCAGGAGTCCACTTTGAAATGCACCTTCCAGTGGCAGTTTGCACCTTCACAGTGTCGTGCTGCCACAGCCCCTGCCCGGTTCCAGGACTTTTTCGTCATCTGTTAGAAACTCTACCACATGTTTAATCTTTTAAATTTTTCTTTATTGATTTGAGAGAGAGAGAAACATCAACTTTTGTTCCAGTTATTTATGCATTCATTAGTTGATCTTGCCTGTGCCCTGACCAGGGATTGAACCCGAAACCTTGGCTTACCAGGACAACACTCTAACCAGCTGAGGTCCCCAGACAGGACAGGCATGTAATTTAACATCGTCACCCTCACAAAGCAGGGAGGTGTATCCCTGTTTTTCTGTGACAACCCAGGGCCCGGAACTGTTAAGTGGTTCCCTTAGGGCACGAAGCTCCAGGCACCAGCCGTCGGGCTCCATTTCACCCAGGGAATTGACGAGAAGGCCTTAACCAAGGCCTTTATGAGAAATAGGAATAAGTGGTTGCTGTTTGGGGATCAGACACTTCACAGTTCCCTACTCTGCCCACATTGGAGTGTCAGGCTGTTCCTTTAAGACGGGTTCAAGTCAGGACTGCAGCCTCTAGAAAAGGCAAAGGCCTTTATGCTCCAGGTAACCCTCAGACCCCAAGTCCATCTTACTGTGTCCCCAGCAGCACTGGGCAGCCCTGGCATCCGAAGTCACCCGGGAGAGCTACAGAGAGCAGCCACCACCCCCTCGGAAAAGCTGTACCGGTGAGCAAGACCTTGATTTGTCCCAGCCGAAACTGGTAGGCAGCAATGTTGTTAAAAACAGTGCCAGAAACCCCACACCCTGAACCCAGGCTAGGGGTTACCATACCCAGCAGCTGCTTGAACCAAAAAGACCCAGAAGCAGACAGCACCTGGCTGCCACTTTTCTGCAGCCAGGCCTTGCTTGATATGTCATCTGCTTTAGGAACATTTGGGCGGCGGCTTAGTTTATGCAGGATCCTTTTTGTGGTTGCATTGGGGCAGTTGGTGGGTGGGGCCAGAGGACCACTGGTCCCCCACAAACAACAGGCTTGGTTTAGAAGCACTTCCTCCCTCAGCCTGGCCAGGGTGTCCCAAAAGCAGGTCTGCTAGGGCACTTTATTCTCAGTCAGAAGCGCTGACATTTCCTTGTTGCACATGAGATACATGGGGTGTTTTGTGGCCACTTAGCAATGACCAAGGGCCCTTCGCACATCCCAGTTTGTACTAAGTGTAAAAGTGATCAGGCCTGTGCTCCCAGGAAGGTGGGGTGAAAAAGGCCACACCAGATGGATAACTAAGGCGGTGACAGAGCCAGAGGGGGGACCATTTGGAGCCAGATGAAGCAGGCAGTGCAGGCAGCATGTGCCAAGGCCTTGGGGCAACCAAGTCCCTGGCTTTTTTCTCAAAACACAAATCCCCAAGGAGTAAGTCACCACATTTTTGGACATCAAAAAGTTATTTTGTTTTTGTGGCCTTCGCAATGACTTTAAGAGATACATAAAAGTGTGAAGGTAGAACTAGCACCTGGGTAAGTGACTGGATGTTGTTTGTCTGAAACCATAGTGTGTCTTTTCCTTGCTTTTAAAAAGGTGGTGTTTTTAAATTGGCATTTCCATCCAAAAGGGGATAAAGGAAAAACCACGTATTCCCCCTACTTGCTTATGGGTTATTTTGGTTTTTCTTCCTGCAAAGAATGAAAGGTGGCCCCCAACTGGCAGTCGCTGAAGCGGTGTCAGTCTCCCCAGGGCCTGGCCCCCTGGGCTGTGGGTCCTGCCCCTGGAGCGCATTTAGTTTATACAGATTCTCCCTTTCAGCGTCTCAATGCTAGATTTCTCAGTTGACGGCTCTGAGGAGTTCGATATTAACGCTTTTGAGGACATCTTTGCTTTCTATGAAAGCAAGAAGTAAGTAGAGCAAGGGCCTTCGAACCCAAGACCAGGGAGGCACAACAGAGGAGCTGGTCCCTAGGCTGTCAGTGCAGCGTCCAGGGCCAGGAGAGAGGGCTTGGGGAGCACCCGGGCACCAGGTCCTGCAGGGGGTGCTCTCACCACGTTTGGTCAAGTTAGGGGGTTACAGGTAGAAGCCACAGGCCTTGTCCAGAGCCCTGGCCGCTGCACTGACTACTCAGGGCATGGAAGTAAATGTTGTCTTTGCCCTCTGTGCCTCCCTGGAGGGCGAGGGAGCAGAGGTAAGTGAGGCTGTCCAGCCAGGCATGGTGCATGGAACACACAGGGGCTGCCGGTCGGGGTCTTTCCAGGCCCACTGCCCAGAGCTTAAACATGCACTTGAAATAACTGGAATAAGGAATTTAAAACAAAACCAGAACCTCCCATCTTCATTCTGTAGTCATTGCTACCTCATTTCCAAAGGTCTGTCAAAGGCATTTGTCAGCTAGACATCTCCATAAATCCCTTTTTTCAGAGCACTCGGTTTTTGCCTCTAAGTCGTTCTCATTGTCACATACTGGTGCCAGAGTGTGGGCCTAGAACATACTCTCAGATTTGAACCTGAGCCCACAGTCATTGAACAAACCGAAGCTGATGAGACTGAGCTCTTCCAGGGTAAAGGTCTCCTGCAGTCAGGGTTTCCCGCCCTCTACTCTGGGCTGGTCCTTCTGGGATGGGGACCGTCGTGTGCACCGTGGGGAGTTGAGCAGCATTCCTGGCCTCCACCCACCAGATGCCAGTGGTGTTTCCTCTGTGCCCCCCCAGGTGACAACCAAGTGTCCCCAGTGGGGAGGACACAGGGAACAATATCACCTTGGTTGAGAACCCAACCCCTATGTGAATTTCAACTTATTCTTCCCAAGGCCTTTTTTGAAGGTAACAAGGAGGCTGACATGTGGCCACAGAATTGAGAGAAACTAATCTTCCTCAGGGAACCCCCTTCTATTTTCAGCATCCCCCTGATGCTCTTCACAGATTCCAAAAGGCTCTTCTACGGAGGCCTTTTTCAATGATGTGAGAAACTGTGTTGCAATGTCCACTGGGACAGAAGTGGCCCCGGCTCCCCCAGAGGAGATGGGTCCTCTTTGGGGTGGGGCCGCTCCTGCCTGAACTCCCCCCGCCTTCTTGGTGCCAGAGGGTGAGACCTCGGTGAGCAGGCATCCCCAGCTGCATGTTTTGGCTCCAGTGGCCTAGGGACAGTCCCGACCGTGCCAGGGACCCCAAGGTGGAGGGCCCACTGCTCTAACTTGGTCTCCTTTCTATCACTGTACTCCTCCACCCCTTCACTCAGCGATTTGCATGACCAAATCATCAAGACCATCAAAGGATTGCCCTGGCAGGGTGAGGACCCCCGTAGGCTTCTCCAGTCCCTCAGCCGGCTCCAGAAACCCCGCACCTTCATCCTGTGAGTCCTCCCAAGGCTGCGGGTGCCTTGCCCCCACAAGTGCAACGACTGCCTCCCCCACTCCCGGGACCCAAATGCTGAATCATCTATTGCAAGCACTGCACTCTGTCCCGTGGTTCCGTTCCCACACCAGCAGTTGCTCAGTTCAGTGGCCCTCATAACACACCCACCCCAGGGTCTACTGTGGCCCAGATCCCCATCAGCTCCCTGGTGTCCTGCACAGCTTCGCAGGAATGTGCCTCGCACCAGGTGTCTAAGTCTAGATTTCCCCCAGACACAGAACAAGGCTTGCTTCTTTCCTCCTCCTTTACCACTGAGCTCATAAAGAAGCTGTCAGAAGTAGGGCATGTGATTTTGTGGCCCTGCTCTGTGTAGACAGCGGTGTGATGTGGTAGAAAGGACCCAGAAGCCATATAAACTAGGTTTGGACCCAGATTCCCTCCTGCTCACCCCCTGGCCAGTGCTGCAAGCTTTCAGCCTCTACCTGCAAAGCAGGGGTGCCAGTGTTCATGTGCACAGCCCCAGGCAGACGACCAACCTACCGACTGGGGCTGCCTGAGAGCACAGCTCGTACCTGCAAGGGAGCCCGTTTCCAAATGCCCTTTTATTGGGCCTCATTCCACCCCACAGGAATCACAATGAAATCTGACATATTAGAGCCTCTCAGCCACACACTATGCAGACCTGAAGGACCCATCTCCTCAGCAGTTCCTAGAAACGAGCCAGGATGCAATTTTTTTGAACATTTTTTTTCTTCTGTTTCCATAAAGTGTTGGACAGTGTGGGGGCCTTCCCTCCTTTCTCAGCCAAAAGATCGGCTTTCGTTTTTAACTCTGAGCTGGCGCAAGTCCAAGAGGTGCCCCTACCCAGGCCCTGTTTAGTGTTTTGCAGGGTAGGGGGCCCGGCAGGGGTTCTGTGGGCCTACTTCAAGTTTGCCAACATGTAGCAAATACAGCTGGGGCATGTGGTAGGCAATGAACCCTGCAGGGTCCCTCGAAGCTCTACTCAGGGTATCCCTAGTCCTCTTGCAAGACCCATCGGCTCCTGCCGTAGCCAGCCCTGTGCAGATGCATGTTCTGCCATGTAGATTACCAGCCCATCTCTCTGGCCCCCTGGACATCCAGGGGCCCCCCAGACCAGATGCTCCTGTCGCCCAGGGAAGCCGGGATGCACAAACCAGTAGAAGCACCGACTGTCCTTGGGAGAGGCTGCGGCAGTGGCCTCGTTGCACTTGTGCTTCTCGACTCCTTCCTCTGCTCTCGCTCCTCCTAACCTGCCAGGCGTGGCTTGCTGAACTAACCCAGATCCAGACCCCATGTTCCTTCTGTTCACAAAAGCATTTTTAATGTTTTTGACAGGAAAAGTAAAGGTACCAAACAAAAGCAGATCATTCCAAAGGTAAACGCCTGCGACGCTGTCTAACGCTGCCTTGCCTTCGTCTGTCTAGAGCGCCTGGCTCAAGTCATTTTCCGGAGAATGGGGGCGGGGGGCGGCTTTTAACTTCTCTGACTTCCTTCCTTCTTTCCTCTTCCCCTCATCTCCTTCTTCATCCCCCCCGCCCCCAAAATTGTCTCCTATTGAGATGATTTGGAGGTGGTGTTTGGGTTTCTTTGAAATAGAATTTGCACAAGTGGTATACAGAGGGGAACTCGCTGTCTGCCTGAGAGGGGCCGGGGAGGGGCTGACCAAGGCCAGGGGCTCTGCCTCGTCCACAGGGAACCCGGGGAGCACGAATGGCACCACAGAGTTTATGCTGCTCAGAGGCAACGGACCCTTTGGTCCTGCCCCACACCAGGGGTCTTTAGCTGCCAGCCACCTCCAGGAGACCCCACACCTCCTGGGTGTCCAGGGATTCGTCCAGGGTGATCCCACTGGGCGGGGGCAGCCAAGACCCCGGCACCTGGGTAATGTGCACCCAGGTGCCCTATCTCATCTCCACGTGCAGCATGCAGATGGATTATGGAGTTGGTAGAGGAGTAAGAACAGCCTCTAGTCTGGTCAGCAGAGGGGGGTAGTGCGAGTCCTTCTTGTGTGCCAATAGAAAGGGGTAGCTGGCAACCTTTGAGCTGCACAGAAGGAAGGCTGTGCTCCATGGCCCTGGTTTTCCAGGCCCTCGGGCCTCAAAAGAGGCTGTAGTCAGCCTCCTGATGCCAGTGCCATTCAACAGACACAGCCCAGGCTCCACTCTGCCAGGCTCGCCTGCCCCCATTTCTGGTAGCACAGTCATGAGACCAGCACTGAGAGCTACCCCCCCCCCAGGGGTGTTTTCCTCTCCAGAATCAGTGCCTCCTGGCGCCTATTGGGGCCTCAGGAGGGCAGGCCAGACCCTTTCTGTCTGTCCTAGAACCTGCTGGACTCCAAGTCCCTGAAGCTTATCATCAGTATGACCCTGCATGACCGTACCACCAAGTCCCTGCTGCACCTGCACAAGAAGAAGAAGCCACCGAGCATCAGCGCCCAGTTCCAGGTGGGTGGTCTGTCAATCACATGGCTCAGCCAAAGGAAACTCAACATGGGCCCTGGCTGGTATGGCTCAGTGGATTGAGTGTCAGGCCTGTGAACCAAAGGGTGGCTGGTTCAATTCCCAGTCAGGGCACATGCCTGAGTTGCAGGCCAGGTCCCCAGTAGGGGGCGCATGAGAGGCAATGGATCAGTGTGTTTCCCCCGTACATCCATGTTTCTCTCCCTCTCTTCCTCTCTTACTAAAAAAAGTAAATAAGTAAATAAAATCTTTTTTTTAAAAAAAAGAAAGAAACTCAACACCGACAGCCAATCACTATCCCAGGGTTCCCACCCCTGGCAGTGCATGATAGCCAGGGCCGGATCATTTGCCTTGGTGGGGGCCATCCTGTGCAGGATGGAGTGTCGAACAGTGTCACTGGCCTCCACC
The DNA here is from genome assembly GCA_004027475.1 of Anoura caudifer. NCBI lineage: Eukaryota > Metazoa > Chordata > Mammalia > Chiroptera > Phyllostomidae > Anoura > Anoura caudifer. The sequence continues at coordinate 155,606 of PVKU01000054.1, read as the reverse complement.
CACCAGCTGCCAGCAGCATCGTCCAGCCGTGGCACAACCAGGAAGTCTCCAGACATTGCCCAGTGCCCCAAGAGAGACAGAATTTCCCCTGGTTGAGAATACCGAGTTTAAAAAAAAATCACAAGTCGGCATGTCCGTTAACGTAACCACTGAGCTGTGTGTCCTTCGCTCATGTCTTCCCTTTTGTCCCTGGCTGCCAGGAAACGTGGGTACACTCTTTGGGAGGAGTCTAGTGGCTGCTGACTCTTTTTGTTAGGTTTTCTCATTCCTTCTCTCTCTTCTCAGTCCGAGTCTTCCGTTCCCGCTGCAGCTTCCTTTGCAGGTATCTCATGTCGGAGATCCCACAAGCCCCTTTTGGAAACAGCAGGCCAGAGACAGAAATCACTGCATTCATGGTCCCTCTGAGCCTGATGCATGTTTTAAATCCCCTGAAGGAGTTTATCTGGTCCTCTCCCCACCTGCTACCTGAAGCAAAGAGGAGAACTGGGTGACCCTAGGAAGATGGTGGCCCTTAGCCATGGGGACCCCATAACTCCCTCGGAGTTTCTCAGGGTAGCGCAGCCTCCTGTCAGAATGTCCAGCTCTAACCCCTCATGTGCCTCATCGGCACAGACCCCCTCAGGTGATGCAGGCAGGCGACCAGGATCCCCTGTCACTGAGAGGAGAGCGCAGGGGGTCTGAGCTCAGCACCTGGTTTCTCTTTCGCCAGACATCCCTCAACAAGCTTCTGGAGGCGCTAGGAAAGGCAGAGCCCTTCTTTATCCGCTGCATCCGCTCCAACGCCGAGAAGGTAAGGGGCACCCTCATCTCGGGGAGGTGAGGGCCGAGGACTGCTGGCTGAGGGTGACCAGGCAGGAAAGGCCTCAAGGAACTGAGTGTTCACATGGGTTCTGGGAACCATACACAGAGCTGGGCCAGTGGTGGGGGGTCGGGGTCAGCAGGAGGCAGCAAGGGCAACGACAGCAGGGCTATCTTCCGGAGCAAGGCAGGCCCCAGAGAAGGTTTGCTTGAGGAGGAACGGGTCTTGGGTGCCCTTCAGACACATCCCAGAAGGGGCCAACACACAGGGAGAGGCGCTGAGTCTGTGTACCCAAAGGGAGCGGCTGAGGTCATGCTACAGGGGCACACAGTCTGCTGCTTGTTTGGAAGTTTCTTCAAAGGCAGAGGCCAGTGGGGCTCTGACAGCAGGCTCAACCCTCAATGCTGGCTTCCCTCACCCCAGGGGATATTGGGACTTTGCTGGGGGTCATTTGGGATCTAGGCTCCCTCTCTGGCGCAGGTGACCCCTGGGCCAGGGACCCTTGTGGCTGTCTTCCCCCACACCCCCTATGTCTACTCTTCCTGTTCCCCTGGTTCTCCCCTGTTCCTGGGGCACTCCGCTGACATCAGAGCCCAGTGTCTCCCTGCCAGGTGCCGTGGCTTCCATCCTCTGCTCCTCTCCCTTCCTGCCTTCCAGTTCCCCCAGGGGCGTCTTGGGGAAGGTCTTTGCCCCTGTTCTTCTGGCAACAGAATCTGACCCTTCTTCTTCCATCAAGGATTCTAACTTCACCTTTGGGAAACCCAGAAAATGCTCCATCGTCACTAGCTCTGAGCAGGGGCCATGCTAGCAGATCGTTCTTTGAGGTGGGGGGCTGTCCTGTGCGTTATAGGTATTAAGCAGCATCCCTAGCTTCCAAGAGCCCACCAGATACTGGAAAAGGTACCCCCTTTCCACCCAGCTGTGACAACACCGCCCCCATGCCATTCCCTCCCTTCCATTACTTACACTGATACCCATGGGCATCGAGGCCATGCCCCTGAGCTCCGGGCCTGAAGCCCCTGAGCCAGCATTGTTCCCGGACCCTCCTTTCCCTTTCCCCTGTAGCAGTAGGCAGGTGCCTATACCCTTGTCAGCCCCTCAGCCGCCCCCTCCTTCTGTGTGCCCTCACCCAGCTTTCCCCACCCACCTCCCCAGCAGTCAGCCCAGGGACCCCTCTCCTGTGACACCTCTCGCAGGGGCCCCAGCAGCATCCACCTGCTTCACATGTGGGCCTGGCTCCTCACCACACTCGCAGACTGTCCTCCTTTCCATGGAATCCCCAGTACTCTGGTACCTGGCACAGAGCACAGGCTCAGCACAGGTCTGGGTCAGGCCCCTTAGGAAAGAACTCTTTGCAGCACACGAGCCTGAATTGGAGCAGTAAGGAGGGACATCTGTCTCTTGCACAACAGGGATTACAACAGATCAGGTACCAGGTTTTCTAGAAAAGAGGACTGCCTGATCCCTGCTGCCGACCGGCCTCCTCTTTATTCCAAAACGTGTTTCTAGAGCAAGAAAAGGCGCATGTCAGGTGCCCACAGCTGCCATGCTAGGGACTCTTCCACAGCAGCCAGGGCCCACACATGTTCCGGACCATGTCCACACCTGGAATCCCACGGGATCTTGTCCCACAGCTCCCCATCCCCAGCCACCTACAGGCTTGGGTGTCTGTCCCCGGGCACCTGCCCTGATGACTTGCATCCTGTTTCAGAAAGAGCTGTGCTTTGACGATGAGCTGGTACTGCAGCAGCTGCGCTACACAGGCATGCTGGAGACTGTGCGGATCCGAAGGTCCGGCTATAGTGCCAAGTACACGTTCCAGGTAGGCTGAACAGGTGCGGCCGCCTACGACTCAGTGGAGGGCCGAGGGCCAGCCACCTCCACTTCCAGAGAGAATGCTGCCCTTTAGCATGAACCTGTCAGGTTACTTTACACCAGGGCTCCTCCTGCCAGGACCGCTGGCATTTGTACCAGATCATTCTCTGTCATAGGAGGGCAGGTTTCCTCAGAAGAGGTGGCTGGGCCCAAGCCAAGCCTTAAAGAGGCATGAAACCAAGCCGGGAAGAGGGATTTGCACAAGCAGATCCCTGTGCAGCCCTGCCCTTGGCTGAGCACCTTCTGGGATAGACGCTTTTATACCCAACACTTTTATTCTGCCAACCAGCAGCAACAGGGCCCTAGTTCCTGTTTTCCTGTTACAGAAGTGAGGCCCAGGGAAACGATGGCCTCAGAGATAGCCCCCTGAGCGCTCTCGAAACATGAGGGATCATTAGTAACTTCACATAGTTGAAGACCAAGTTGTAGAGCAGTTTCTCAATCATGGTGCCATCGACCCGTGGGGCTGCGGCATTCTCTGTGGTACAGTCATCCTGTGCGCTGAAAGGTGTGGAGCAACATCCCTGGCCTCCACACACTCGATGCCAGTAGCACACTCACCCTCTGCCTCCAAGTTGTGACAACTCAAGATGTCTCCAGACATTGCCAAACGTCCCCGTGGGTCAGCATGGCCTGGGTTGAAACCTCTGGCTTCATAACACTTGCTGGTACTGGTTGTGTGGTGCTTGAGTGAGCGCTGGCCCCGAAGCCAGAGGTGGTGATCTGTTTAGGCTTCCCCTGTTTGGCCTTGGGGACATGGCTTCACCATGGCATGCCTTTCTTGTCCACACAATAGAAATGCCATCTGACTCTACGTGAATAGGAAAGGCAAAATTACAGAAAAAGGAGAAAATAAATGCTAGTGTGTTTTGCTAATGACTGGCTCTTCAAATTTAATATAATTGTTTTCTTAAAAGGCATGTTCTCCCATTATGACCCAGCCCTTTAACGAGCGGTAGACTGTAAGCCCCCCCAAGGATGATCCCCCTCCCCGGGCACCCTCCCAACAATGCCAGCACCCACAGGCCCTCGGTAGCCACTCACCAGCTGACTGGAAGATCCAGTGCTCTGTGTCTGCAATGATTTTCCGTCAGTTTTAGATAATTTTTGAAAGTCCAAGGTTTTAGCTTCATCAATGCTGTTTATATCAAACCAAGTTTCAGCTTCAGAAACTCAGCTTAACGAAGGAGCTGCCATCCTTCTTGGTGGCACTTACTCGGATTCTCTTCTCTCGACCGAAATCACCCAGGATTTCACAGAGCAGTTCCAGGTGCTGCTGCCTAAGAACACCAAGCCCTGTAGGGAGGTCATCTCCGCCCTGCTGGAGAAGATGAACGTCGACAAGAGGAACTACCAGATCGGAAAGACCAAGGTCAGCATCGCCCCCCACCAGGGGTGGCCGCAGACCTGCACCCTGCCTTCCATCATGCACAGGGTCCCCCCATGGTGCTGGGTCAGCCACTGAAAAATAAGGGCCTCTGCTGAGGCAGTGTGTTTCATGGGACCCAGCACATTATTTCTTACTGGAAGGCAGAGGGTACACCTTTGCAGCAGGGATTCAGGCATCAGGCCTGCTTCCCGGTTTCCGCACATGTAGGTTGCAAGACAGCGACATCATTCCACAGGGTGTTCAGAGGCCAGGCCACGACCTCTGTAGTGTTGGTCAGGTTCCTTCATTCATCCTCCCTCCAGAAACCACCTCCCACCTCAGGATGTATGCCGGCTGCTTCTTGTCCAGCAAGTCCTGACGTGAACTCCCCGTTAACTTCACATGATATGAAAAATCCCTTTGTGGTTCCCCAACACATGTGACCCAGCCATTCCTCTCCTAGATGTTGACCCAAAAGAACCAAAAACAGGTATTCAAACAAATTCTGGTACACATGTGTTCGTAGCGGCATTAGTCACAGTCGCCAAAAGGAAGAAACAACCCAAGTATCAATGAGTAGATGAATGTGTGAACAAAACATGGTTCGTCCACACAGTGGGATGAACCTTGAAAGCATTACACTGAGTGAAAGAAGGCGGACACAAAAGGCCTCTAGTTTGTAGTTCTGTTTAGGTGAAACATCTAGAATAAGCAAATCCATAAAGACAGAAAGCAGATTAGCAGTTAGTTACCAGGGTCAGAGAAGGAGGAGGGGGAGTGACTGCTTGCTGGGACAGGGCCTCCTTTGGGGGTGACAGAATGTTCCAGACTAGAGAGAGGTGGTGGCTGCACAACACTGAGCGCTCTAAATGCTGCTGAGTTGTTTAAGTGGTCGATTTTATGTTACATGAATTGCATCTCAATACATTTCAAAAAAACACTCTCCTCCCTGACTGGTGTGGCTCAGTGGGTTGTGCATCATCCCACAGACTGAAAAGGTCACTGGTTCAATTCCCAGTCAAGGCACATGCCTGGGTTGCAGGCCAAGTCCCTGGTTGGGGGCATATGAGAGGCAACCGATCGATGTTTCTCTTGCACATCGATGTTTCTCTTGCACATCGATGTTTCTCTCCCTCTCTCCCTCCCTTCCCTTGTCTTTAAGAAAACCTTTTAAAATAAGTAAACAAATAAAAAACACTCCCCTTGGTCAGATCAGTCAGCACTCACTCCCAAGGTAGCTACGTAAGCCTCCTGGACCCCGGGGTTCTGGGGGCCTTGCTGAGCCCTCCTCTGCCCACAACCCCAGGTCTTCCTGAAGGAGACGGAGCGGCAGGCCCTGCAGGCAACGCTGCACCGGGAGGTGGTACGGAAGATCCTGCTCCTGCAGAGCTGGTTCCGGATGGTGCTGGAACGCCGACACTTCCTACAGATGAGGCGGGCAGCCATCACCATCCAGGTATCGAATGGGCCCAAGGGCCCGGGTTTGGGGGCGGCCATGGTGATGCACGTTTGGCCCTTGAATGTCTGCTGTGCCCTCAGTCCTGCTGGCGGTCCTACCGCATTCGACGGGCTCTGGAGAGGATACAGGCAGCCGTGTACCTTCAGGCCACCTGGAGGGGCTACCGGCATCGGGTGGCCTACCGGCGCCAGAGACAGGGCATCATCCGCCTGCAGAGCCTCTGCAGGGGGTATCTGCAGCGCAAGAGGTAAGTAGAATAAGGCCCTGCCCCACCAAGAATGTTCCAAAAGTTTACTTGCCCATAAGCTGCCTAAGATGCAGGTAGAGCTATCAGAACTTCATTCTGGATGGAGGGAGGCTGGTGAGGGCCTGGTGGGAATCCAGCCATCAGGGCACATAAGTCACAGAGAGATATTCCAGGGCTGGTGGGCAGTGCTTACAGCAAAGCCCCAGGTCTCCATCAGCTGCATTTGGTCACCACCGGGGATGCCTTCACCTCCCCACTCCCAGCCTGTCAGTTGAGCACTGGGATTCAGAGGGGGAGGGTTCAGGCCACTCTGGACCACCCTGCGGTGGGCTCCCCTTCCACCACACTCACATGGAGCTTGGGGGTCTGCCAGGCCAGGGGCCCCAAAGGAATTCAGGGGTTTCTTTCTTTTTTTAAAGATTTTATTTATTATTTTTAGAGAGATGTGGGGAGAAAAAGAGGGAGAGAAACATCAATGTGTGGTTGCCTCTCACATGTCCCCTTACTGGGGACCTGGCCCGCAACCCAGGCATGTGCCCTGACTGGGAATCAAACCAGCAACCCTTTGGTTCACAGGCTAGTATTCAATCCACTGAGCCACACTAGCTGGGGCTTAGAATTCAGGGGTTTCTTAACGGGTCTCTTGCATAACAGAGCTAATGAAGGTACCCCTGAACTAGTCAGGCAAACCCAGGGCAGAGATGGCCATGAGAACAGGGCCACTCCCCTAGGTCCCCCTTTCCTAGCTGAGAAAGCCAGAGACCATGCATGGGCCCCCCAACGTAGCCCACAAGTAGCACGAGGGTCTTACCAGAGGTCAGAGTTTCAGACCTTACCAGGGCTCACAGGCCCCCAACAACCTGGGTGGATTCTGGGAACTACAGGTACATCTGTTCCTGAACCCACCCCCTTTACTCTTCTCGCACCAGCTTCCGCCAGATGGTCACAGAGAAGCAGAAGGCAGAAGAGAAGGAGAGGGAAGCCCAGCAAGCCTCGAGGGAAGAAACTGCAGTGAGTGGGCTAGGTCCAGAACCAGCGGAGGACAGTGGGCATTTGACACTGGAGCCCGAGGTGAGGCTGAGCCACGAGCCCCCGGCAGAGAGCCTCCACCCTGAGACGGAGGGCCCCAGCCCAGAGAAGGTTCCCTCAGCCCAGAAAAACGCCACGGAAGGTCATGAGAAAATGCCCAGCAGCCGGGAGAAGCGCGAGTCTCGGCGGCAGAGAGGACTGGAGCACGTGGAACTCCAGCACAAACACATCCAGTCTTGTAAAGATGAAAACTCCCTCAGAGAACCTTTGGGAAGGGTTTCCCCAGAGCAGGGGGAATGCCTCCCCCAAAACAGAAGGGAAAGCAGAGAAGATGAAGCCCCCTCGGACACAGGGACAGATATGGAGAACTCTGCTTCTGAAAGTCAGCCTGTGGGACCACCACATGCCATGCCAGCATGTCTTGTGCCCAGAGAAACCCCACAGGTGCCCCAGGACTTCACAGAAAGGCCCACTAGCCTGACTCTGGACACCAGGGTCAGCGCACCGGCCCCCGGCACCACCCCTGAATCCCCCCAGGATAAGAGCAAACCAAGTGGTGGCCCAAGGGCACAGGACAGACCTGAGAGCCCTGGAGGCTCCACCCACATTCAGCGGTACCGAGACCTGGCCTCCGAGCGGCTGGCCAGTGCTGTGGAGCTGTGGCGGGGCAAGAACTTGACCTCTGCCAGCCCTAGCACTATGCTGAGCCAGTCCCTGGACCTTAGCGATCGACACCGGCCCGTGGGGGCTTCCCTCACACCCACAGAGTAAGCCCCATGCCTCCTTCATTCGAGCACAGAGTGGGGCGGGCAGGGCAGGGGACTCACCATCAAGCCTGGCAGCAGGACCGGCCTCACATGACAGCACCTGGGGCTGGCTTATTTGCTGGGTGGGGCCACCCTACGCACTGTAGGGTGCAGGTATTCCCAAAACATGTGAGCAGCTCCATGTTCAAGTGCTGACACCAGATGGGTAGGGTCCCGAGGAAGGAGGGAGAGGTCCAGCAGAGACGAGACACTTGCCAAGGCCGCCTTGCTGGAGCCTGACGGAACACCGAACCCTAGGATCCCCCACTGAAACCAGCTGTGTTCACTCAGCAAGCACCTGGCCTCATGGGGTGGTGGGGGGCGGTGGGCATTACACTCATTCAGGAGCTGGAAGAAAAGCACCCAGCTCTCAACTCGCTCTGCCTGACCCTAATTTAGCTATATATTAGTGACTCCAAGTACCAGATCCTTGTCCCAGGGGCCCACTTGGCTGAAGGAAAGAAGAGTGGAGGTGGACACGTGCTTGTAGGGCCAGCACCTGGGGCTAGCTCCCTCCGTGGGTGTCCTGTACACTGTGGGGTGCAGAGCAGTGTCCCTCCCTAGTCTCCACCCACGAGATGCCAATAGAATTACCCTCCAGTTATAAAAACCAGAAACACACCTGAACACTTCCTTTTCAATAACAGCCACATTTCTGTGCTCTCACAGGGAGAGGCGCATTTCACTATCCACCAGTGATGTCTCCAAGCTGCTCCCCACCCCAGCCCAGGCCAAGACTCAGGTAAAGCTTCAGGCTGCTGCTCTCCCCTCAGGAAGAAGGGGCGTCAGTGGACAGAGTGCATGGTGACACAGGAACCCCTTGCTTCCCTCCAGCAAGGCTGTCTGCCTTTGCTTACCCTGCCCCTTCTCTCACAGCCTCTGTCGGAAAGCGTGGACGGCGAGCCCAGCACGAAGAAGCCCACCATCCAGAAGAAGAAGTCAGGCGACGCATCTGCTGGCACAGACCTGGGGCTGCCCCCAGGCCCCCAGGCCGACTCTAAGTGAGTGTGGGGCTGGGGAGCTCCGGCCTCCAGTGTTGGAGCAGTCTGGGCTCCTAAACTGACAGCATTTATAGAGCCAAGTCGGGCAGGGGCTTGCTCAGTGGCAGTTCTGTGGCGAAAGGCACTCATGGAGCCCATCTGTCTTACCTCCTCTGGGTCCATAGGCTTTCTATGGAATCAGAATCAGCTGCCCTGTCCCTACCTCAGTGCCCCCTGGGTCCTCGGGTAGGAAGTCCAGGCCAAGGCTCTGTCCTCAGAAGCTCCTACCCAGATGCTGTGGGTGTTCTGTCTCAGCAGAGAGAATGGGCTGCAGAACAAGAGAACTGATCCAAAGAGGCTGAGGAAGGCGAAGTAGAGGCTGTAGGGGGAGGCAGGGCCCCCCACTGTGGGGAGCCCCCACCACCAAAACAAAGAACCACAAATAGGATGGCTCCCAACAACAGAAACTTACCCTCTCACAGTCCTGGAGGCCAGAAGTCCAAAATCCAGGTGTCACAGGGGCCCACTTCCTCTGGAGGCTCCCGGGCAGCCTCCTTCCTGCCTATTCCAGTTTCTAGAGACTCCAGGCATCCTTGGCGTGTGGATGCATCACTTCCACTTCCTCCTCCGCCCTCACATGGCATTCTCTCTCCTGTGTCATCTCTTTGCTTGTTTCTTACAAGGACACTTATCTTTGGATTTAGGGCCCATCTGGGAAATCCAGATGATCTCATCTTGAGATCCTTCACTTAGTGTCTTAGTCCATTCAGGTCACTATAATAAAATACCACAGACTGAGCAGCTTAAACAACAGGCATTTAGCTCTGCTGTTCCGGAGGCGGGACGTTTAAGATCAAGGGTGTCGAGCAGATTTGGTGTTTGTTGAGAACCTGCTTCCTGGTTCATAGACAGCATGCTCTCTCAGTGTCCTCACACAGCAGAAGGGGCCCCGGGTGAGCTCTCTGGGGCCTCTTCTATGGGCACTAATCTCATTCATGATGGCTCTACCCCCACAATCCAATCACCTCCCAAAGGCCTCGCCTCCTGATACCATCACACTGGGGGGTTAGGCTTTAGCATGATGTTTTTTGTCCATAATCAAAACTTTATTGAGCCTTGGCTTGTGTGGCTCAGTGGATTGAGTGCTGGCCTGTGAACCAAACAATCGCCAGTTCGATTCCCAGTCAGTGCACATGCCTGGGTTGCAGGCCTGGTCCCCAGTTGGGGGTGCGAGAGAGGCAACCTCACATTGATGTTTCTCTCCCTTTTTCCCTCCCTTCACATCTGTCTCAAAAGTAAGTTTAAAAATCTTTAAAAACAGCTTTAAGAAAAAAACTTTATTGAAAAACTGGCAGCAAAATAGGAGATCACTGTTGTATATTTACAAAATCAAACGTGATTACATCATCCTGGTAGATTAACTGTGAGGCTTTCTGTGACATAACACAAATTCAGGGAGCTGGGTGCATCGTGAGCGTTGCTTCCTTCCAAATGCACGCCCTTCCATGGGTCCAGCCTCTCCTCTGCCGGCCGGCACAGCACTGCCGCGCAGCCTGCCCAAAGAGCCACCGACGAAGTGTGGCTGGAAACCAGGTGGCCTTGTAGCAACCTGACATTTTACATCCATAAAATAAAAAGTTGGACTTTGAACTAGCCATTTGTTTTTATGTCCTCTCGTTTCCTCTTCCAAGGACGGATGTAGTGAAATTCTAGCCAAGGGCACGTTGACTCTCTCACGAGCCCAGCCTGTCGCAGTCTCTGAGGCGACACCAGGGCCAGCAGCGCTCAGTCCTCGTGTGGCATCGACTTCAGCATGTGAATTCAGGCAGACGTGCACGTTCAGTCTGTCGCATCCGGTCACATCTGCAGAGACCCCTTTCCCTGATCAGGTCACGTTCATAGGCCCTGCGGGTCGGCACCTGGACACAGCACTTAGGGGCCGCTGCTCACCTCACCACATACCCAGCAGCCACAGCACACAACTCAGTGTTCATTTTTTGTCTTTTTTTTCCTAACCTCGTCCCATAAAAACACATGAGAAGGACAGAGAGTGGTTTTATTTATGTTTTATGTGAAAATGGGGTCAGCATCTGCTCAACATCTTGCCCTTTCACCTGACTCCTCCATCAGCTCACCTGACAATAAAGTTCCATTGGTAACAAAGAAAAGGGTTCTTATCTCTTTATGGTAAGACGACCCTTTCTTTGGCCTCACTTCTGCTTTCATTCCCTGAGGCTTACACGGAACCTGTACTTTCTCCTTCAGGTCCACGTTTAAAAGACTTTTCCAGCATAAGAACAAAGAAAAGAAGTACAGCCTGGAGGGTGTGGAGGAGACGGAGAGCTCAGGCCCTGGGCAGGTCGTGCTGGAAGCCGCCACCACAAAAAAGAATCCAGAAGGTTGGTGGCCTACAGCCTCAGGGAGGGACAGCACAGCTACTGAGGCCCCTGAGGATGTCCATTCCCAGGGCAGACCACTCAAGTCTGATCCCTACCACTGGAGGCGCTCTCTGGTTGTGCGCCCTTTTGTAGCAGTGACAGGTCCTCGCTCTCTGTGTGGTCATGACCGCACCCTGAGAGGCTGAGCCGGGTTCTCCCCCAGAACCCGCCCTCACCATCCTCACCATCTACTCCTTCTCCCCAGCAGCCCCATCTGGCCACCAACACCGCCACACCACGGGCGAGAAGCACACCAAGGAGCCAGGAGGCAAAGGGAAGAAAAACCGAAACTTGAAGATAGGCAGAATCACCGTGTCAGAGAAATGGCGGGAGTCTGTGTTTCGCAAGATCACCAACGCCAACGAGCTCAAGTACCTGGACGAGTTCCTGCTCAACAAGGTAGGCCGGTGAGGGGCTGGGCTGGGGGCCGGGACACACACAGGGGGCGGGGGGAGGGGGGGCACGGTATGCTCAGGCTCAGGTCGGGGCCTCCTCAGAAGGACTGTCACCACCCAACAATGCTCTGAGCCACCCTAAAGGGCCGGAAACAGCAAGTCCAGGCGCACAGCTCCAACACACAGAAAGTGGCACTTGTTCCTCAGTTTGGCATCAGCTCGTTTTCTGTAAACCTGGCCTGGGCTCATGGAGGACTGCTAGTAACTTACATTCTTCTGGATCAGCACAGAACAGTTGTCCCTTAGTATCCAGAGGGGATTAGTTCCAGGACCCCTGTAAAGACCAAAACCTGCCCTGGCTGGTGTGGCTAAGTGGACTGAGTGCCAGTTCGATTCCCAGTCAGGGCACATGCCTGAGTTGCAGGCCAGGTCCCCAGTTGGGGATGTGAGAGAGGCAACCTTACATTGATGTTTTCTCCCTCTCTTTCCCTCTCCCTTCCCCTTGCTCTAAAAAATAAATATATATATTTTTAAAGACAAAAATCTGTGAGTGCTCGAGCCTTACATTTGCATACAGGCTGCCGTAAGGTGTGCCTGCCCATCACTTCACTCCTGTGGATTCAGCGTAGTGCTCAGCACATGGCAATTTCAAGTTTTGCTTTTTGGAACTTTGTGGGACTTTATTTTAATTGCTTAAAACTACAGATGCAAAACCCACAGATATGGAGGACCAACTGTATTTAAGTTTTGCTGCAAAATGTCTGTGGGTCTCACTAGGGGACTGATTAGGGGGCTGGACAAAACCTGTGGAGCCATGTTACAATCTGAAGTGTCTGGGACAAGCCTGTCCTGAGGGCCATGGTAAGGGTTTGTAGCCCAGGCTGGAGTTGTCTCCTGTGTGCGTGTGTGCAGATTTGGGTGTTGAGTACCCAGCAGGCACATTTTAGCCCGTGGTTCCTGCCCAGGGCATTTGAAATCTGCAGTTAGAAGACGCTTCATCTGTTGTATTACAGTGATCCTTGGGGGCGGTCACCCCACGCATTCATGCACACAAGGAAACAGAAACATGGAGATGCAGAATAACCTTCCGGGCAGCACACAGCTATATCCTCTAGGTCCAGCAGCTTCACTGTGACCCAGCCGTGGCTGTGAACTTCTTATTTATTTAGAATAAGCTTTTACAAAGCACTGGGTCTTGTAGCCAATACTGACTGAGCACACACTTGTACAGCTGAGGCAAATAAGCCATGGCCTCAGGTGTTCACAGCTCCAACTATTGACAGTCCCACAGCACACAGAGCAGAGCAGGATTTGGGAGCTTCTCAGTGGGGCAGCAAGCTGACAGGGACCCTGCAGAGGGTGGATGCATTGTGAAATGATCAAGCCACCTGAGGCAGCCTGGTTTGGCCAGGAATCAAGTGCTTTTGTGGCGATTCTGCCCCCAGGGGATACTTTGCGACATCTGCAGGTGTTTTTAGTTGTCACAATTGAGGGGTGCTATTGGCACTACAGTGAGTGATCCAGCCCCAGGTGTCAACAGTGTGAACCTGGGCTAAAGGAACCAGAGAAGCTAGGGTTAGCCGGAGGGCCTGGGTTTTATCCTGCAGGCCCAGGGTAGCCAGGGCAGGGCTTGGGATGGAGCAAAGTCCTGGCCACTCAGATGCCCAGCCTGAGGAGACACAGGGACAGTGGGTCTCTCCCACCCTCTCTCCCTCTACAGATAAATGACCTGCGTTCCCAGAAGACACCCATCGAGAGCTTATTCATCGAGGCCACAGAGAAGTTCAGGAGCAACCTCAAGACCATGTACTCTGTCCCTGTATGTGTAGCCCCCTAGCCCCAGGGGGGGCCCTGGCAATCACCCAGCCTTCCCCAGGATGCACCTTGTCCCACCACCCCCATCAGTCTGTCCAGGGGGTCACACCTTCCACCCCCACAGAACGGGAAGATCCACGTTGGCTATAAGGACCTAATGGAGAACTACCAGATTGTGGTGAGCAACCTGGCGGCCGAGCGCGGTGAGAAGGACCCCAACCTGGTCCTCAACCTCTTCCAGTCACTGCTGGACGAGTTCACCCGTGGGCACACCAAGAATGACTTCGAGCTGCCCAAGGTGGGTCATGCCCCTCTGAGTGTGGGCAGGGTGCCAGCATGGCATGGGGGGGGCCAATTGGGGGAGGGGGTACCCCAGGAGCCCACACAGACCTGCCTTTGCGCTCCCTTGCAGCCGAGCAAAGCTCAGAAGAAGAAGCGGAAGCAGGAACGCGCTGTGAGTATGAGTGTGTCCGTGCGAAGGTGTGAGTGTGCACGGGTGAGCGTGTGTTTTCCTGCCCAGCGCTGAAGACACCTAGTAGTGAACGAACAGCCCCTGGCCCTGAGATGCCACTCAGCACCCTCCCCCTCGGTCCTCAGGTCCAGCAGCACAACGGGCACGTGTTCGCCAGCTACCAGGTGAGCATCCCACAGTCGTGTGAGCAGTGCCTCTCCTACATCTGGCTCATGGACAAGGCCCTGTTCTGCAGCGGTGAGTGTCCCAGACCAGCCACACAACAGATTTTCCCAGAACTCTGCCCTGGCCACATCTCACCCACTCAAACCCCCACCAGAGCAGGTCCCCCTGTGTCCCACCTCTGGGTCTTTGTACGTACACACTGCCTGAGCTGCGGGCCCTCCCACATGTTCCTGGAGAGTCCAGTCAATCCCCACCAGCAGACCCTGAGAGATGGGCACAGCCCAGGGTGGCCCTTCAGGCCCTCTGTTGGGTGGACAGGAGGCAGCCAAGGCAAGACTAGAGACTAGCTGGTCCTCGGAGGCCTGAGGGCTCTAGCAGGCCTCTAGCACTTGCATTTTCCTGCCAGGACCAGCCAGGCCTGGTTTCCTCTTTAGCACAGGGTCTCGTCCTCTTCTTCTGGGCCATGTGCGAGGACAGCTGTCCATCCCACATCTGCCATAAATACCTCCGCAGTGGCTGGGTGGTCCCTATGCTCGGATAAGGGGGCACCCAGGTGCCACCTCCTGTTTATCACAGCGGATTCCTTCTCTCCGTGCATGACACCTGTAGCCTGGGGCTTAGTGTGCCTGGGAGAAACAAAAACGACACCACTCATCTTGTTGTCACAGGCTGAGTCCCCAGGGCCACCTCCTGGCCACAGTGAGATGTAAGCCCCTAAACCCTTGTTCCTGACTCACTGGCCAGGCTGGCTCTGAGGCTGCCGACAATTACCAGCTGAGAACAGCAGCCCACACAGCCCCCCTGCCTGGGAATCAGAGTAGAGATGTATGTGATACAAGTTTAGAATTCAGTTGTAGGGGTTCCCCCACCCCCGCCATCGGGACATGGGAGCCTGAGTCCCTGATGTTCCGCCTGTGACCACCCTGCCCCTCAACCTCACCCCACCATGACCTCCCAGTGTGCAAGATGACCTGCCACAAGAAGTGCATGCACAAGATCCAGACCTACTGCTCCTACCCGTGCGGGAGGAAGGTGAGCACACCGCGGCCGGGTGCTTTCCAGAGCAATACTAGGTTCAGGCCGAGGTGCACCCAGCCAAGCACACCTAGTTCTGCCTGAGCCCCCTCAGGCAGGGCCAGGCTTGTGTTGCATCTTGGACTCTAGCCCTGCTTGTCTCTTCTCTGGGCGGTGGAGGGAATTCCCCCCTGACTGTGTCCACAAGGAAGGCAGGGTCCCGAGCTCTGGGCTGGCAGCAGGAGCCTCTCCACCACCGAGCTGACCTCTGCAGCCCACTGCAGTCAGCAGCCTACAGTGGGGGATGAGGGACAGAGGGACGGAGCCCACAGAGGAGGCCTGAGGTGTGGACAGAGAGGACAGCTAACCCGGCTTCACCTCCACCCCCGGCATTGCAGAGCGAGCTGGGTGCAGAGCCGGGCCACTTTGGTGTGTGCGTGGATAGCCTGACCAGCGACAAGGCCTCAGTGCCTGTTGTACTGGAGAAGCTTCTGGAACATGTGGAGATGCACGGCCTGTACACCGAAGGCCTCTACCGCAAGTCAGGCGCCGCCAACCGCACGCGGGAGCTCCGGCAGGCACTGCAGATGGGTGGGTACCATGGCAGGTGGGTAGCGGGCAGGCACATGCAGGGCTCCAGCCTGAGCTGTGCTCACCAGCCCCGCCCACCCTCCCCACAGACCCCTCGGCCGTCAAGCTGGAGAACTTCCCCATCCACGCCATCACCGGCGTGCTGAAGCAGTGGTTGAGGGAGCTGCCTGAGCCCCTTATGACCTTTGCCCAGTATGGTGATTTCCTCCGAGCTGTGGGTGAGTCCCGTGATGGTGGCAGGGGCAGGCAGGCAGTTGGTGGCAGAGGTCATAGCCACAAGCACACTGTGGCTAGCCAAGGAGGCAGGACCACCTAGTCACAGCTGAGAAACCAAGGCCTAGGCCCTGATGGTGTGGTTCAGTGGGTTGCATGTCACCCCGCAAACCAAAAGGTCACCAGTTTGACTCCTCATCAGGGCACATGCCTGGGTTGTGGTGGGCCAGGACCCCAGGCTGGAGCATGTGCTAGAGACAACCACTCAATGTCTCTCTCACAGCATTGATGTTTCTCTCCCTCTCTCTCTCCCTCCCTGCCTTTCTGTATAAAAAATAATAAATGAAAAAAAATTTTAAAGAAAGAAAAAAAGTGGGGGTTTGAGTGAGTGGATGTGGCCAGGATCCCTCTGTGGCACTGCATTGCCTCACATGGCGGGAGGCTCTCCTGTCCCCAGTGTGTTGGGGTGAGGCCCATAGGCAGCTGACACCTTGGCCTTCCTAGAGCTGCCTGAGAAGCAGGAGCAACTGGCTGCCATCTACGCCGTCCTGGAGCACCTGCCGGAAGCCAATCACAACTCCTTGGAGCGGCTCATCTTCCACCTGGTCAAGCAAGTGCCCACCACTGCTCTCCGTGGGACTGGGGTCCCTGCCAGAAGCCCCCACCACCCAGTCCCGGGCGGGTGTCCTCTGCTGGTTCTGCCCCTGCACGTGGGCCCACATTAAGGGGTCTAGGAGGATTCCCCCGCCGTCCCCTAACTGCCGCTTGCTGCACAGGGTGGCCCTGCTCGAGGACGTGAACCGAATGTCACCCAGTGCGCTGGCCATCATCTTTGCGCCCTGCCTCCTGCGCTGCCCTGACAACTCAGACCCATTGACCAGCATGAAGGACGTCCTCAAGATCACTACGTGAGTGCCAGGCCAGCCCCACCCCGCGCGTACTCTGCGTGGCCCTGCCAGCGACCCCTCCCAGTTTTTTTGAGACTAAAGAACTGGAAAGGAGGGCAGGCACTCAGCCCTCGTCACTGGGCAGCAGCTGACATGAAGCCAGTGTTCGCAGCGGCTGGCAGCAAATAGATGTGCTGGTCTCCAGGTTTCTTCTGTCCCTGAGCCGTCCGAAAAAGTTCCTCAGAAAACCTCAGATCATCAGACATCAGTCACTAAGAGGACATTGTTTAGGCGACGAGAAAACAAGAACCTGTCTCTATAGGTGGCTTTCACGAGGCAAAACACACTAAGATGGCCTAGCAGTACAGCCCCTAGGCCACACTTGTCACAGTTAATGAACAGTGACAGGCAGCGGAGAGGAGCCTGGCCTGGCCTGACAGATTTGCTTCCAGCCTCTTCCAGCACAGCCTTTGCTTCTTGCTTTCTTATGTGCTGGTGGTGATGAGGACATTGAGTTGTGACTGCTTCTCCATCCCAGCTGAGTTCTCCCATAGTGAGTTCCCCGGGTGGAGCCCCTCTGGTACTGACCTCTCCGGGCTGTGCCCCGTCCTGCCCTGCTCCCCCATCCGCAGTACTGACCACTCAGGCTGGCCCTGGCTCCTGAGCAGATGAGCTGCTGGTTAGAGTGCACGTTCTAGAGCCCTTGGGCCCAGCTGCCTGCAGCCCTTAGGACAAGTCGCCTAGCCTCCCTGCACTTCATACTCCTTTGTGAAATGGGATAATCCCCACCCTGCAAGGTGGCTGAGGAGTCGCTTACTCCAACCACCTGCATACTTTCTCCTTCAAATAAGGAGGCTTGTTGAGATGAGAACTCAGGCTCAGAGAGGTGGAGTGAGTTATCCAACGTCACACAGCAAGTGAGCTGGGGTCCAGATGGGAGCTACAGCCACATCACTGTGCCGCTGCCTGGTCTCTGGATGGGTCTCCACCTTGGCCACAGTGCTGTCTCCAGCCAGCACCTCCCTGGATACCAGGTCCCCTGGCCAGCCATCTCTGGAGGCCCTAAGTGAGTCACCCTCTCAATGGGCCTTCTCCACAGATGTGTGGAGATGCTGATCAAGGAACAGATGCGGAAGTACAAAGTGAAGATGGAGGAGATCAGCCAGCTGGAGGCTGCCGAGAGCATCGCCTTCCGCAGGCTCTCGCTCCTGAGACAGAACACTGTGAGTGCACCTTGTGGAGCGGGGCCCGTGCTGGGGTGGGGCTGGAAGACGGCCTGGGTAGAAGTGGCCCTGTGAGCAGGGCTTGGGTGATGGGGCTTGGGTGTCAGGACAGGGTCTTACTTCCCTTACCAGGCACAACCCCAGCCACAGGCAGCCTGGTCAGGGGCCAATTCCTACCTCAGCCAACCACCGCCCTCTCTATATCATGCCGACTGCCTCTCTCAGGGCAATAGGCAACCTGTCACCCACACGGTGGTGTTTCATTCTCCAGCCACGGTCCTTGCTGTCTTGGACCCTGCCCATGGGGGACCGATCCCACAGAAGTGGCCCAGAGTGGGGGTTAAGAGGGACTTAAGAGGGTGGGTCCTGGGTTTCCATGGGAGGACCATGTGCTTGTCCCCATGGTCAGATGTGGCTCAGTGCCCATGATACAGCCAGTGTCTTAGTCATGGTCCCATGTGATCACCCTCTCTTCATCTCTCCCCCAGCCATGGCCTCTCAAACTGGGGTTTTCATCTCCCTATGAGGGGGTCCTGGTATGTACGCCATCAGAGGGCCCACCCTGTACGTCTTCAGTGCAGTGCATGCTGGGGTTTCCCTCTGCCTCCAGGGTCCTAGTAGGATAGGCCCAGCATGTCCTAACCTCTAGAAGTGCATGCTGAGGGAGGCCTATTTCCTGCTGACTACCTGAGCTGAGGACAACTAACCAGCTATGCCTGGGCCACTGGATCCCCGAGTCATCCCTAAAGAAGCCTCACTAAGCCCAGCTGTCCATGGCAGAACTAACCTCCCCCAGAGCTGTGCATGCTACCTTCTCTCCACCCACCAGTGCTGACCCCACCCACCTGAAGGCGCCAGCCAGACCTGCTGTTTCTCTGTTGCAGAACAAGAGCCCTGTGGCCCGGGGATGCAGCAGTGGCCCGGAGGAGCTGGGGGTGCTGCCAGAGGAGGAGACAGCTGGCCATGACGAGGACCGGGAAAAGGAGATCCTCATCGAGCGGATCCAGTCCATCAAGGAAGAGAAGCAAGTGTTCCTCCATCCCCTTGCCTCGTCTGCACCACCCAACCCCCATCCACTAGCCCCTCCACTGTGAATAGGGAACCTAGCCATTAGAGGGCCAGTGAGCAAGGCTCAGTTCCACTGTCCAGTGCCCGCTGCATGGAAGGCTACTGTTCCAAACCACAGCCAGTCTGAGGCTCTGTTTAAACCTCATGCTTGACCACAGGGAACCGTGGTGACCCATAGGGGTGATGTTCAAACTTTGTGTTGAAGGTGGCCTTAGCTAGGGTGACCGACTAATTCGTGCCCAGTCGAGATGTGAGTATGAAAGGGGGTACTACTTAAAAATTACACCAGGCCCTGGCTGGTGTGGCTCAGTGGATTGAGTGCTGGCCTGCAAACCAAAAGGCTGCTGGTTCGATTCCCAGTCAGGGTACATGCCTGGGATGTGGGCCACTTCCCCATTTTGGGGGCATGCAAGAGGCAACTAATGGATGTTTCTTGCACACATTGGTGGTTCTCTCCCTCTCTCCCTCCCTCTAAAAAAAATAAATAAAATCTTTAAAAATAAATAAAATAAAAGTAAAAATTATGCCAGGAGAACAGATGTGGCCCAGGGAGCCTGGCCACCCTAGTCTTACAGAGAAGGGCGCTCCAGGCAGAGGGAACAACAAACACATACAAAGGTCCTAAGGCAGGAGCTCCTTACTTGCTCAGTACCAAGCCAGATGCCAGGCTTTGCCCAGCAGCCTGACACCTTCCTGTGAGCTTTGCAGGGTCAGGGGCATTTTGGGCTGGGAATGCTTTGGGGGGCGGGGTGTGATTCTGGGTACAGGGAGTCCCACCCAGGACCAGGATGGCCTGCTCTGTCCCCCAGCATCTTGGCACTTTACATGGGGTCTCTCTCCATGGGAATAGCCTTGGACATGTGACCCCTCTCACCTGCAGGGAAGACATCACCTACCGGCTGCCAGAGCTGGACCCTCGGGGCTCTGACGAGGAGAACCCAGACTCAGAGACGTCAGCCAGCACTGAGAGCCTGCTGGAAGAGCGGGCTGGGCGGGGGACCTTGGAAGGTCAGTATTAAGGTAGCGTCTGCTTTTTTCCTCCCATGTCCACCCCCGGCAGGCCCCTGGGTGAGGGTCTGTCCACTAGCCCTGAAGCTTCAGTAACTCTGCCATCTGTCTTTCAAAAGGACCCCCTGCACCTGCTCTCCCTTGCCCCAGTGTGCCCACCCCAAACCCCCTCCCTGAGGTGGCCACCCCTCCGAGACGAAGGCCGTCGTCCTTCATGACGGTCAGAGTGAAGACCCCCCGGCGGACCCCCATCATGCCCACGGCCAACATCAAGCTCCCACCTGGCCTGCCCTCCTACCTCCCTGGCCGGGCACTGGGTGTCCAGGAGGCTGCTGTCCTATTGAGGCGCCGAGAGCCACCTGCCCGCCGCCCGGACCAGGTACACTCTGTGTATGTGACACTGGGTGCACACGTGCCCGTGCAGGGCACTCCGGAGCCCCTGGACAAGGACGACCAGCCACCGGGGGCTAAGCGGAGGTACTCAGACCCCCCGACCTACTGCCTGCCCCCCACCTCAGGCCAGGCCAATGGCTGATGGCCTGCAATGCCAGAGTCCAAATATCTGGGATCGCCCTGTGCCAGAGCTCCAGACCAGCATTCAGCTGTTCGAGAAGGATCTGGAATGAAAAGCCCCAAGAGTAATGTGAGGTGGGCACCAGCTCCATGCAGAACCCAGGCAGGGAGAGGCCGACCAGGGCTGAGCCCCAGTGCTGCACAGATGGGCTGCCCAGAGCCCCATATCCTGGCAGGCAGCCTGGCCTCTCCCCCTCCCTTTTGTACGGTTTTACAGTTAACTGTTATTTTGTACCTGGTTTACATAACTTTGAACTGTAACAGCCTTAACAGAAGACCAAATTGTTTTTTATATGTGTATGTACAAACTTTTATATTA
Source organism: Anoura caudifer (assembly GCA_004027475.1). Taxonomy (NCBI): domain Eukaryota; kingdom Metazoa; phylum Chordata; class Mammalia; order Chiroptera; family Phyllostomidae; genus Anoura; species Anoura caudifer. The sequence goes on along the minus strand of PVKU01000054.1, from coordinate 134,861 downwards.
ACACCCTGCCTCGCCTTTATAACCTGGACACAGACTTCAAAGTGAAGCCCACATGGCCACCTCACCTCAGAGGCTCAGGCCGCACTGAGGACAGCTTGGACCAGGGATTTGGACACTTGGGGCACCTGACTGCCCCAGTCTGTCTGGGACTCATCCTCAGGCCTGGCCCGCAGCCACCTGACCCACACTCAAAGGAGCGGTGGAACCTTCCATGGTGATCCAGGTTGTTGGCTTGGAGTGAGGACATGAGGTGGGGGGCAGCCTCCACCTGGGACACCACAGACCTCACATCCAGAGAGACTCAAATGTGGCCATCACTCTCTCCACTGTTCCCTGAATGGAGGAGGCCGCCCTTGGCACTGCCTGCCCCATGTGGCAGAACAGGAACTCAGGACTGCTGACGGGCTAGGAGGGCAAGACCGGGGTTTGCACATCCCCACAGTGACAGCCTGAGGAATCTCCAAAGTGGGGCTTCCCTCTCTCAGGCTCCACTAACTCTCTGGATACCTGGACAGATGGCCCCTGGTCTGGGACTAGAGGTATCCTACAAACCATGTGAAATAAAGAAAAAGTGCCTGAGAGGTGTTTGCCTGTGGTACCTGCTCTGGGTTGGAGGAGCATGTCGCCACCTCTGGGAGGACCTGTGTGGATCCTCCAGCAAACAGTGTTGTTGGAATGTCACACATACCCTTCACCAGAGGGAGTTGGGCCTGGTGGAGGCGCACACATATCCATCCGGAAACCAGAGGAAGCAGAGAGTTCTTAGAGCTGCGTTCAGTGAGGAGAGCCTGCTGTCCTGAGAGCTGCCTCTTAATATCCTGTTTCAGCACCCAGCCTCCCCCAGCTGGGGCCATCCAGCCTGTGGGGACAGGGGCCAAGGGCTTCACAGGGCCAAGAGCAACCTCCCCATCTACAAGCTCCCAGGCTACAAACTAGTCCCAAACTGGGAACTGGCTGGCAGGTGGGGCCCATGAGGGTGGGCAACCAGTTGGAACTTGCCAGCAGGTGGGGAATGGTACAGACTACACCTGCAGGAGAGTTGTGGGGGGGCTGTCCAAGGTCACATGGGATGGGATGTGACTGGGATTCAAATCCTGCTGGGTCTGCCTCTAGATTCTCCCTTTACCCATCCTGGGCTTGGTCTCATACATTGTGTCGTGTGAGGGCAGCCGGCCCACTGGCAGGATTGGCATACAGGTGACCTGAGGGCAGGGAAGATCAAAGGGTTGCATTCTAGGGTCATCCCTGGGGGCCCAGTGGGTTCTTTCCATGGGGGCTTGGGCCTTGGGTGTGGCCCAGCCCCAGCTCTTGCTCCAAGGGCTAACTTGTGTCCCCCTTGATGCAGGCACTAGCTCTCCATTTCCCAAGGGAGAAAATGGAGGGAAAGGCGGGAGGGTTGAGTCAGGGCTGGGACCCAGACTCCTAACCACGCAAGTTTGAATGGTCCCCCAGGCCACGAATTCCGAAGTCCACGGTCATGATCTCTCCACCCCCGCCCCAAAGAAATTAGAGAAGGCTGCCTGGATGTAGGAGAGCTCAGTATGGAAAGCACCCTGCCAGGAGTGAGTGTGTTGAAAAAAATTTTGAGCAGGGTACGCGTTACACGTGGGCCTGACACCGAAGAACGTGGTCCTCTCAACCCTTCCTAAAGGGTTAAGGTGTTCACGAGGAAAAGAAGCAGTTCGGCCCTAAGTAAACATGGACAGGATGGCCTCTCTTTGAACCAAGACGTTACTCCCGCCCTAACGATGGGACAGCTAACGAAAGTACGCCCCCCGGAAGGAGGTCAAATAGAAGCACTTCCGCCCTTTTTTAAGATGGCGCCGGCGGAAGGGGCTGGGTATTGCTGTAGTGATGGCCGCGTCGAGACTGGAGTTGAATCTGGTGCGGCTACTGTGCCGCTGCGAGGCGATGGCAGCAGAGAAGCGGGACCCGGACGAGTGGCGCCTGGAGAAGGTGAGAGAGCCTGCATTGCTGCGTAGATCTCGACCACCGTAAGGTGGTGTCCGGAGCTAGCAGCCGGTCTCCACAGCCCACCATCGGCCCTGGCCACGCCCTTTCGGTGGGCTCCGCCACGTCGGCCCTGGTACCCGGAGCACAGCTGGCCCCGCCTCCTTGACTTTGGCCCCTCCCGTTTCCATTCCTGCCCTGTCCCAGCCCCAACCCCTCTTTGGACTCTACCCTCTTCGTGCATGATGCGAGGGAATGGGATACCCGGCTGACCCCCACTTTTCCTCCCCAGTACGTGGGAGCTCTCGAGGACATGCTGCAGGCCCTGAAAGCCCACGCGAGGTGAGTACAGGCGACCAGAGGGGGCTAATCCTGAGCGGGGTGTGGGGGCAGTGTACAGGCCACAGGGGTAGATTCTGTGCGGGACCTCTAGGCTCTGGTCCCTGCTGCGACCCTTCCCTGAACCAAAGACAGCAGGCAGGTTTTCTTTTTCTATGTCTCACCATCTAGCAAGCCGGTCCCCGAGGTGATCAATGAATATTCCCGCAAAGTTGACTTTCTGAAGGGGATGCTGCAGGCAGAGAAGCTGGTGAGCACCGGAGCCTCTTTCCTCAGCTTCCTCAGCCCCCATCAGGCTCTCCTGAGTCGCCAAGACCCAACCCTATGGTGACCCCTCTTCCTTCTTCTGCAGACCTCATCCTCGGAGAAGGCACTAGCCAACCAGTTGCTGGCCCCTGGCCGTGTGCCCACCACAGCAAGGGAGCGGGTGCCTGCCACCAAGACAGTCCATCTGCAGTCCCGGGCGCGATACACCAGTGAGATGCGGAGTGAGCTGCTAGGCACGGTAGGGCTCCCTCCCTGGTCCTTGGGATCCCTTCAGTCTGGAACATGAGTTCAGTGCCTGGGGAGTGGCCAAAACAACAAATACTATCAGGAGCAGGGACCCTAGGGGCCCTCTGCACTAGTCTGTAAAACAAGGCTTCCCAACAGAGGGGGCATTCTGGCGAGGATTTTGCTAGAGGAACAGGAGTTTGTTTCAAAAGTGGCACCTGTCTGGTTAAGCCACAGAGTTAGCCCAGTGCAAGGTTTGGCTCCTGGCTTGCCACTTGCCATTTGCTGCAGATACACAAGATTTTTTTCATCTGTAAAATAGGGTGACAGGTGCCTTTCTGGCACTTTACATAGATCAGCTAAACCATTCAAAATAGGAACTGTTGACACTGCCAGTTTATAGTTGAGGAAACTGAGGCTCAGAGGTCGCAGGACTAGCCCAGGGCCCTGACTAAGGGTGCAGGGGTTCTGAGAGCAGAAAGGACAGTTTTGGGGGCATGACAAGGTGGGTGATTTCCTGCCCGTTCTTTTCCCCACAGGATTCTGCAGGAGGTGAGTCTCCCTGAGCAGAACAGGACTCAAGTCCCAGCTGCCTGGGACATGATATGTGTCCTTGCTGCTCCCCTTCCCTTGTGCCTCATCTGTGTCCATCACCAAGTCATGTCTGGAGGGGGCAGTTGGGACAGAGGATATGGTCCCCAGAAGAAACTGGAGGGAGGAACCTGGGGCCAGAGAAAACCCAGACCAGGATGAGGAAAACAACCCAGACAAGAGGGCTTTGGAGCTAGAGTTTTGAGGCATGATCAGTTGGGAAAGGACCTATGGGTAGCAGACACATCCCAGGTAATTAATGGTCAAGAAGCTGGAACACAGAAAATCAATCCTTTCCTCCTTTCTGCTTGGTCTGTTCCTCTTCCAGAGCCAAAGCTGGATGTGAGGAAGAGGACGTGAGTATCTTCAGCCCTTGGGCAGCACTGGGCGGGGAAAGAGGGCTGGATAAACCCCACGAGTGTCTAAATCACCCATCAGACACCACTTTTGGGAATGCTTTACCCAGAAGCCAAAGCAAATAAGGGGAGACTTAGCCCCAAGTACAGCAGTGGCTGTAGCCATAACCTCTGGGTTCCCTGGGAACATGTTAGTCTCTTCCCCTCCCCCACGCTGTCTCATGTCCACCTGTCCACTATGTGTAAGGTCAGTGGGGTGGCAGGGCCCAGGCCAGGGGATGAGAAGCAGTCGGCCGCTGAGCTAGACCTCGTCCTGCAACAACAACAGAACCTCCAGGAGAAGCTGGCAGAAGAAATGCTAGGCCTTGCCCGGAGCCTTAAGACCAACACCCTGGCTGCCCAGACTGTCATCAAGAAAGACAACCAGGTATGGGGACTATGGCAGCTCTGCAGCTTCTGCCTTAGGGCATTAGAGAAGGTTGCCCAGTAGAGGGGCATCGGAGCTGGGACTTGGCTGGATAAATAGGAGTTTAGTAGAAGGCAAAAATGGCATTTCTAGCGGAGGAAACACCACTAGCAAGGGCCAAGAGGTGCTGACTTGCCCCAAGATGGCAGGGAGAGAGGATGCACTTAACCCCAGTCCTGTCAATACTTGCCCACCTCACCCCTAGACCCTGTCGCACTCACTCAAGATGGCTGACCAGAACCTGGAGAAGCTGAAGACAGAATCAGAGCGACTGGAGCAGCATGCACAGAAATCAGTCAACTGGCTGCTTTGGGCCATGCTTATCATTGTCTGCTTTATTTTCATCAGTATGATCCTCTTCATCCGTATCATGCCCAAACTCAAATAAAGACCTGTTCCAGCCCACCCCATCTGTCCTCTATCTGCCCTTCACCCCTATCCAATGGTATCTTTTGGGGGTGGCAAGATGGCAAGGCCCTTGGAAGCCCCAGGGAGCCACAAAGACTGAATGTGCCGGGGAGGAAGATCAGGCTGGGGGCAGGGGTGGTTACTGCAAAGTGCCCCCCCACACACACTTTCCCTTGGTACCTACCTCACACCAGACAAGGCAGGGCCCCTAGAAGCCCCAAGAGACCCCAGTCTGCTAGAGTCAGAACCAAACACAGTGCCTCAGCCCTAGGGAGTCAGGGCAAGTGAGGCCTGGAGCATGGGGGAGGAATGGGGCCTTGTCTGAAGGTCAGCCTGGAGGAGGGGCATCAGTGTCGGGCCTTCCTTGCAGTTAAAGGTGGTAATTTAGGGGCAGTGCTCAGCACAGCCTAAGCTCTCAGGACAGTGCAGATGCTTCACACAGTCATTCGGCAAACCCAGGAGGGTTGGTGGAGTCCCTGCCCTGCTCAGGCCATAATCTGATCATTCCAGATGAGAACTGGAGGGCACTGGAGATGGGACCCTGGAAGGGGTCATGAGTGGGAGTCCAGGGTAACAGTGGGTCCTGGCATCTGCCTGCCCTTACTTCAGACTCTGGGGGCAAAGCCTGGGAGGGTGGTGACCAGGCCAGCTCAGTGAGGGAAGGTGGACTGGTGCACAGGAAATGTCTGTTTCAGACCCTGGGAGCATGAGCAGGCACTGTGGGACACTCATGGAGGTGCCCCCACGTGGATCTGCACCAATGTGGGTACAAAGCCACCAGATAGAGCTTTTTAGAAGATCTAGTGACAACTTTTTAAAAATAGATCATAGAAAGGCTCATGCCTGTGACCCAGGAGTAGTTCAGTGTTAAGGAGCCTGTTAATAGCCACATGAATGCATCAAGAAACAAAACCACAGAGTAGACAGGGTGAAATGGCACTTTGTACTGTTGCTGAATAGTACAAAGGTCTGTTACTCAAAGACTAAATACTAAATGAGGAAGAGATGGATTTTTTCCCCTCATTTAACTGAAAAACCTCAAGCCAAAGGCAGCATTGAGTTTAATGGACAAATGCTGAAAGTTCTACCATCAACACGAGGAGGTGGAGCACCCATGGCCCACTCACCTCCCCCAGTGATTTAACATTGTCTGGAGGTGTTGGCCAGCACAGCTGGACAAGAAGATACATGAGACTAAAAAATGGGAAAAGGTGAAATATTTTCAGGTGATATTACTTTATGAAAGACCCAAACAAACTAAAAAGCTATTTTCTTTTTTATTTTTAATTTATTTTTTATTGAATTTATTGGGGTGACGTTGGTTAATAAAATTGTATAGGTTTCAGGGGCACAATTCTATAACATCATCTGTATATTGTAGTGTGTGTTCAGCACCCCAAACCAAGTCTCTGTCACCATTTTAAAAAGTTACTTTGCTCTGGCCAGTGTGGCTCAGTCGGCTGGGCGTCTTCCCACAGAAAGAAAGGTCCTTGGTTTGATTCCCGGTTAGGGCACATGCCTGGCTTACAAGCCTGGTCCCCAGCTGGGGCATGTACGAGAGGCAATCGATCCATCTCACATCAGTGTTTCTCTCCCTCTTTCTTCCTCCCTTCCCCTCTCTCTAAAAAGTAAATAAATAAAGTCTTTTTTTAATATAAATAAAAAGCTATTTTAATGAGAGGATTCAATAAACTAGCAAGGGACTTAATGAATGTTTAAACTAGTTTCCTATCTGCAAAACAATTTGAAATATATTGAAAGATCCCATTTATGATAACAACAAAGTAGATACACTACCTGGCTAAACTAACTGCCTGGATATGGGAAGAGCTGCTAAAAACAAGGCAAGAAAAGATTTGCAGGAAATAAACAGGAAAAGAAATACAAATGGTTTCTAAATTTTTTCACTAACCAGGTTAAACGAGATTTAAAACAAAATGCATTTGCCAGATATTGTGATAACATGAGGGTTGCAAAGGTTTTTGGAAAACCAGTGTTTCACTGATGAACAGATCATCAGCACAGCCTCACCGAAGAACAACTTAACAATGTGTTTCCATATTTAAATGCATAGGTCCCTTTGCTGGGGCAGTTCCACTTCTAGGGTTTTATCCCACAGATAATCCTCACACGTGTGACCAAAGAAATTGGCACGTGAATATTTTTGCGGTATTGTCTGTAGTGAGGAAAATATATTTGTCATTGAAATAGGATCTCTCCAGAAGGAGACACAATTAAAAGCTGCTTCTGGAGACAAAGGAGCATGAAAAACTCATTTTTTCCCCCTAGGCATCTTTCTATTGTTTGAACTTTATCTAAACATACATCTGGTTATTTAGAGGAATATTTTTGTAAGTGTAATTTTTTTTGTAAATAGGTAAGTGCAAAGTTCGCCAAAACCACCAGTTTTCCGGCAAATAAACTGAGGCTCAGAGAGGGTGCCATCGTCCCCAGACAGACAGCAAGTCGGGGTCTTGGTTGGACTCGAACCTTGGTTTCATGGATGTGAGTCCACTTCCCACGTAGCCAGGCCCTGCCCGGCTCCTCCCCTCAGCTCCGCCCCCATTTTGCCGAGCCGCCCCAGTAGTTGGGTCCAGCCTGCAGTTAAGGTACAACTAGGATTCAAGCTACGCTGAGAGTAGACCCAGGCTCGGAGCCCCGGACGCTGGGACAGGTGACCCCGAAGGGAGCGGTCCTTGCAGCGCGTAGCCCGGGAGGGGATCCCCGGGGACCTCTCGGGGGTGGTAACCGTGGGCTCATTGCGCCTCAGCTGGCGAGGTTGCGTCTGCGCGGGGGTTAACCCGAGCCAGGCCGGAGAAGCGAGATGGTGTCATGGTCATTTGCATAGGCCTTTCCGGGTTAGGCAGCGGAGTGCTTTAAGCACCAATCGCGTGTGTCTGACGAAAACAGCGGGGGCTGTGGAACGCGCCCGTGACTGCAGAGTTGGCTGTTACCAGGTTTGCCACTCCGCGCGTCCACCCGCGGTGCCCTCCTTCAGGTACGTACTTCTTCCATGTCCACAGGCCGCCCGCCGACCACCCCCGCCACGCGCGGGCCACGACAACGGTCCCCGCAGGATCCGCCGGTCGGCCCCGGGACGGCCGAGTGGCTCCTCCCCAAGATCGATGCCCAACCGGGTCCCCCACCATACCCACGGCTCCCGGGGGGACCTGCAGACCCGCCCTCCTGGCCCAGGGCCCCCGGTGAGTCTGAAGAGTCTGAACGGGAGGAGGGTCCCCAGGCCGAGCCTAGGTAGAGGATTCATTCCCCTCAGTTTAAAGGATTCCGGCCCCTTCCTGATACCCTCATTAACTCCAAACTGATTCCTGCGGGCGTCTGCAGCATCTGGTGCCTCCAGGCCTTGAAACCAGCGGCCCCTGCTCCCTGTGCCAACCGCAGCCAGGAGCTCACAGGGCAAGGCCTAAGAAGATTGTATTTGAGGATGAACTGCCCTCCCAGGCCCTCCTGGGCACCAAGAAGCCTGTTGGATCCATCCTTGAGGGACATATGTCTAGGCCATACCCAGTGCCTGACTATGAGCTGTAAGTGTCCCCCATGTGGTTGCTGAGGCCTGGGGACAGGAAAGGGGCACTGAGTCTGGGGCTTTGACAAGTGAATAAGAGTTGACCAATTGGTTAGAAAAAAAAAAGGACGTTTTGAGCAGGGTGCCCAGCATGAGTTAAGAAAAACAAATTGCACTGATTGGGAGAACGGCAGGGGTTCTTTACACTCACGCTCTGCCCTGCTCTCAACACCGTCCCCTCCCCACAGTAAGTACCCGGCAGTGAGCAGTGAGAGGGAACGGAGCTGCTACGATGCGGTGTTTCAGGACCAGTATGCAGAGTTCTTGGAGCTCCGGCAGCAGTTGGGCTCTGCACAGAAAAAGCTCCAGCAGCTGAAGGCCCTGCTGATGTCACTGCCCCCTCCCCGAAGCCAGGTCAGCAACCAGGTGGAAACCACTGCCCCACAGCCCTTCCAGGTGGCCAGACCCTGGCCTCTAGCACACCCACTGGGTCCCAATCTCCAAATTCTTCCTCCTCCAGACTGGGCAGGCACCACCACCCATGAGCCAACATCAACCCTTAAGGTCCTCCCTATGTGGGTCACCGTGTCTCTCTGAGCCTCAGTTTCCCCATCTCTCCTTGGATCCAGCACTCCCTGATTCCCTCCTCTTTCTTCTTCCCTTGTAGAAGGAGGCTCAAGTAGCCGCCCGTGTCTGGAGGGAATTTGAGAAGAAGCGGACGGTGAGTCATGGTCTCCTGAATCTCACAGCCTGGCCTTTGCACCCCTGATACTCCCATAAGTGCCCAGTTTCACAGAAAGAAAACTGAGGCTCAGAGAGGAGAAACCAAGGGTCAAGCAGCTTGAGGGCCGTGGGCCAGACTGCCACAAGGACTTCCCTGGCTCTCACCCTGCCCAGGACCCCATCTTCCTGGACAAACAGGCCCGCTGCCGCTACCTGAAGGGCAAACTAAGGCACCTCAAGGCGCAGATCCAGAAATTCGACAACCGAGGAGACAGCGAGGGTTCTGTGTACTTCTGAGCTACGTGGCAGACAGGCAGAGGGTCCCACCTCACCGTCGCTTCTCTTTCTACCTCCTAGCCTTAGCTCTTGCTCTTCCGCTCACGTAGGGTAGCTTTCCCTGATTGCAAATGCCTCAGCCTTTGAAGCTTAGTTCTGACGACCCCTACTCAAGAAATTCTTCCCAGGACCTTCTCCCAGACTCCCAACCCCTGGAAGCAGGTGCTGCTTTCCAATCCCAGTGGAATAAATATTTCTGAAATATATTCTATATATAGCTGTCACCAAAAAATTGTTCTTCCATTTTCCAGAGGAAAAAAAATCAAGGTTCCAAGATACAGCTTTGCCCAGGGTCTCCGGGCCAGTATGAGTCCTAGTCTGTCCAGGGCACTCCCTCTCTTCCTCAAGTGGCCCTTTCTGTGGGAAGGGAGGGGCCAAGTGTTCCCACAGGTCCAGTAAAGGAGACAAAGGTCCTTAGAGTCTTGGCAGGGTAGCCTCCTGGAAAATTCACGTGATGTGATGCTGGGGGCCACCTGAAGGGGGCAGATGCAGCTTGCCTACAGAAGGTCCTGACACCAACTAGTTAAATGGGTCCCTGTGATTTTCCACTTCCGGGCATTGCAAGCTGAACTGTGATTGACAATGGGCACTGTGTGGGCACAGTTCACACACCTGGTGTGGGGCTCAGGTGCATGGGACACTGGTAGTTCCAGGTTCCCCATGGGGCCATGTGCTGGTGCCCTCTTTTGAGTCTTGGCCTTTCAGGGGAGCCACAAGGGACACGGACAATCAGGAAAGCAGATTGTGGGCACAGAGGTCTCAGTCCCTGGGCCTGCCCTCACAAAGCCCCTGCTCTCAGGGAAGGCGGCCCTGGGCCCAGTGTGACAGCAATAATGGGGGACCTAACTGCAGTCTTAATAGCCAGGGAGGCTCAAGATGACTTCTTGCAGGAAAGGCTATATGGGCAGGGTTTTGTAGTTCAGCATTCAGGCCTGGACAGACATCAAAGTCTCCAGCCTGGGGACTAGAAACGAAGCAGATGCAGCGGTCTTGCTCAGTCCTCAGATGTCCTGTGACTCTGAGAAATGGGGCACTGCTGTCCAGTCCAACTGAGTGGACATCCATCCACTTACCCACAGGACATTTCAGAAGATGCTGACCCAGTTCAGCCTCAGTGGGTTCCCAGTAGCCAGAGCACAAGACCCTCACTCAGTTCCACAGAGAATGGCCACACACACACACACACACACACACACACACACACGCCCATCTTTCCAGGCCTCCAAGATGGACATGGGGCAGGCTAGGGTACGAATGGGGAGGGCTAAGCACTAGCTGGATGAGACCCAAGCTCTTCCCTCACTGCTTTCATAAGGCCTCAGTCAGGGCCAAGATGCCACCCCCACCACCATCCAGGCCCCCTAGAGCCACAGTCCTGGCAATAACTCCTTTAGGTGCCTTTCACACTGCAGGCTGCAAACTTAAGGCCAGGACAGCCAGGTCCCTGATGGCCTCCACCATCCCATATCAACTTAAGGCCATATTTCAAAGTCTGAGAGAGGGAGAGAAACTATCAGCTGCCTCTCAAGGGGACCTGGCCTGCAACTCGGGCTGCAACCAGGGTCATGTGCAACCCAGGCATGTGCCCTGACGGGAAATCAAACCAGCAACCTCTTGGTTCACAGGCTGATGCTGAATCCACTGAGCCACACCAGCCAGAGCTACAAGTTCTTTAGTTAAATATAGATGCAAACTGGCTCAGGCACAGAAGGGGAAGTCTGGGCTCATGGGACTAAAACAACCAAGGATTTCCAGGTATGGCTGGATCCAGGGCCTCCTGTGGCATCCTAGGAAATTGATCCTCTTTTGGCTCTGCTTTGATTATATTCTCCTAGTTCTAAACCCTGCCATCCAATCCACTGGCCAGCTCTAGGCCACGTGCCCTCCCAGAACCGATCACTGTGGCCAGGGGAATGGGGGGGGGGAGAGCTGTCTGGGTTATCATGTGACAGAATTGGCCCCAGGTGTTTTTTCTGAGGACACTGGAGCCCAGATGCCATGATTAAGGGCCAATCAAAGAAAACAATGAGGTGTTTGGTCCAGGGAAGGTGTGAATCTATGAGGCTCACTCCCTGAAGCCAGAGCCTGAATTTGAACTTGAGCCATGAGCTAGGCTTAACTCCTACACTCACTGGCTGACCTCAACCCCCACTCTCCCCAGCCTGTTTGCCCACAACAGTGTCCAACAAAACCAGCAAGAGGGGATGTTAGTTGTGGGGTTTCCAGGTGGTGGGAATAGGTCCCCACAGTAGGCTGCCCTCCCCTCAAAAGATGACTGAGGCTGTGCAGGTAGGAAATACCTTTATTAATTGGTCTTAATTCATTAACCATGTAGTGTCCAACATGGATCACGTGTCCAGAGGAAGCCACCTGATGCACACGACCCCTGCCTGGCTGCGGCCACCCCTCTAGTCCAGACACCAGGCCTCTGTCCATCACACCAGGGCAGCGAACCCCACCATCCCACAAGTTCATGCCTGAGGTGCTGAGGGACAAGACTGTCCCAGGATTGGAACCTCAGTTCCTCCCCCCATTTTGGCCAGGGGGTTCTTGAGAGGACGAGGCCAGAGCCTGGACCATCAGTCACTTTTTGGTTTCATGATCATTTAAAAAACAGAAAAGACAAACGTTTCACAGTCTTTAAAAAATAGTCTGAGGAGAGAAGCTGGGGTCCTCTGTCTGGGGATCCCCCCTGAGGCTCAAGCAGCCACACCCCTTGAGGTCTGCAGACCAGGCCATGGAGCCCTGGGTCCTGTCCAGTCACTGGCCTGAGCCATAGGGCCAGTTGAAGGTGCTCCCGGACAGCAGCATGTCTCGGATCAGCGTCTCGATGGGCGTCTTGCCCACCAGGCGCATGAAGAACAGCTGGGAGATGAGGGAGGCAGGGACTGCACGCAGGGCGGGGAGCCTCAGCAGCAGGCGCCCAAAGCGCTGGGGCTGGGACGGATACTGGGCCCGAACGTACTCGGTGAGGGCCACCTGCGCCTTCTCCTGCAGACTCTCCACGTGCGCTGGGTCCGAGAGGCCACAGGCATCTGGGAAGACAAGGGCAAGATCACATGGGTAGGACATGGCAGGAAGATACACGGTCCCCAGAGTTACTGGAAGCACCACTGGGGCTGAGGATATGGAGGGAAGGGGGCACGTGGGAGGCGGGGGCCTGGGGCACAAGTGGGGATATCTAAGCAGTGGTCCTCAAGAGAGATGGAGGCGGCCTCATCCGAGGACCATAACAAGAGCACAGGCAGTGATACCTCAAGTGGGGAATAGGACCCCGAGACCTTGACAGGGAGACAAGTGCTAATCAACATGAAGGAAAACAGGGCTGGGGAGGGGACTGAGGGAGAAAGGCACGGCCCAGAGGGGCCTGGGGCATGAGTGAACATGACAGTGTCTAGATGGGGCCCTTTGAAGGTGGGGGCAGAGGAGCCTTCTGGGGAAAGACCGAAGGCAAAGCCCTATTTCTCACATGAAAGCCACCTCCCAGAACGGCCTGGGTCTGGACCCTTCCGGAGCCGAGGCAGCTGTGCCACCAATCCTAGAATTAGGTAGGGCTTTAGCGGCTGGATGATTACAAGTGGCAGGGAGGGTATTAGGACAGCCTAGCCCCTCAACAGGAAGGACCTCAAAGCCACACCCCTTCTCAATCCAGTGCAGCTCTGGTGGCCTGGAGGCTGCCCTAGGGGCAGGTTCGGGGCTCTGGGTCAGAGGTCTGGGGTCCCAGATCTAGGTGCTAGAGCACCCCTGCCTATTTTTGAGAGACGCTTCATAAGTGCTAAGTGGGAAGCACCCTGACCTGGGGGGAGCAAGGGGCCCAAACCAGGTTTCAGAGACCTCCCCTCCCATGCCCCCGGCCCTCCGATGGCAGTGCTGAGGACAAGGAAAACTTTGATGAGGGGATGGAGAATAGGGGGATCTCAGAGAGCCCCAGAATCAGGCAGAGGCTATGGGGACCCAAGTCACCAGTCCAAACCCAGCCTGGGGCCTGGTCACTAGAGTCAGAGTTCTTAGGGAGACCTGGGACCTGGGGTGGGGGCACCAAGGTGACATACTTCCTATATCACCTTCCCCCCATATCACCTCTCCCCCCTCCCCCCCAACCCCCCACCCCCACCTCCAATTAGCATTCACAGCAGGTGCAGGGCCACAGGTCTGGCAGGCAGGGGGCCAGGGAGTGGAGGGCTCTGGGGTCACCCCCCCTCCTCCAAAGAGTCCCCACGTTCCCCCTTTGGAGCACATCTTACCAGGTGTGAACAGCGCGATTGCCTTGAGGCAGCCGTATTCTGCGGAGTCGACCTGCAGGCGACCCAGCTTGTCCACCTGCTCCTGGAAGGCACGCACCTGATCCATGAAGGCCACTGCGCGCTCAGCGGCCATGGGCGCAGCGTGCAGACCAGCTGCGGCCAGCAGCGGCGCCGTGTGCAAGGGTAGTGCCGCCTGTGCAGCGTTCAGCACGAACAGCTCGCTCCAGCTCAGGCGCAGCAGCGCCACCTGGTCGGCCACCGGCAGGTCAGGGAAGAAGGGCGCGTGGCGGGCCCACTCCACTGTGCTGAACAGCAGCCGCGCGGCCAGCTCACACACGTTGTCGATTCCCAGCACTGCGCCCGATGAACCACTGCCCGCGCCAAAGCGCCCGGCCGCCGCGGGGTAGGGTTCGGCGCGCAGCAGCTGCGCGATCAGCTCCGACACAGGCTGCCCGGGAAACAGGTCCCCGCCAGCTACCGCTGCAGCCAGCACAGAACCGGGGGGGCTGCCCGAGGAGGCTGTCACAGCGCCCGGCAGCGAGTGCGGGATGCGGCCACGCTGGACCGCTGTAGGGGGTGCGTAGAGATGAGTAGGAGAGAGGGGAAGGAGAGAGGAGGGGAAGGAGGGGAGAAGGGGAACAGCAGATGGGGGAGGAATGAGGAAAATGGTAAGACGAGGATGGAGAAGCATGGGGGAGGGCCATGAGAGGTCGCGGGAGGAGGAACGGAATAGGGGGAAGTGGATATCCAGAGAATCGTGGGGGGCAGATAGGGAGAAATAAAGGGGGAAAGACAAAAGTCATCAAAGGGTCATTCAGCCCCTTCCCTCTAAGACCCACCACAGCCAGCCTTTCCCTGAAACCCCCAACCCTACCCCATAAGCACATAGCTTGTTGGGAGGCCAGGGCACAGGGCCCTGCAGGCCCCTCCCTCCTCTTCCCTGTGCCTGCAGCCTGAGCCCTTGTCCAGCCAGCCCCAACCCCACCCCTACAGAGAAGGACCATGGTAGGGAGGACATTCCTGGGTGGGAATAGGACCACTGGGTGAGGGCAAATTTCATGCATGCCTGGCCCCCTTCCACTGGACTGTGTAAGCTCCATTCAGCAGCCAGGGAGGCTTGACCTGTCAACCATGCCCCTATCTGTCAATCATGAGTCCCAGAGCTGAAAATGGGGCCAGGGAAGGGGAGCTTTCCTAGAATTTGGGGTCCCTGGCCAGCCTGTCCCTAAAGCGAGTCTTCTCTCCTATGGAGATGGAATTATTACTCTAGCCACCAGCCCTGCCCCAGGCCAGTCATGGCCCCCAAGAGGATCTGTCTGTCTGGGTCCCTGCAGCAGCCCCAGTGCTGAGAATGGAGTCCTGGATAGCAAGTGCTCAATAAACATCAGCTGCCCTCAGTAGCATTGACTGTGAGGAGGGAGACGACTCACTGCTTGCCTCTGCCAGTGTCCCCAGCGACCAGGTAGGTGGGAAGAGGGGCAGATTAGGCAGGGTGCCAGGCAGAGACTAATTAATGAGCTTTAATGAGTTGGCAGGCCCTGTCTCACCACCTCCATGAACTCCTGGTCAACCTGCCATGGAGCAAATGGGGAAGGAGACGTGAGTGGGAGCCAGGGGCAGAAGCAGGGGCTTGGGTTGAGCCTGGCTCTCAGGGGGTGGGGGACCTTCCTCTTCTCCCTTTGCTCACTCAGTTCTAAACCCTACTCCCTTTATTTCTCTATCCCTGGCCATGTTCCCACCTCAGGGCCTCTGTACTTGTTGTTCTCACTCCCTGAGCATCCCTTCCCCAGTCTTCCTCCTCATTCAGCCCAGAATGCAAGGGTTCAAGCCCCAGCCACAACTCTATTGCTCTCATACCCTAGCAAAATGGCCTCACCTCTGTACTCTGAGCTCAGTTTCCCCATCTGTAAGATTTAGGAGATAATTATAATAGATTATTACACCAATCACTGAATGTCATAAGACTCTATCTGACCTGCTTAGGACAGCATTTGGCACACAGTAAGGGCTAAATGGATAGCAATTCAAGCCAAGAAACATTTATTGAGCACCTTCTGTGTTGCAGGACCTGGTTTATAGGCACTGGGGTTATGTCAGAAGACAGAAGTCCCTGTCCTTAGAGAGTAGACATTCTGCTGAGGGAGCAAAGCAAGGTGAATGGAGTGAAGTCAAGGAGATGACGAAGGACCATCAGGAGGGCTTCTATGAGGAGGTGCTGTTTAAACAAACCTTAAAAAAAAAAATGAGGGAGGAAGCCATGCAGGCATCTGGGGGAAGAACATGCCAGGCAGAAGGAACAGCCCTGAGGGAGGACTGTGCTTGGGACATGAGCTGCAATTACAATGGTATCCACCCCTGAGACAGGAGATCTAACGCTCCAATTTGAAGTACATAAGGATTTTAGGCCCAATGGACAAGCGGAGGCAAATCCAGGTGGGGGAAATGGGGAAGAAGAGTCACCTCAAACTTAAAAGGACCAAAGGGAGTGACTAGATAGTTTAAGAGACAGAGTCTGAGCAACCATTCCTAGCTTCTTCTGAAACCCCAGCAGAGAAGAAACCAACTTTCGACCAGAGAGACTCAACTGAAATGTAGGAAGAACTGCCTGCCTAGCCCCTGTGAGTCTAAGCAGACAC
Organism: Anoura caudifer; assembly: GCA_004027475.1. NCBI lineage: Eukaryota > Metazoa > Chordata > Mammalia > Chiroptera > Phyllostomidae > Anoura > Anoura caudifer. The sequence continues at coordinate 118,797 of PVKU01000054.1, read as the reverse complement.
CTGACACCCAGCACAGGAGCCAGCTTCTGCACTGGTGCCCCCCGGCTCCTGTGGAAGTCTCTGAGTACCACTTCAATTTTAAGAGTAGAGTTCTAGGCCTGGGAGCCAGCACATGTCCACCCAAGTCCCCAGGGCAGAGACAAGAGTCTGGGCCTCCCTCTGGCTCCCAGGGCCAAGGGTCAGGTGGAAGGACAGGCTGCCCTTTGACTTAATTGAGCAAATTCCTGCCTTGGGCAAACATAAGGCAGGGGTGGAGTAGGGAGGGAAAGCAAGTCAAATGAAAAAATATGTCCTTGTTCAGAAAGTGGTGGCTAGACTAGGAGGCAGGGATAGGATCACTGAGGTGACAGAGCCAGGGCACCTGCCTCTGAAGGAGGGGGCGGGCAGGAGAACAGTCCTAACACGGGTCCAGGTCAGTGCATCCCTTGCAGCCCCAGCTCCAGCACAGCCATCAGGCAGCCATGGGTAATTGGATTCCTCCAGCCCTGGGCCAGACTGAGGCCCCGTAGGATCTCAGATCGGTGGTAATGAGGTTAGTGGGCACCAGACCTCGAGAGTGAGCGTGAAGGACAGGCCATTTGTCTACCCCACCCCAGGGAAGACTCACCCTCCTTCCTCATGCCCACCCGGAAGCACTTCTTGAGGCGGCAGTATTGGCACTGGTTACGGTGATGCTGGTCGATCTGGCAGTCACGATTGGACCTATGGCCATGCAGAGGTCACCACGTGGGTCACCGTGACACCCACATCTTGCTCCCCAAGCCACCCTGTGAGCCAACTCTGAAGGCTGCACCTGGAAAACACCAGTACCCACCCACCCCACGCTGGGCGGGAGGCCCCAAAAGGGTGCAAAGTCTAAGCCTGCAGTTCTACAATGAGGAATGGACGACTGGGAGTGGGTGGTGACGGATGAATAGGAGTCTGTCACAAGGTAGATTAGCATACGAGGGAGGGTACATTGGAACTGGGTTTTGAAGACAGAATAGTTCCTCAGGTGAAAGGAAAAACAATTACAAGTGGAGAATGCAAGGAGCTAAAGGTTGGAAATGTGAAAATATGAAGGCCTGAACAGTTTCATTTTATGTGGTCATTGTCAGGCTAAGGGGTGAGGTCTTGGTCCCAGGGCAATGTGAGAACCAAGAAGGGACGTGGTCAGGGAGCTAGGATTTCTGAGTTGATTAAGTAGAGGCTAGGCCAGGCCAAGGCCAGTCTATGGGGTCAGCACTGTGAGGTACCCGCATTATTGCCCTGTACAAGACTGCCATGAATGAATGAACCAACGAACAAATGAATGGATGAACAAACTCCTGTCCCCACTTTAAGACTCCACACTCACCTCCCTTCTTCTGGGAAGACCTTCCAACTCCTAACTGAGCCTAAGAAGCTTCCTCCTGGTGGCCCTCAGGGATCGTTGTTGCCTCTCCCAGGGATGGGTCAGGTGGCCCGGCCCTGTACGGCAATGAGCTCCCTGTCCAGAGTCAACCCCAAGCATGAGGTTTCGAGTCCTTGTTCTTCAAATGTCCCTGGCACCTCTTCCCCTTGGCCCCTGCCCTCCATAACTCTCTCCACCCTGGGCTCAGGGCTCTCTGAGGCAGACACACCCGGGCTTCCAGCTGAGCACCAAGAAGTTCTCCCAGAAACAGAGTAAAACACTCAATAAAGTTAAAAATCAAACAACTCTCAGCTGGACAGGCAGCCCTAAGCCTCCAGAGGCAACTTCTCCACCAAGCCTCGGTTTCCTCGCTTGAAAATCAGAGGCCAGAGGCCAGGTCCTTAGGAAGTGCACCGGGGAAACGAGGGGGGCGGCGATCTGAGGGGCTCTGGGGTGGGTGTCAGGCCCCAGGCCCCAGCAGGGAGTGCCAATGGCAGCTTTAGGGGAGCTGAGGCTCTGAGGAGCCTCCAAGTTCCTGGATCCTGCAAGTGGAAGCCTCTGAGCCCAGGCCTCGGCCCCTAAACAGCCCCAACCCCCAGGAGGAGGCCCTGCTAGGGTGGAGAGAGCTCAGGCAGAACCAGAACAAAGCCCAGCAGGCAGGCAGTGGGAGGGTCCTGGGCAGCAGGCTGGGGGCAGCCGGCTGGAAACAGCCAGACCTGGGGTGGGTGGGCGGGTGGACAGACAGGGGCCCAGCTCAGGGCCCCCTGACCTCAGGAGAGGCCCAGAACCTTCTACTTCAACCTCCCCAGCTCTGGAGTTGGGACAGCCCTCCCAGCCCTCCAGATGGGGAAACAAAAAGTTCTGACTATTACCCACCCTAAAAAGCACATGCTTGGCCCAACCCTGGGGCCCAACTAAGTTTCCTCCTGGGTTTGTGGCTTCCAGTTCAATTTGATCAGAGCCCTCCCTTGCTCACACACCCTCCATGGCTCCCTGTGGCCCTCAGTCCAACATTTCAGGCCTACTCAGCTCTAACTTCTCCCATGCCTGGGTGGTCTCATAACACTGCGCCCCCAACCTGCCATTGGGCATCTGCCTGGACTAAACCCCTCATGTTTTAAGGCCCACCTCCCATTGTCCTCCTCCAGGCAGTCCTCCTGACCCTCAGGCAGAGCCCCTTGCTCCCTGCTAAGACCCCAAACCTATCCCTCTCCGTAGCCCAGCCCAGACCCCACAGGCTGGGGCATCTGTATCTTACTGTGTCCCCACCAGACCAGAAGGTTGGACTTGCAGTCAGTCCCTCTGGCGGGGTAAGAGGGGTATCACACTGCCCAGGATGAGTCCTGAGGGAACTTGGCTAAATCAATCTGAGGCTCAGAGAGGGGCATTGACTCCATCTGGTGATACAGCACTGTTTCTGAAAAACCTGCCAGCCCCTAACAATGCCTCTTCTCCCCTGTCTTGGTGCTCCTACCCTCAGGGAGCCTCTGGGACCCCAAAACTACCTGAGCCCCTCTGCTGTCCTCCCCAAAGACCCAGCCAGAAAGCAGGCAGTTATTCCAGCAGCAAGAATGAGGCCAGTCTGGTGGCCCAGTTAGCACTGGAGGAGGGTGGAAGGCAGAGCGCACTCTCGCACACTCACTCTTGCTCGCTCTTGCGCTCACTTTCTCTCTCTCTCTCTCTCTCTCTCTCTCTCTCTCTCTCTCACACACACACACACACACACACACACACACACACACGGCCACCCCAGACAGGCCCTGACCCCAGACCTAGGGCCAAACTCCAGGTGCCCAGGGACCCACCCAGTAGCCTCACCAACAAGCCCTCCCTGGGAAGGGCTCCAAACCCAACTTTGCTGCCCCCTTCTTTTTTTTATTTATTGATTTTGGAGAGAGGAAGGGAGAGAGGGAGAGAGAATGAAACAGAGAAACATCGATTTGTTGTCACCGTAATATATGCATTCATTGGTTGATTCTTGTATGTGCCCTGACCAAGGATCAAACATGCAACCTTGGCCTATCCCAACGAAGCTATAACCAACTTAGCTACCCAGCCAGGGCCTGTCCCACCCACCTTCCCAGCCCCAAGATCCCCTTGCTAAATCCCAACTGGAGTAGAATCTCTCCCTGGGTGACCAAGAACAGATACCAGGACCTTTCTGGTCCTGTTTTGCACATACAGAAAATGGGGCTTCTCAAATGGGCTCTGCAGAGCCCGGGCACGTCCCTGGGAGACTTAGAGTAGGGACTTGTCAATGGAGTGAAAGGATGCTCACTAAGAGTGGTGGGAAGGGGCCCTGGGCTGGACGGAACCCAAACCTGGTTCCAAACAGAGAAGGTAGCAAGGCCCGCCCTGTCAATGGGGACTCGAACCTGGGGCAGCCCAGGCCTTCTTGAAAACATTCACCCCACCCGAAATGGAGCCACCTAAGTTTCAGGGATTTTCCAGGAGCCTCAGGTCTCACCCCTCTCACGGCTGCGGGGGTGGAGCAGCAGAGGTGCAGTGAAATCCAGCCAGCCTCCCCATCCTCCCCGCCCTCCAGAGGCGGTTTCCGGTGACCCAAAGCCCAGGCTGAGCCCAAGGGGTATGCCCAGTAATGGGCAGGCCCAGCCCTCCCCTACAACAAGGTCCCCCATGGGAAGGAGGCCGCCCTGTGCCACCCCTGCCTAGCTTTCGCCAATGCCTCGGTGGCCAGAGCGACTTTGGAAGTGATATTTGACCCCTAGGGCGCGCCGTATTGATCACCGCGGCCGCAGACAATGGCCCCTGGACGCTGTAAGCTGCATAGTCCAAGTTCCACGTTCGATTCCCGCGAGGCGCCGTATGACGATGTTCCCCAAAAAAAGGGGGTGCCCCGAGGTTAGGGTCCCAGCCCTGACAGCACCCCACTCTTTCTTCGCGCAGAGATGACCCCTCTCCGGAGAAAAGCGAGAGAGTAGGAGCGAGGAACCCGGGCGGAAGGTTCAAAGGGACCACCTGATGGGGGGAACTGCATCCATACAGCACCGACTGTATACACAATCCTAGGAATGGAATGGAGAGGGGAACAGGGAGCTGTGCCCCTATCTCAGAGGGGGAGTGGAGGCCCAGGAAGGTCAGCGCCAGGCCCAAGGTGACCGAGCAGGTCAGGGCCCGGGCCAGACCAGGCCGGGCCGGGTGCAAGCGGCGGGGTGCGGATGGGAGGGCTCACCGGCAGGTGTAGCTGAGGTTGCGGCGGATGCTCCGCTTGAAGAAGCTCTTGCAGCCCTCGCAGGTGAAGACGCCGTAGTGTTTGCCGCTCGACTTGTCCCCGCACACCACGCAGTCCACCTGCAGCCCCGGCCGCTCCTCGTCGCCCGGCTCCGCGTCGCTAGCGGCGCCGGGGGGTGAGGCCGAGTCTTCCTCGGCCGCGCGCGGGTAGCCTCCTGCCTTGTCCACACCGTTCGTGTCGCCGCCACCGCCGGGGCCGCCCCAGCCGCCGGTCACCATGGCCATAGCCCCAGGGCAGCAGGGCCGGGGCGCCCCCTCCGCGCTCCTCCCGCCGGGTACCCCTATCGGCCCGGGGGATTCTACCCAGTGCGCATCCGGCCCTGGCGCGCGGGGTACACCGGCTGCACCCCCAAAAAAAGTTTTGCAGCAACTTCCTGCGACCAGTCCGCGCGCCCAGGCGGAACTGGTCGGGCCGGTTCCAGGCCAACTTTCCCACGCGTGCGCGGGGCCGGGCCCGGGGTCGGGGGGGGCGCGCTAAAGGCGCGGGCCGGGGGCCCCGGGGACTGGTGCCCTGCCGCCCTGGGGCCCCGGCGGGGGCGCTCCGGCCATGGCCCGGCCCTGGCTGCGCAGGGGGCGCCCTCTGGCCTGGCCGCCGCTTGGCCGGGTGCTACAGCCAACTTAGCGGGCCGCCATTCGGGTGCGGGAGGCCGGGGGGAAAGTTTAGCCGCAAGTTGCGCGGCTGCCCGCGGCGAGGGGGAGGGGCGGCGGGCGCGCGCCGGGGCCGGTCGCCGCGCCCCCTGGGTCCCCGAGGCCCCCGGCGGCCGTTCGGGGCCTGCAGGGCCGCTGGCCGGGGCTTCCCGAGCTGCTGTCCCTGCTGCGGCCGCGCACGCCAGGCCTGGGCCTGAGCCTGGGCCCGAGCCTCGCTCTCGCCGCCGCTGCCGCCGCTGCCGACCCCGTGCGCCGGCCTCGCGCTGCGGCCGGTTTGACACACAACGTTCCATTCGCGGGGCGGGAGGGGGGCGGGGGCGGGGGCAGGGGCGCGCGCCGCGGACTGGGGGCGGGCGCTCGTTGCCCCGGCGACAGCCGCCCTTATAAGGGCATGGGTGGCCGTGTGCTGCGCCGGGCGCCTGGGCCGGAGGGAGGGGCGAGGGCGGGTCGCGGGACCGCTTGGCCTGACCCTCCCCCTCCTCATCCCCGCCCCCGTCCTCTACTATTCCAGCCTTAACCCCTGCTGGGCCGTGGCGGGAACCTGGGCGGCAGCTGCCCTCTGCCCTTCTACACTCTCCAAGATGCCTCTTCAGGGCCCTCCCCTCCACCTCCTGCCTTGGATGTAGCGTCGCTCCACCGCCCTCAAGACGTCCCCCGGAGCCCCCCATTCCCGGCAGAAGTAATAATGGGGGTCCAGTTACATCCGTGGGGCTTGCCCATGTGCAATCCACTCGCGCACGCACTCCCGCACACCCTAGGGCATTGCACAGTTGCAAGATGGATTATGTTTGCTTCTTCTTCCAGTAAGTCGCCGCGTCCGACCCCCCCAGCCTCTGCTTGGGCAAACACCTGGTGCTCGAAATATCTAGGGGGAAGGGATATGGTGGTCGGCGGCTGGCGGGGGCGCAAGATCAGGGGGGTCCCTCGCCAGAAATTAAAGACTCTGGAAGCAGGTCGCCCACCCTCTGGGCGAGGTTGGAGGCGACAGGAATGCCTACCACCTCTGCCGGGGCCTGCCCCTTCCCCCTTCAATTCCCTTTTCTTCCTGTGCTTTATAGAAAGGCCTTGGCCAGGCGGCCGGCTGGACTGCAGATGTCTCTTCCAGGCTCCGGGAGCCCTCCTCCCAGCTGCTGCCAGCCTGCAAAGCCTCTCCACCCTCTCAACCCCACCCAGACCCTGGGCTGGGGCCAACCAGCATATATTAAGCGCCTTTTGAATGCTCCTGGCCGCTTTTGGCTGGAGTAGCGAGAGCCCCTGGCTTGGGGCTCATTAACGTTTAACCCGCTGGAAAAACCCTTCCTTTCACCTTTCACCTTATAGTCCTGCAAATCCTGTTGCCCAGCCTTATCTTCTGCCCTGCCCTGCCCTGCCCTGCCCAGGCCAGAACCAAACACGGGGCCTCTGAAGGCTGTAGGAGCAGGAGGGCTGTGCCCTCTGCCCCCAAGTCTCCAATGCCCTCCTTTGTCAGGACGGGGCCTTAGAAAAAGTCATCCCATTTCCAGATGATATCTGAAGAAGCACCCTGGGCTTGGGGTGGAATGCTGAAAAATTATGCAATGTCTAAAAGGAAACCAAGGTCCTGGAAAAGCCAGCACAGCCCCTCACAGCTCTAGGACTCTGGGCCTCCCAGGGAGAGTCTGGCTGGATGGGAGGTGGGGAAGGTTTTATCAGGTACAGAGAGCAAAAAGGACTAGGATTAGACATGAGCAAGGACTTCCCATGTGTCTGACTAGAGTGGACTTCTGCCCTGTAAGCCTTGCTGAGGGAAGGGCGCCAGGGTGGTTGGACGGGACCCTTTGGTTCTGGGGCTGCCTGGGAATGTAGGGGTGCTGGCTGGTTACTTGTGGTGAGGACAGGGGTCCTAGGTCCATTGCCTGTATCTTCCAGGATCCTTGATGAGCGAAGGGGGGCTCTCAGAAAGGGAGAGAAGGTTCTGGAAGGAAGTCACAGTGGGGCTGGGCACTGAGGCTTGAGGGACACACAGTCTGGGGCAGGGAGGCAGCATTGGAGACTAGGGTAAGTCTGCTGCAAATCCTAGACCCTTGAGTAGGTCAAACCCCTGGCAGCAGCCCTGCCCCCTCCCAGTAGCTCTGCTGACCCTGAACCTCCTGGGGCCCCACCTGCGCCTGTGAGGGGTGGGAGTAGAGGTCCAGATCCAACCCCCTGACCCCTGCCCGCAGCCCGAGGTGACATTTGACCTTGAGGAGGCTGAGAACTGGGGACAAAGAGGCCTGGGCCCATCTGCTGAGGGGGCACCCGTGGGAACTGCTAGACCCTGCTCTGGGAAGCCTGGGAACCAGCCCCCGCCCCCTCCTCCAGCTTGAACTCCTTCCCCGCCCTCCAACAGGTGATCTTGTCTCCTTTTTCCCCTTCCTCCTCTTGGCAACCTGGTGGGACTGGGGCCTAAGGTCATTCATGGACTCTTGGGAGGAGGGGCGAGGGACAAGAGGGGAAAGGTTGGCTCCTCTGCAACATTGCCTGCCTCAGTTTCCCTACTAGCTTCCAAGCTTGCCTCAGTCCAGAGAGAGTGCTCAGAGTCCAAAGGTCACCAGCCACAGCGCTCTCCTGAGGCGTCTGAGTCAGGAGGACCCAGTCGAGGCCAGGTCCCTGACCAATGCTGACCTCAGGCTGGTCTTGCCCTTCCCAGCCAGGAGCAGCCACCCTGCACACACCTGCACAGGTTCAGCCTGGGAAATGCCCCACTGCCAGACTGGGAAGAAAACCCTGCTAATCCTCAGTTTGGGTTTTAGCTACCACCCAGGAAGGGACTGCTGCCCACTAATCCTGGCTGCCTGGGTCTCTTTTGAGACTCCACAAGGCGGGTGTGGGGAGTGGGGCCTATGCAAATACATGCTAATCAGATGCCTGTTATTAATCTGACACTAAAACCTCCCTAGCCTGATGTTGAAAGGCAGAATTTAGCCCCACCAGAGGCCATCTAGGACCTCTAGGGCGCAGTGGGCCTCATGCTCACCGTCAGCACACACTCTGAGTTCCCCAGTGCCTGCAGTATGGGCCCCCGAGTTTCTGCTGGCAGGTGTGTAAGCCCTTTCTTTACCTTAGCTCCACATGCTTCGCATGCCAGTTCCAAAGCTGCCTCTGATCACTCCTCCCAGGACCTGCACCCAGGCCACTGTGCCTTCCCAGCAAAATTTCCCCCCTAAGCTCCGGAGGCCTCAGTCTTCAGGCTTTTGGGCATCTTCCTCTTGGGAACATCTGCCAGGCCAAACCCAGCATATCGAAAAAGGGTGGGCAGGGAAAGGTGTGCCCTGCCTGCCCCCACTCCCCAACCATGGACCCCTCCCTGGGCTTCTGGAGACAGGTAAGAACTGGAATTTCCGCTCCAGCTATGTAACCTCATTGACTCATGAATCCCCCCAGCCAGCCCTGGACACCCTGCCTCCACAGCCCAGGTCACTTCTGGCATGACCCTGCTGACCCCATTCATGTGCCACATGGTGCCAGACAAAAGACACCAAATCTTTCTCAAATGGCAGCCAACAGCCCATCAGGCCCCAGGCACCAAGGTATATTAGGCCCATCACACCAATCCAAACATGCCTCAACATGCACAGTTGTACCACATGACATAGCTCCAGGACAGTTTATGACATGGCCTACAGCCACTGGTACATTTAGATACAGCTAGGCACAGGGCCTACAGAAAGGTCTCCCCTGGCCGGGGAGGTGGGCGTGGTGGCCTGGGCCTCCTCAGGACTCTTATGGTGGCTTCTAGCACAGCCAGCTCCTCTGTCTGTCTGGCCTGCATTAGTGTCACTTGCTGCTCCAGCTTCCGCCGTTGCTCTTCCTGCTTCCGTTGGGCTCCTCTGAAGGCCAGGACCAGGGCTCTGGAGGGGTGAGGGGGCTGAGCTAGGAAGTAGCCCCCCACCCCACCCAAGACAGGGGCTGGGTACTCCCTGACTGGGTCTTCCTGGGATCCCAGTGTCACTCAGCAGGGGCTGACACATCAGGCACCAGGGGAGATGTGGGATGGATTGAACTTGCAGCCCACCTTATAGGAGGGAAGCTGAAGCTCAGAGGGAGCCAGGAATGCTTCTGAGGTTACCAAGGGAGAGGGACCCACCTGTGAGCCTTACATAAATCACTGTTCAGCTTGGCACTTTGAGCACGTCTGGCTCGCCCCTCCTGAGCCACCTGTTCCAGCTTCTCCCGCAGAAACTGCAGCTGCTCCCACAGGCCCAGGGCCCTGGTGCAGGAGGGGGGAGAGAAGGGCTAAGAGCCTCAGCCAATCCTGTCTTCCCTCTACCCACCCCTCTGCCCTCGGTGTTTCTCAGGGAACACATCTGTATACAGGTACACACTCAGCCAGCCGCTGCTGTACACAATCTCCATACAGCCTCTCACATTTGTACTGCCACTACCCTCAGGCTGAATATCCCGCAACCCAGGACCCAGGCACACACCTGGTGAGTGAGGCCGACAGCTCCTGAGCCAGCTCCTCTGGATCCTGCACTTTGCCCACCTGGCCTCCATCAGTGCCCCTGCTGCCACCAGGGAGAGCAGAGCCCTAAAGGGAGGGAAGTGACATTGGTCTAGTGTGCTCAGCTCAAGATGGATGTTGATGTCCAGACTGTGGCAGCCATAGTCCTTGCCCTCGCGGAGCCCCCAGTCTCACGAGATACCCCAATGAGGATAAAATTACTCCCTAACAAGGGAAATAAATAACAAGTGATCTCATCCAAAAGGAAATTCAGGAGGGCTTCCTGAAGGAGGTGAAGTCTGAGGTCAGACCTGCCGGAGATCCAGGACTTAACTAGACCAAGAAGGAAGTGTCCCATGTTCCTAGCTGGGGCACAGCAGTTACAAAGACTTGAAGGTGGGAGAGATGATTCAAAGGATTCTGTAAACCACTGAAGGCTTTAGGCAGAATGCAGACATGATTAGATAGCATGGGGCAAAGAGGAAGGACTCTGAGGAAGCTAGAACCAAAATTTAGGAAGAGGTGAAGCGCGGGCTGGGGATACTGGGGTGAAGAGGGAGGATAGTATGCATAGGCCTGGGGGATGGGAAGGAGGAGGTTCCAGTTTGAGTGGAAGCCACTAAATCCTTTGGGGTTTATTGGGTTCAATACCCTCAAAGAAAGAAATCCCAAATTACAAAGTGTGAACTTGAACCTGCAGCTTACCTTGCAACTCATTTCTTTGTGAGGAAATGGAAACTGAGTCTTGGCCAGAGACACCCGGCCAGTAGTATACTGCTATCCCTACTAGGTCCACACGGGGAGGCTCACCTGGGACCACGCCTCCTCATTTCCACTGCTCCCGCTACTACTGTCACCACCACTGCTGTTGGCCCCACGAGTCTGGAGCTGTGCCCGCTCCCACTGCAGCTGCTCCAGCAGGAGCATGTGGACTGGGCCCTGGGCTCTGAGGGCAGCCTCCTGCAGCTCCAGACCCCTCTTCTCCCGCCGTACCAGCTGTAGCCTCAGCATCAGGTCCTCCAGTGTCTCCTGAGAAACCAAGAAGAGGGCAAAGAATTTGTGCCTCCAGGTGAACTTCTAGGGAAACTGAGGCCTGAGGAGGCACTGACTGAAGTCTGGTCAAGCAAGAACTCAAACCCTCACCATGATCTTTTGTGGTGAGAAGTATCATCCTCCCATGAAAACTACAGCTGTAGATATGGCAGTTCAGGGAGCGCAAGTATTTTAGCCAAGGTCAAGTAGCAACTCAGTGGACAGGTCTGGCATTTCTCCAAATCCAGAACCCTAAGTCCTTCAAGACAGGCTACAAAGCTCAGATTGTGTCCCCTGCCCCACTTCTTTTCCACAGGAAGGGCATTTTGGAAAGCCACATGCAAAGTCTTATGAGAAACAGAATTCCAAAGGACAAGCTCCTATTCATCCCTCAAATCCCCAGCCCTAATTCTCCGCCCTCCAGGAAGCCTACCTCTAGACCAGCAGAACTTCCCCTTGCTACCTGTCACCCCATCTCACCCCTCCCAGCTTCACCAAACAGTTTTGTCCCACAAGGAAAGACTAAGAGTGACTACTGCTTATGTGTACCCGTGTGGTCTCCAGGTCCTTCTGGATCTGCATCTTTTCCATCTGGGGCAGGGCTGGGCTGGGTTGAGTCCCCACAATGGCCTGCACCAGGGCTTCTGCATGGGGTACAGTGGGCATGGGTGCCAAGGTGGAGCCTGGCTTTGGAGGAATCTTCACCAGAGCACGATGCTCCTGGAGACGCTGGACACAGCCCTGGAGCTGGGCGGCCACCTCCTGCAGTGTAGGCTTGTCCACACTGCTGCCCTTGGGGCTACAGAAAAAAGAAGAGGGGCCTGTGTCAACCCTGGCAGGCGTGGTTGTGCTGACTTCATGCCCACCGTGGTGGGCTCCATCATCTTCCATCATACTCTCCATGATGGATCCTGTGACATCTGTGGCGGGTGCTGTCTTACCAGCATTGTGGGCACCATAATGTAACCCACAAGGGGCACCATTATCCATCAAGACAACATAGCGAGTACCATCACACCAACACAGTGGCCAGCCTTATTAAGCACTGTAATGCCAGTTATAATCAGTGGGCACCACCATCTATCTTCATGCCAACCCTAGTGGGTCCTATGCCAACCCCAGTGACTGTTAACAACTATGACAAATCTGTTGAGTAACAACCAGCCAACTCCAGTCAGGTCTCCACAGGGTCAACTCCCATTCTCCAATCAGGACCCTATTTGCAGGCCCACCCATCTCCAGGGTTTCTCAGGGATACCTTGGCTGAGAGCCCCACTGTGTCCCTCCATCCATGGCAGCCTCCTCTTGGGCTAGCAGCCTCTGAGCCTCCTTCTCAGCTGCCTCCAGGTCACTCTTGGGGACTTCTGCTCCTGAGTCTGCCTCCCGGAGAGTGAGCAGGACCTCGAACACTTCCTCGCAGCGCTCACTGTGGAATATGCATGGGTTCTGAGGGCTCCAGGACGCCCAACCCCACCTTTCTGTCTAGGCACTGTTTTCGCTGGCTCCCGAATCCCTCACTTCTCCCCCGGCCCCACCCTCGGAGGGCATGCAAACCCCTTCACCATCCTGGAGTAAAATTGCCTTAAGTTCATTTCCGTGGTGGAAATGCTTTCCTGCAGGGACTCTCCCTCTTTTTGTGGATCAGGGCCATCCTCTGAGCACACTCATTCTCTTTCCAGCCAGTGACTGTGAGTGGGATGCACCAACCTGTACTGCAAGGCCAGACGCAGTGCTGTGGCCTCGGCCTCCCATCGGCCCAGCTGCATGCTGAGGCCCTCACACTGGCCCTTGTACCCCTGGAGCACAGCCGACAGCAGACGGTTAAAGCATTTGAGCTTCTCGATGCTCCTGCCTCCAAAGGTGGGGAAAAGCAAAAGTGAGAGGCCACACAGAGCAGTCGCCTGACAGATTTCCACTCTTCTCCCCTCACTCCCACTTCAGCTACAGACTCGGGTTTACATCCTAGCTGAGGAGGTGCCGGTGCTCTGATGGGCTCAGCATTTGCGTCTCTTACCCCCGGAGCTGCTCCATCTGAGCTTCCACCACGTGCATTTCAGGGGCAAGGGGCTGGCTGGGGAGAGCCCCAAGGATCTGGACACTGGAATCACTCTGGAGGCGCCGGAGTAGAGGGTGAGACAGGGAGAAGGGATCCTGCCAGCAAAAAGGAACTTAATTCCTTTCTAATTCTAGAACTTAAGTTCTAGAGGAACTTAATTCCTCTAGATTGTCATCAAGAGCCCAGTACCACAGGTTTAGGCTTTTCCAGCCCCAGAAACTGTTGGATCACATAGCCAACATTTGGGTCTCACTGCCCTGAACCCTGAGGATCTCAGATTAGTAGTTTGGAGCTTCTCACACTCACCTGAGTGGCCCAGGGCTCCCTGGCAGCTCCAGAGCAGCTTGAAGCACTGCCCGAGCCACCTACTTGACTGCGAGAGGGAGGTGGAAAGGGCTCCAGCTTCAGCAGGGAATCCTGCAGCTCCTGGACCTGGGAGGTATGAGGCGTGTCAGGCCTGGGGGGGTCCAAATACCCAGCAGACCTCCCTAACACACCTGCTCTTGGAACGCCCCTGCTGGAAGGCAGGAACCCCAAATACTCACCTCACCAAATCAGCAACTCAAGACTTCTCTCTTTTTTTTTTTAAGATTTTATTTTTTTATTTTGGGGGGGGCGGGTAGGGAGGGAGAAAGAGAAAGAAACAGCGATATGTGAGAGATACATCCATTGGTTGCCTCTCATATGCTCCCAACTGGGGACCTGGCCCACAACCCAGGCATGTGCCCTGACTGGGAATTGAACCAGCAGCCTTTCAGTTTGCAGGCCAGCACTCAGTCCACAGAGCCACACCAGCCAGGGCTCTTTCTTTAAACACACAGATTGCCAACAGGTACATAAACAGGTGCCCAGCATCACTGCTCGTCAGGGAAATGCACATCAAAGCCACAATGAGATGTTGCCCCACACCTGTTAGGATCTCTGCTCTCAGACAAGAAATAACAAGTGTCGGTGAGGATATGGAGAAAAGGGGGCCCTCGTGCACTGCCAGGATTGTCAACAGTATGGAGGGTCCTCAAAAAATTAAGAATGGAACTACTGTAGGATACAGCAATTCTAGTTCCATCAATTCCACTCCTGGGTATTTATCCAAAGGAAAAAGAAAAACACTAATTCAAAAAGATATATGCACCCTAATGTTCATTGCAGCATTATTTATAATAGCCAAGACATGGAGGCAAACTATGTGTCCATCGATAGGTGAATGGATTAAGAAGATATGGTACATGTGTGTAATGAAATATATCTCAGTCTTAAAAAGGAATAACATCCTGCCACTTGCCACAGCATGGGTGGGCTTCGATGGCCTTATGCTAAGTGAGATGCACCAGACAAAGACAACTGCAGTATGAGCTCACTTATGCAAATGAGTATGTGGAGTCTGAAAACAAAACAGAAGACTGAACTCATAGATACAGAGAACAGATTGGAGGTTGTAGAGGTTGGGGGTGGAGGTGAAATTAAAAATAAACAGATGAGCCCTCGCTGGTATGACTCAGTGGGTTGGGCACTGGCCTGCAAACCAAAAGGTCACCGGTTAATGCCTGGTCATGCACGTGCCCGGGTTGCGGGCCAGATCCCTTGTTGGGGGCAAGCAAGGAGCTGGCTACCTGTGAATGCTTCCTTGCACATGGATGTTTCTCTCCCTCTTGTTCCCCCTCCCTTCCCTTCTCTCTGAAAAATAAATAAAATCTCTTAACAAATTAAATAAACAGATAAACTTCTCTCTCCCAGCTGGGAAATGGATCCCGCTCTGTAGGAAAATGGACCCCGTGGCTTGCTCTGAGCCCCCACAGCCCTGGTCTTGCCATTTGTAGATGAGGCCTGCTCCCCATGACCGCTGTCAGTCATATGACTTTAATCCACTTGCTGAGGAGGCCTCTAGCCTTCACACCCAAACCTGCCAGATCCACCTTCAACATCACTCAAATTTGCGCACTTCTTGCCACCTGCACAACTTCTACCCTCTGGCCTCTGGACCAGCGCCTCCTCCTGAATCTCCAGGATTCCACTGTTGCCCCCCACACTGTTCCTCCCACTGCTGCCAAGGGGCACCCATGAACACCTGCATCAGCTGGCCACTCTCCCCAGCTCAGGACCTTCCATGGCTCCTAGTTCACTCCCAGCAAAAGCTCAAGTCCTTCCTACAGCCCTCAGGGCTCTGCGGGGACTGCCCTGTCACTCCTCTGCCCTAATCCCCTCCCATTCACCCCCACACTGGCCCCCTCAAGGTTCTTCAAATCCGCCAATCACACTCCCACCTCAGGGCCTTTGCATATGCCATCTCCCCGGCCTGGAATGGTTTTCCACCAAATCTTTGTATGGCTCTTCCCTCACCTCCATGTGGTCCTTATTCAAGTGTCACCTCCTCCATGGGTCTCCCTGATCACCTTAATTAAGACTGCAAGGGCCCTGTGTCTTTTGGGGCTCAGGAGTCAATGCTGCATAAAAGTTTTTCAGATAAACAAGTGACTGAACATCTCCTGGGCCAGGCTGCCTGCTCCCTCAGACAGCAAGCCCTGGGAGGCAGGGATGCCCCACTCACCTCTCTCTGCAGCGTCTCCTTCTCTGCCTGGACGGCCTCCAGGGAGGCCTGCAAGTGGATTAGCTCGTTCTCACGGCTGCCCAGGGCCAAACGCAGCCAGGCGTTCCTTTCTGCCAGGTGGGCTGCCTCCCGCTGGAAGCCCCCTGCCCCCTCCTGCTCCAGGAAGAGCTTTGGTCCCTCCTCAATTCTGCCCTCCACCTGCATTGGCCCTGGACAGCTTAGGGGCTGGCAGTGCCAGGCAGCAGCCGCAGCCTCCAGTGAGCTCAGAACATGCTGGAGAGTCTGAAACACATCAGGGTCCCCAGGTCCAGAGGGGACAGTCTCCTGTTCCCATGGGGTTGCAGCTGGAGCCTGGTGGGCTTCTCCTGAAGGCTCATGAGGCCCCTCGAGGGCTGGGGCCAGTCCCCTGCTAGAGTCCCCATCAGCCTCTTTGTCAGTTCTGTGAAGAAGTAAGCAATGGAAAGTTCTGGAAATAGGGACACCTGAGGTGGCTGGCACACAGGGGCTGTGTGTCAAAGCTGGGGCTGATTCATGCAGGGCTTCAAAAATCAGGCTGAGGCAGGCACGGGGAGCCGTGGTATGTGTGTGAGCAGGGGTGGTGGTGGGGGACACAGGCCGAGCTGTGAGTGGGAAAGAGCAGGAGTAGGGGACACAGACCAAGAGGGCCTTACCTGCTACCCAGGCTGTGCCCACTCTCTTCCGCCTCAGGGCCCAGCAGCTCAGGCTTGCAGCTTTCCTGGGATGGCACAGGGTCCAGCTCAGATTTTCCACTGGCTGCCTCAGCCTCCTCTGAACTCTCTGCCACAGGGTCCAGCTCACCCTGCACATGACCACCAGGGCTGAGCTCTGAGCAAAGCAGAGCTCTGAGCAAAGCTCTGAGCCCCGGGGTCCTGCTGAGCTGGCTGTGGCAGGGAGGGGGGACACTTACAGGCGGAGCGTGCCTCCCTCGCCGGCTCCTGGGCCGTGTGGCCCGCGCATTCATTGCAGTCCAGAAATCAGTGTGCCTTGAATCCTTCCTTTGTCCCCTCTAAAACCACAGCCTGATCTCAGCTCTTGCCTTTGTTGTCCTGGCAAATGGCAGACTCAATTTCCTCTTCTGTGAAGTGGGCATTGATTTCCCCCCTCCAGAAGGGGTCTTGAGTCATCAGTGTTGATTTGGCACAGTTAAGTGCCTCCGTTGACAGACAGCTCACTACCTGACAAGGTTGCCCTGACCTTTCTCTTCTCTTGTGCCTCTTTTATCTGTCACTGCCTTGGTGCCCCCCTCCCTCCCCTATCTGGGCCTAGGACAAGGACTTCAGGAGTCCTCTCTCCTTCCCAGTGCCCTCCTTAACTAAAGGACCCATTACTGGGGTTGGGTCCCCTCAGCCCACTCTACTCTGTTCCTCCAGGAGCACCTTAGTTGGAGGCCTGAGTCCCTGGATACGCTTGGGGTCACTTGAGCCACTGCCCGCTCAGGCTTGGGCTGGCCCAGGCTGGCCTGGGAGGGGCCAGGAAACAGGAAGCCCCCTCCCCTGGTCACATGACTTGTTATTGTGCAGTTTCCTTCTCAAGGACATCGCCTTCCTCCAGTTCCAGCAGGGGACATGTGTCCAGCTCCTGAGATGTCCGTCCTTCCTCACCTCAGCCTCTGAGGCCATGGCCCTTCCACCCCGGAGCCTCAATTTTCGTATCTGTGAAATGGGGAATAAATATAGCATCTACCTACAGTGTCATGGAGTTTTAGCAAACATTTGCACGTGACCAGGCACCATCAAGGAAATGAATCAGAGTCACAACACGTGCACTTTGTCCTCTATTACCTCACCTTGTTCTCCATTTCCAGTCCCATCTCTGCTTCCCCTGCTGGTTGCTGTTTCTCCTACATAAATGCTGAATTCCTCAGAGCCTACGTGGTCCTCACATCCTGCCCATTTTTTCTGCATCCACCTCTAATGGACTTTCTTGTCTTCACTCATAGTCACAGTCCAACCCACTCTTGGTCCACCAGCACCCTCTCTGGGCTCCTCAGCATCCCCATCCCTGTCCACTCCCTTCCCTACCCAGGCCCCAAAGACAGAAAATCATATTATTAACTTTCCTTGCTCACATACCTTCCGTGGCTCCCCATTGCCCTTGGGAAAGATTTCAAGCTCTTCTTTTTTTAAAAATTGATGAGAGAGAGAGAGAGAGAGAGAAAGAAAGAAAGAAACATCAATTTGCTATTCCACTTGTTTATTCTTTCATTGATTAATACTTGTATATGCCCTGACCAGGGCTTGAACTTGCAACCTTGACATATTGGGATGACGCTCTAAATAACTGAGGTACCTGGCCAGGGAATATTTCAAGCTCTCCAATCTGGCCAAAGCCCTTAAAAATTGTACCTGAAGCTTGCACCCATATATACTCCATGCTACAGCCATGATGGCCCCCTCCATGAAGAGCTGGCTATATTCAGTTCTCTCGCACCCCTCATGGCCATGTTGTGACCTCTGTTCCAAACACCCTGTCCTGCCTACTACACTTGGGTTAACTGTGCAAACACTGCAGTAGCCTGAGTCTTCCCGGTCCAACTGACAGACCCTAGGAGAATGAATCCTTCTGCTTATGGAGGGAGAGAAATTGTACATCTCTGACTGGGGGGTATCCAAAGGCATCAAAATCCTCATGCTTAAGCCTTGCTCCAGCCATATTAAACTGGAGAGGCTCCACCACTCCAAGGCTCTTCCGAGACTCCAGACCTTTGTCCGGACAGTTTCTTCTGCCTGGAATGCCTTTACCTCTCTTGTTTTCCCAGCATATTTTCCATCCTTCAAGGCTCAGCCTACGAAATTCCCCCAGTTGTCATTAAACCAGAGCCTGGCTGATGTGGGTGGGCTTAACTGACTCTTAAAAATAAAGAAACTGAGGTTTAGAATGGGTTTTTTCCCCCATTATACTTTGTTTTAATGATTCTCAAAATTGTGTGACAGATTTTTGGCCAAGTTGTTTTCATGAAAAAGTAATGATTTTAAAAACTAATAACTTAAAAATTGCCACACAAAAGAACATATATGATTCACAAAACATTTTCCTTTCCTTCTAAAGGTTTTACGATGCATTGCAATCATTAACCAGTCTTTTATTATTAAACTTAAACCACCAGTTGAAACAAAGCGTTCTGACATCATTCCTTCACCAGTGATTAAGACAGGGGTGGCAGGTATTGGGGACAATATTCATTTAGCCTTCTGAGCTTTCTGGGAAGACTTGGTGACTTTGCCAGAGGCAGCTGCCTTGCTGTGCACTGCTTTGATGACATTCTCTCATGAGAGCAACTGTCTCACGTCATGAACAGCAAAGTGGCCCAGAGGAGGACAGTCAGAGAGCTCTCCACACACACGGGCTTGCCAGGACCCATATCAATGATGGCAGCATCACAAATTTCAAAAACTTCATGCCACCTTCCAGCTTTTTCCCAGAACAATGATTAATCTCCTTCAGCTCATCAAATTTCCAAGCAATGTGGCCTGTGTGACAGCCCAGCACAGGTGTGTATCTGGCATTGATTTGGCCTGGATGGTTCAGGATAATCACCTGAGCTGTGAAACCAGCTGCTTCTACTGGTGGGTCATTTTTGCTGTCACCAGCCACAATACCATGATGAACATCTTTGACAGACATGTTCTTGACACTGAAGCCCAGTGTCCCTGGGAAGAGTTTCACTCAATGCTTCATGGTGCATTTCAATGGCCTTTACTTCAGTTGTAACATTGACTGGAGCAAAGGTGACCACCAGGCTGGGTTTGAGAACAATAGCCTCTACTTGACCCACAGGGACAGCACCAATTCTGTAGACATACTGGAGGGGCAGATGCAAGGGCTTGTCAGTGGGACAAGCTGGTGGCAGGATGCAATCCAGAGCTTCAAGCATGATTCCACCAGCATTGCTATCCCTATGGGTGACTTTCCATCCCTGAACCAAGGCGTGTTAGCGCTTGGCTGCAGCATGTTGTCAGCATTCCGACCAGAAATTGGCACAAATGCTATGGTATCAGGGTTGTAGCCAATTTTCTTAATGTAGGTGCTGACTTCATTTACAATGGCCTCATATCTCTTCTGGCTGTAGGATGGCTCAGTGGAATCCATTCCGTTAACACCAGCCATCAGTTGTTTCACACCCAGTGTGTAAGCCAGAAGGGCATCCTCACGGGTTTGTCCATCTGCGGAGACACCTGCTTCAAATTCACCAACACCAGCAGCAACAATCAGGACAACACAGTCAGCCCGGATGTGCCTGTCATCATGTTTTTGATACATTCTCTGTGTCCTGGGGCATTGATGATGTCACGTAATGCTTGCTGGTCTCAAATGTCCACAGAGAGGTATCAATGGTGATACCATGCTCATGTTTGGCTTTCAGTTTAGGCAAGACCCAAGCATGCTTGAAGGAGCTTTTTCCCATCTCAGTAGCATCCTCAAATTGTTGGGTGTTTCACTTGTTGATCCCACCACATTTGTAGATCAGGCGACCTGTAGTAATAGACTTGCCGGGATCTAATGAAGGCGATGTTTGACAGGAGTCCTCTTTTTCCATTTTGGCTTAGATTTAGCAGTGTTTTTCATGACATCTGTGTTCTGGTGGCAAATGCTTTGCAAAAAAAGTCAGAATAGTTTTGAAATAGTTATGGGGCTAAGGGGGAAGTATGCATGAAAAAGGTAGGGTGGTTTGAAATAGTTCTGGCTTAGTATTTTTTTAAAAAATTATTGAATTTATTGAGGTGACATTGGTTAATAAAATTGTATAGGTTTCAGGTGTACAATTCTATAATACATCATCTGTATATTGTATGGTGTGTTCACCACTTCAAGTCAAGTCTTCTGGCTTAGTGTTTTTTAAAAAGATTTTATTTATCTAATTTTAGAGAGTGGGGAAGGGAGGAAGAAAGAGAGAGAAACATCCATGTGAGAGGGAAACATCAATCAGTTGCCTCTCGTTCATGCCTGATGAAGGTTTGAGAAGGATGTCCCCATCTCAAACAATGTAGAGCCCTGAAGCCAGAAGTGAGCATCCCCAAGCCTGAGAGCAGACCAAACCATGAAGATCTGTTCAGAGTCAGGCATCCCTGAGTCCAAGAGCAGACTAAACCCAGCAGTGAGGCAGTCGGAGGCATCCCTCACAGCCAAAACCCTGGGAAAGCGATACACCTAGCACCAGGGTTCATGAAAATGAGAAGAGGGGTTAAGCTATCACTTTCAACAAAATAAATGTTTTCGGTCTGAGATTCAGGGACTTAGCAATTGCTGGCCATAGTAGGGGAATGAAGAGGAAGTTGTCTGCAGAGTTTGGAGAGACAAAAAGGAATTAGAAGCCTCTCTCCAACCTCGCAGAGACAAGGTTGGGGGCAAGCCTGGGTCAAGCTTCCACTGCCCACTGCTCCCCTAGTTGAAAATCTCAGGAGGTGGAGGAGAGGGAGAAATAGAGAATGTACCCATATGAGCCACCAAAATGTTAGGGCGGTAGGTGATGCAGGCTGTGAAAGAATTCACAAAGAGGAAAAAATGCAGAGAGCAAAGTTTTTATTCACTTTCCAATAGTGGAAAGTGGTGTGGTGTGGAGAGATACACCCGCACTGAGGGGTGGGGGATTTTAGCTTTCATTGAATTATAATTGGATTATAAAAGGGTGGGGGAGTTGCTGTTGTGTGGCTCCTGGGCTGTTGGGGGCCTCGCAACAGGGGAGGTTTAGGGTGGTTTTGCCTAAGCTACAGTTTGCTCCAATGTTCTTTTTTGCCTGTGGCTGTGGGGGGTGGTTAGTCACGGTTTGCCCTTGCTTTTCCGGTAGAGATCCAGTCCTGGGGACATAAACTCAGAACAGTAAAATGGCAGTCGTGTTTAACAACGTCATAAGGCTTGCTTGGCCAATGGTGCCACTATAGCAAATGACACTGGTTTTGTCCTTCCAATAAAATTACAATCCTATAATACATCACTTGTATATTATATTGTTTGTTTACCACCTGAAGTCAAGTCTTCTGGCCTAGTGGGTTTTTTAAAGATTTTATTTATTTATTTTTAGAGAGAGGGGAAGGGCAGGAGAAAGGAAAGGAGAGAAACATGTGAGAGAGAAACAGCAATCAGTTATCTCTTTTGGTGCCTGACCCTGCACAAACCCCACCGCGGTGGCACCTGCAACCCAGGCATGTGTCCTGACCAGGAATTAAATCAGCAACCTTCCGCTTTGCTAGACGACGCCCAACCAACTGAGTCAAAGTGGTCAGGCACTGGTTTAGTACTTTGATTTTTGCAAATATATGTAAAATAAGAATTAAGTATTTGGGTGTGGCCTTGGGCCTGGACCACGCCCACTTTATTCCGCAACACCCGCCCTTCACCTATCACCCGCGCCTTTCTTAAATCCCGCCCAATCCCGTCCCACCTAGACTTTCACACGACAAACTAGGTTTTCTCCATCCCTTTAAACCTAGTCCATCCAAAGCTCCCTGCGCCTCATTCCAGCCTATCACCATAGACGCAATGACCCTCATAATCTGATTCCACTAGAAACAAAAACTCCGCCTCATCTTGCTTTTGGCCAATCACACTCCAGATCCCGCCCCACTCACCCCTACTCCTGTCCATCACCTTCTAAACCCCACCCCCTAACAGAGTCCAGCCTATCAGCTTCCAAGGTTCTTCAGCCTCTCCAGTTCGTCGTTCTGGTCGTCCTACGATCTGCTGAACTACATTTCCCAGGAGGCGTTGCGGTTGCGCCGCACCACATCGGCTGTGAACGTGAAGATGGCGGTTTTGTAGCGCGAGTCGGAGGGAGACTTAGGCTACGGTGAGCAAAAGTTGGGTGCTGGAAGCGTACGGGGCTCGTCCCTCGAGGCCTAGCTACTGTAGCCCCGGAGATCCAGCCCTTCTCCTCCCTTGAAGCTTCCATCTCCAGCCCTGGTTTTCCCTGCAGTCTAACCTCCATCCTTCTTGCTACAGCTACGGCTTTGTTTTCCCTAGAGGTTGCGGGAGCTGCAAGGCTCTCAGAGACCATCCCCGGCATCCCGCACCCATTCCCCAAATAGGCAGGCTGTTCCATTGGCGTCCTATCTTTTCTCAAAGAGACCTGTAACACCCAAATTCGTGCCCCTTCCTTGTGCAGACACCC
The DNA here is from genome assembly GCA_004027475.1 of Anoura caudifer. Taxonomy (NCBI): domain Eukaryota; kingdom Metazoa; phylum Chordata; class Mammalia; order Chiroptera; family Phyllostomidae; genus Anoura; species Anoura caudifer. The sequence continues at coordinate 96,325 of PVKU01000054.1, read as the reverse complement.
CTTAGGCAGCCCAGTGCCCACTGTGGAGAATCCCAGAAGTGGTTATTCCTCTATTCACCAAAACCATTTCAGTTTCAGGTAACGGAAAACTCAACTGAGTCTATCTTAAAAGGGGACAAGAAAGGGAACTCAGTGGCTTATAGACTGGTTCCAGGTGTAGTTGGATGCAGATGCGCAGAAGCGAGTCTGCCGTTCTCTGGATGAGCATAATCCAGTCAGGCTCTTCCCCCTCTCAGAGTGTAAAGAGGCTTCTAGCAATTCTTGACTTGTGTCTTCCCAACTCCGCAACTATAAGGACCCCCTTTCCCCTAATGGCACTACTGGAAAGAGCTGCCCTTCACTGGCCCAATTTGGGTCATGTCCCCATCTCTGAGCCATTCACAGTGGCCTGTTGTGCTCATTGGCTGGGTGTGGAGGTATCCCTACAGAGGAACATAGAAGACTATTCCTAAAGCAGAGTGGATGCTTAGCTGGTAGGAGTAAAGGCACCCATTCTACAGATGAGGAAGCTGAGGCTGTGAGAGGAATGAACTGCTGCATAATCAGTAAGCAGCTGAGGGTAACCAAATGTTTCTAAAACCCCTAAGACAGGATTCTGGCTTCCCCCATCCCTGCTTCATCCAGCCACTCAGGAGCCATGGAGGTGGCAGAACCTAGCAGCCCCACCGAGGAAGAAGAAGAGGAGGAAGAGGAGCAGTCAGTGGAACCAAGGCCCCGCACTCGCTCCAACCCTGAGGGGGCTGAGGACCGGGCAGTGGGGGCCCAGGCCAGTGTGGGTAGCCGCAGTGAGGGTGAGGGTGAGGCGGCCAGTGCTGATGATGGGACATCCAACCCTCTGGGAGCTGGCCCCAAGCCTTGGCAGGTGCCCCCACCAGCCCCTGAGGTCCAGGTGCGGACACCAAGGGTCAACTGCCCAGAAAAGGTGGTAAGTGGGAATTTGGCCATTAGCTCTGAGGCTTCAAGAAACTTGGGTTAATGTTCTTGCCTTTTGGGATTTGCTCTGCAAACAGCCCTTTTGTATGAGTTTCTGGGAGCTGTCACAACAAATTACTGCAATCTGGGTGGTTTAAGAAAAGCTGAAATTTATTCTCTGGCAGTCCTAGAAACCTGGAGTCTGAAATCAAGGTGTTGGCAGGGCCCCCTTCCCTCTGGAGGCTATAAAGAGAGGAGCCTTCCTTACTGTTCAGCTTTGGGTGGCTCCAGGCATCCTTGGCTTGTGGCTGCATCACTCCAATCTCTGTCTCCATCATCACACGGCCTTCCCCTCTGTCTCAGTGTCTTCTCTTATGCCTTCGTAAGGGCACTTGTAATTGGATCAGATGATCTTATCTTAGTTTCTTTAATTATATCACTAAGCACCCTAATGCCAAATAAAGTCACATCTGAGATTCTAGGCTAACATATCTTCTGAGGGCCACAATTCAACCCACTATACTTTGTTTCTTTTTTTTTTTTAAAGATTTTATTTATTTATCTTTTAGAGGGGAAGGGAAGCAGAGAGGGAGAGAAATATCAATGTGTGGTTGCCTCTCGTGCATCCCCTGCTGGGAATTGGCCTGCAACCCAGGCATGTGCCCTGATGGGGAATCGAACCAAGATCCTTTGGTTTGCAGGCCCGCGCTCAATCCACTGAGCTATACCAGCCAGGGCTATACTTTTGTTTCTTTGTTCCTGTGTCACATATTCTCACTCATTAACTCGGACTCATAGTCCAGTGTTCTTTCCCCTGAGCCACTGCCTTCCAAAGTGGGTGGCTTGGCTGGGAGTTGGAGGTCGTCTTATCACTTTTTTAGACACATCTGCTTAAAGAGGGCCAAACCTGTGGGGGCTGGTGTTAACATCCAGGTCCAGGCACCGCTAGTCACAGTGCCCTCACTGCCCTCCAACTTCATTGCAGATCATCTGCCTGGACCTGTCGGAGGAAATGTCACTACCAAAATTGGAGTCGTTCAACGGGTGAGAGGGACATTTTAGGGCTTGAATATGTAGCCACAGCTGGGAGGGGCCCAGCCTGAAAAACACAGGGCTGTCTCTCTGAGACTTATGCCATGTGGTCTGGCTCAGGGCCTGGTGGTATCCAAGTGTAGCAGCAGGAACCGGTAATGACACAATGGTGGCCCATCAGGCTCTGTTCCAAGTATGTGAGAGCTGTCATGTGCCACCCGAGTCACAGTAATGACTTGGAAACTCAGAGAAGCAAAGGGACTTGCCTAAGACCTCAGAATATAGGCAGAGCCAGAATTCAAGCTAACCCCAAAGCCCTTGCCCTCAGCAGGTGGGTCTCTGTGGGGTCGAGCAGCAGGGCCTAAAGAAGGCCTGAGAGGCTCTGGGAGCTGCTGAACACAAGTCTGCCTTGCCCTTGCTGGCACCCCTGGCCACCATGGCTGAGCAGAGGTGAGGGGGGTCCTCACAAGGATCAGGTGTGAGACACAGGCTGGCCAGAAGGATCCACTTGGAGAAGGTTAGAGCTGGAGAGGGCAGGTCAGCTGGGTTAGATTTTCAGCTGGGCCCTGCCATGCCCCCTGCTGTATGGCCTGGGCAGGGGCCTCATTGTGGGGCTCATGGAGAATTCCCCAGGATGGGGGCCTACCCTTAACCAACCCTCTCACTCTCTGCCCCTTCCCAGCTCTAAAACCAACGCTCTCAACGTCTCCCAGAAGATGATTGAGATGTTCGTGAGGACAAAACACAAGATTGACAAAAGCCATGAGTTTGCACTGGTGGTGGTGAACGATGACACAGCCTGGGTGAGGCCAGAGCACCTTGGGATCCCCTGAGGACAGGGACAAGGCTGGGTGTCCCGGGATCCTCTGGGGGCAGGGAGCACCTTGCTAAGGCCTGTGCTTCCCCACAGTTGTCTGGCTTGACCTCTGACCCCCGTGAGCTCTGCAGCTGCCTCTACGACCTGGAGACAGCCTCCTGCTCCACCTTCAGTATCCTTCCAGGCAGGGGTGTCCCATGAAGCAGGTGGGGGTGTGGGGAGCTTGCCTGTCCTGTCATTCCCAGAACCCAGGAAGCCTGAGTCATGGAGGGGGCCAACTCAGACTGACTCAGGTCCATGTCCCAGCTCTGCCACAGCAGGCTGGGGCCAGTCACCTCTCTTGCTCTCAGTTTCCTCCCTCCCTCCTTTCCTTCCTCCTTTTCTTTTTCTTTTTCTTCCTTTCTTAGAATGTTTATAAGACTTTATTTGAGCCAAACCGATGACATTGCCAGGAAGCAAGATCTCAGATTCTCCCCAGGCTCTCAGTTTCTTCATCTGTAAAATGGGAAGCAGAGAACCTTCTACCCCTTGGGTGGCTGTGGGGGTAAAGTTCTAACAGAAGCAAAACCAGCTGATTAGGGCTCCAGATGTCAAAACTGCACCCGTAGGGCGAGCACTCCATGCAGGACCAGTTACACATTTGGTGCTCCATAAATGGTATCATGTGACCAAAAGGTCACAGTCACTACTACATCGTACTTTATGCTAATTTGAATGTGAAAGGCCTACACGCAACTCAAAACTTAGAGTATGATCCCTGTTAGAAAACTGGGGGGCATTAGGAGGAGGGAGACAGGGACACCCACGGCTCTTTGCTTGTAAGGAGAGTGGCCCTGGTCCTGAGGGAAAGGGGAGTTTTGAGTCACTGATGGTCTTCAGTGCATCTGAGGCCAGCCCCCTGGTCTGTGATCTGCGCTAAGGGGAAATAGGTTCAGAGAGGCGGCTAGGCTAGGGTCACACAGGTTTCCCGCACAGTGACACCAGGTTTGGAGGCATCTGGGGTCTCTCAGCTTCTGTATGAAGGAAGTCATCCGCCCATGCCCTGCCACCAGCGTTCTCCTTAGCATCCCTGCCAGATATGGAAGGTCTCTTCAGTCTCATGTAAGTCCTCCCTTCCCGGCATCCTGCCCTCTGTGTCAGTCTTACAGTGGCCTCATTGTTTTAACCCAGGGGGCCAGGTAGTAAATGTTTTTGGCTTTGCAGACCAGATGGTCTCTGTCATGGCAACTGGACTCTGCCGTCGTAAGCCAAAAGCAGCTGCAGACCCTGTGGACACAATGGGCATGGCCTTGTGCCAATAAAACTGTTTGATGAGCGCTGAAATTGGAGTTTCATACCATTTCCGCATGTCGTGAAATACTTTTTTATTTTTTTCCTCAAGCTATTTAAAAATACAAAACCTATTTTTGTCTTAGCTTGTGGACCCTAATATTCCAGTCCTCGTTTTCAGCCAGCTCCTGGTGCCAGGCACAGAGCTTGTGTTGCCTTTACCATCATAATTAACTTGTTAGAAACATCTCAGCAGATCTTGCAAGTGAACCCATGCAGGACACGCTGGGTTAAGGGGCGGGGAGGGGGTAGTTTTGCTAGACATTGCCAAAGTACTGTCCCAGAAATTAGTCCTTTTTGCTTCCCCTGCTGCTCTGATAATCTTTTCTTCGAGCCTTTTTTCATTCATTTTAAAGTCATTTGATATTCCCTCAGTGGTTTATCTGTCTGTCTCCTTTACCTATTTTTCTATGAAGAGGTTGCCTTTTTTTTTGTAGATGATCAGATTTGCTTTTTATGTGGGAAGGACCTTAGCCATTTGCCTAGTGCCCTCTGCCCAACATGAGATCCAGTTGTGGCCGAGTAGGGTAATGTGTCTTGACCTAGCATATAAGATTAGGCCCCTGCCCAAGAGTCTCCTGACCTGGTGGGGCAGGGCCAACTCCAGGTGATGGAGGGGGGACACTCAGGGTGGCCAGAGCAGGCTCCAGCTTTGTGTTTAGCAACGCCTTTCTGCTGGAGCAGGAGAGGTCAAGCAGAAGGTGAGGCTGGGGAGGCATTCTGGGCAGAGGAAACAGTGTGTGGGAAGGCTCAGAGGCAGCAGTGGACTGGGGAGGGTTCAGCAGAGCTTTGCATGTCCAGCAAGGAGCGAGGCTCTCTGAAGTGATGACAGGAGGGCTCTCCAGACTGTGCTCTGTTCTGTCCCCTCACTGTGCAGCCAACAGAAGACTGAGCTGCCAGTCACGGAGAGTGTGCAGACCATCCCACCCCCATATGTGGTCCGTACCATCCTTGTCTACAGCCGCCCACCCTGCCAGCCCCAGTTCTCCCTGACAGAGCCCATGAAGGTAACCAAGGCTGGGAGAGGGTGGTGGGACACTGGGAGGGACTTCCTGAGCACAGGAGCTGCGGCATGTGCTGGCATGTCCCCAGAGTCTAAGAAGCTGGGGAATTGTGGTCATGCGGGCACAGGGTGACCTGGACCCCAGAGGCTGGTGTTCTTCTCCTGCAGAAAATGTTCCAGTGCCCATATTTCTTCTTCGATGTTGTTTACATCCACAATGGCGCTGACGAGAAGGAGGAGGAGATGAGCTGGAAGGTGAGGCTGTGGCAGGTGGATGTAGATGGGGTGTCTTAGAGCCCACCTACCCTGGGCCTCGGAGATCCCAACTGATCCTGGTCATTCAGTCATTCAACAGCTATTTCCATACACCTGCTGGGAACTCAGAGGGGCAGCTGGGATGATGGGCCAGGGAGCAAGTAGGGTCCTACACACTTCATCCTCCATACTTCCTGCTTCTCTCTCTTCCTGCCTTTGCCCTGGCTGTTCCCTCTGCTTGGAGCACTCTTCCCTCACTTCCTCCCCAGGCTTTGCTAGTCATTCATGGCCCAGCCCTGAACTAGCTGTGGGACCTTGAATGGGCCGCTTACCTCTCTGAGCCTCAGTTTACCCAGCAGTGAACAGGGGAGTTGAGACTAGCTCCTACTCATACCTCAGTATTTAAATCAAAATCCCAAAATCCCTATTATGGGAAGCTTTCCCTGATCCTCAAGGAAGATCAGCATGGCGCCTGGGGGATAGTCTGCATCCAACTATCTCCAGACTGGGGTTTCCAGGACTGAGACCTCTGTGTCCCTATGTTCAGTGGGTAGCAGGGGATGTTTGTTGAATGCAAGAATGTTTTCTGCCTGGCAAACTCCTCTTCACCCTTCAGGACCTACCCTCCCCTGGGGTATCCTCCAGGGGCAAGGAAGGCCTGTCAGGGGAACCTTTGCCTGAAGACCCCCTCCCTGGCCCCACAGGACATGTTTGCCTTCATGGGCAGCCTGGATACCAAGGGCACCAGCTACAAGTATGAGGTAGCACTGGCTGGGCCCGCCCTCGAGCTGCACAACTGTATGGCCAAGCTGTTGGCTCACCCGCTGCAGCGGCCCTGCCAGAGCCATGCCTCCTACAGCCTGCTGGAGGAGGAGGAGGAAGCCACCGAGGTGGAGGCCACCGTCTGAACCGTCCCTGTGCATCTGGCCTGTATAATGAGACCCGTGACCCAGAGTTCTTAAACCCCACTTCGTGGGGCCCTGGGGGACTTATAGGAGGCACTCAGGGTACTTGGGAGCCCTGGAAGGAAACCCAGGACTCCAGGGAGCATCCCAGGGCCTGCGGGCACCCATTCCCCATGTTTCCCAGCCCACATCTCTCTCCCCAGTTTGTCAGTTATAACTTGTTCTTCCCTGTGTGATTTTTGTCATCAGAATAAAAATCTGAGAAGTCTCTAACCCTGGTCCACACCAGTCACGTTGTGTTAATTGGGATCTCCTTGTTTGCAAGTAACAGAAAACCCATCCACTGAACGGAAAGAGGAGTGGCTTGGTTCTTGCGGATGAGAAACCAAGATGCAGCTTCAGGTTTGACTATACCCAGCTGCTCAGACAACACTGCCATGGGGGTGGGCTGAAACACTGTGTGGTGGGTGTCCAGTGTGCCCTGTCTTCCTCCCAACCTGTGGAAAGGGGTGAGATGGTTGTGTCAACCCCAAGAAAGTAAGTACCTACCAAGAGGGTCTCCTAGTTGCTAATTGGTCTCAAACTGAAAAACAAAAGAGCTTAGGATCCATTGCCGAATAGGGGCCTCTCGTGCAAGCCAAGTTTCAGGTAGGAACACTGCCTACTTTCTGTACTGAAATGCCTGCCTGGCCACATGCACTGTGTGCCTGCTTTGAGGAGCCAACACTTGTGAAGGAGGTCTGGAATCGTATGTCAGCCAACAGGATGGAGGTACTTCCCTTAATCCAATTGCAGCTGTGCAGCCATAACCTCATTAGCATCTTTGACCATCAGAGTGGCTCCATTCCCACCAGTCAGGACGGTGCTTTTGGGGCCAAGCGAACTGAGGTTTTGGAGTGCTCACTTACGCTAGAACGGCCATGAGTGGGGCTTCTCTATATAAGTTCCCTTCAGGCTGGGGACTACATTTTCCACCGAAGACTAATTTTCATTGGCTGGAGCTGAAGCCAGTTGCCAGAGAAGGCTGTGGTGGTCTGTATTGAGGTGTTTGCTGTAAGTCTCCTCTTCCATTGTACTCCAAATTAGGGATTCTTGTTGGCGTTGAATTGGCACTGTGGCCATTGGTTGACAGTTGTGACCACGACCCAAGCCCCAGCATAGGTCAAGTGATGGCTCCCAGCATCCCTTTGTGGCTGAGTCATGGGCCGGAGCTCTGGTGTGTTGTGATTGTTCAGGCGGGGGTCAGTCCTCTCCTGACAAAAGATTACTGCTCCCAGGGAATAGCGTGGGTGCTCCCCAGAAAAAGGGAGACCAGACAGGCTCAGCAGGTCCATGTTTCATCTATGTCTGGATAAAGAGCAATTGTCAAAAACGTTTACAGGAGAGATTGTCAATTCCATATGAAAGTAAAATTGCTTCCTTGAGCAACAGCTTTTCTTTTACACAGCATTTATTGGGCACCCGTGTACCAGGCCCCTGTGATGAGATGCTCATTATACATCACACCAGCCCAGAAAGGATTCTTCTATTTGCAGATGGGAAAACTAGGGCCTCAGGGGACCAGCGCCCCCAAGTCACGGACTCCTGGCTCTGGGAAAGGGGCAACACTGAGCTGGAGGCAAGAAACGTTCATTGAATTTTCGCGCTAATGGAGGCGTCTTCTGTGACTTGGGTCACCGGGTCATAGCTCCACCCCCTCCGGGTTGTGTCCGCGTTTCCCCGTTTTAACACTGAATAATGGCACCTCCAGCAGCCTTCACCTGTCCAGTCCCTGCCTGAGCACCACTGGAGGTCGCGGGCCTGGGTGGGCACTGCACCTCTCGAATGCCAATGTATGCCGTGCTGGTGCAGCGTGAGGTAGCCTGGCTGGGGACCCTGTGATGAACGTCAGTGCGGGGACAAGGGTCAAGGGGTGGGACGGCGCATGCGCACAAGGGCACCGCGGGAAGTTTGAAACTGACAGATCAAGCTGCAGGACTGCGGGACTGGATAGGCATGGACTCCGCAGCGGACCTGGCGCAGCAGCTGCGGGCGGCACTGCAGGAGGAGGAGCCATGGTAAGAATGGGGGCCAGGGCAGAGGGGGCCAGAGTGAGGGGCTAGGGTTGCGGTCCACTCTGACCCTCTAATCCGCAGGGCTGTGGAAGATCTGCTACTCCGGGGTGCCGACCCCAACCTGGTGCTCAGGGATGGCGCAGCAGCCATCCATCTGGCGGCAGGAGCCCGGCACACGCGCGCTCTACGATGCCTCGAGGCTCTGCTGCGTGGAGGAGGGGACCCCAATGCTAGGTGAGGGGGAACCTGGACCTGAGGGAGGTCCTTCCAGGCAGGGGAGGGGTCTCCCTAGTCCCAGAGCGAGGCCTGGGAGTCCCCAACAGGACATCACACTTTCCAAGGGTGGGACCCGATGCTACACAGTGGAGCTTGGGGAACTAGGGCAGGGATCCTGAAGGTCCAAGGGCAGGGGCTAGAGTCCCAGACTGAGGGTGGGGGATGGGGTTGAAGTGGGTCAAAGTGGGGATCAAATGTTAGGATCTGGGGGTAGATTCCTAGGATCAAAGAGCAGAGAGATCCAGGCTGAGGGCACATGATCTAGATTATGAGGGTGTCTCAAGCGAGAGGGTGGAGATGAGGTGGAGGAGACGAGGGTCAAGGCTCCCGTGTTCAGGGGCGGAAATCGAGTTTCCTCCTCCGCTCCTGCCCTAGATCAGCCGAGGAGCTGACACCACTGCACGTGGCCGCTGCCTGGGGCTGTCGCCGCGGCCTGGACCTGCTGCTGAGCCAAGGAGCAGACCCTGAGCTGCGTGACCAGGTGAGGGGCCCTGTGGGAAGAGCTGAAATGCAGAAGGGGAGAGAGAAAGTGAGGGAGGGAAAGGGCTTCGGGCGCCCCCTGTTGATTGTGCTGCTGCAGGATGGACTCCGGCCACTGGACCTGGCAGAACAGCAGGGGCACCAGGACTGTGTGCGTGTCCTGAGGGAGCTTCCCACGCTAACCAGGACCCGGGCAGAGGCCCAGGAGCTGGAGCCTGAGCCCAGTGGTGAGTGGGGCCTGTGGGGACACAGGGGCTTGGCCTACGGCCCAGCTTAGGATGTCTCTGTCACTGATTTCCGCTGACTCACTGGTTCTGTCTCATGTCCGGTGTCTCCAGTCAGCTCTGTCTGCCTTCACTCTTCCTCCTCCCCTTGACTCCAGCCGCCTGTTTCCGTCTGATCCAGCTCCCATCTCTGTTTCTGGCTTCCCCTCCACTGCTCTCTGACCCCAACTCTCATCTTTTGTTCCAGGCACAGGCTTCAAGGGGAAGAGGCTGGACATCAGCCCCTCTGGACCTCCCAATGTGATGCCAGACCCCACAGCGCTGGGCAGAAGTGACTGCAGGGTCATGGACCTGGAGACTGGCCCTGGACCCCCCAGCCTCCTTGCCTACCCTGAGGCTGCTGACAGGAATGGCCGCTTAGAGCCGCCCCCAGGGTGCTGGGACTACGGCTCAGATGCCTCCTTTTTCACGGTAGCCAAGGCCTCTGGAGCCAAGGACCCAGCCCCCCATACATCCCTCTGGGCTGAGTCATTGCCCCATACTAGGCAGCAACTTCTGCCTGGTACCCAACCATCCCAGAGGACAGTAATGTCTCCAAGCACCCCACAGCTGACACGTGGAGCCATCATGATGGGCAAGGAAGCTGAATTAAAAGCCCGTCTACAGACCCTGACTCTGACTTTGCCAGATGCCTCCCGCTCTCACACGTCCCTCCTAGATGGGGTCCCAGCCCACAGTCCCCCTCGGGAACCACTGGCTGGACCCCTTGACTTCCACTTTGTAACAGATGATCAGCCGTCCCTTGACCGTGAGATGGCCGCCCTCTGGCTGACAGAGGACGAGGAGAGCTCCACAGGTGGCAGGGATAGAATCCCCTCATGCCAGTGCCTGCCAGTCCCGGCCATGTCTGACCTAGAACTGCTGCAAAGGCTCCGGGCACTTGGTGAGAGCCCAGGCCCCATCACGCCCTTCACCCGGCCACGCTACCTCCAACGACTACAAGAAGCTCAGGCTGCTCTTGGTTAGTCCCTTCTGTGCATCCAGAGTTCAAGGAGGCTCCAGGAGTTCCCGGAGACTCCCGGGTACTCAGTCTTACTTCTCTCTTCATCTCTGGGAACTGCCCCTTCCTCTCTCTCCCTTGACTTAGTTTCCCCTCCCACGCCCAGACTTTTCAGGGCACAGCCCAGAGCTGACTGAGGCCCTGAGGACAGGCCGAATCCCAGATGCCCAAGCAGACGAGGATGCACTTGCCCAGCAATTTGAGCAGCCAGCTCCTGGCAGAAGGTGGAGGGAGGGGGTAGTGAAGTCCAGTTTCACGTATCTGCTGCTGGACCCCAGGTACTCAGAAGTGGGAGCTGGAAAATTCTGGAATTGGTTCTTATATGCTGTGCATCCTCAGGAAGGGAACTTGTCCTCTCTGGTCATAAGCTTCATCTATAAAAGGCAGTTGGGGAGCGGGGGGAGGCACTTGGACCTAATTTGAGTGGCTGAGTACCTTTGGGGAACAACCACCATTCTCTGTCCTGTAAAATGCGGGTCACTGGATGTGGGCTCAGTGTGCCCTGTGACCTTAGAGATTTTCTCTAGGGATACTCTTGTCACTTTTTCCTCTCTGAGCTAACCCTTTTCATCCAGGGAGACTCAGGACCTGCCAGCCCGAGCCTTCTCACTAACCCCAGCTGAGTGCCTTCGGACTTTTGTCCATGCCATCTTCTACGTGGGCAAGGGGACACGGGCCCGGCCAAATGCCCACCTCTGGGAAGCCCTTGGCTATCGTGGGCAGCCAGGAAAACAGGTATGAGGATAAGGACTAAGGTCAGAGCAGGGATAGCCAGACCATGGGCAGGCAGAGGAAGGAGGGAATTGGGGGCAGACCCCTGACCCTGTCCTGGTCCCCCAGGCCAGTCCCAAGGTGCGCCAGATCTTGGATATTTGGGCCAGTGGTCGTGGTGTTGTGTCCCTGCATTGCTTCCAGCATGTGGTCGCTGTGGAGGCTTACACTCGAGAGGCATGTCTTGTGGATGCTTTAGGTGGGTACCTGGCTCATGGGGTGGGGTTCACAGGAAGGGCACTTGATGTACCAATTCCTTCACCTCTTCCCTCTAAGGGCTGTTTGTTCAGTGAGTAATTATTGAGTACCAACTATGTACCTTCCCGTGCACTTATTTTGCTCCATGGGTTTATACTTCCTTGAGGGGAATACACAGTGGGTTCACTGTCACACACTTCTACCAGAAGTTCGCTGAGGCTGTCCCTGTGATCTCACCCTCAATCTCTAGGGATCCAGACGCTGACCAACCAGAAACAAGGACACTGCTATGGAGTAGTGGCAAGCTGGCCACTCACCCGGCGCCGCCGCTTGGGGGTGCATCTGCTGCACCGTGCCCTCCTTGTCTTCCTGGCTGAGGGTGAACGAGAGTTGCAACCCCAAGACATCCAGGCCCGTGGCTGAGTACTGGAGAATTGCCCATCTCGCCCAGATAGAGATCAGCATGTTTGGATGTACCAGCTGACCTGTGCTGGAAGCAGCCCTCCATCTCCAGTTCTAGAGGGCCAGGGGTGGGCAGCAGAGCAGGTCTTCCCCTCAGGCTGAGGGAGGACTTTGTTACATATGGAACTGCTGGATAGGCAGTGAGCTCCCTGTCATGGGAGGAGAACAAGTGGACCAGAAGTTCTTTGGAACATTGGGTGCTTTGAAACTTGCCATTGCTTTGGCAGTTTGGTCCTCCCTGTGTGGATAAAGTCCACTTTTATCTCCCAGACACGGGACCTACTCTGTGGGCTGGGGTCTCCCTCAGCCACATGAAGGGAATCTACCTGGTTTAAGAGCTGGGCTCTGCTTGCCAGATGTGGTACCTCAGATCAGTGACTTGTCTGTCTGAGCCTCAGTTTCTTCAGGTGTATAAGAGGGACAGTGAGGTTTTACCTCAGGGGTCATTGCGGGGATTGGAGGGTGCAGCTCGGAGCCCTACACTGACCTGGAGGTGGCCCAGGTGGAAGGTCTCCTGGGGAAGGGAAATGAATGTCCTGATGCTCTTGAGGTGTTGACTGTGTGCGGTGACAGTAGGCCAGGACCAGAGAGCTTGTGGGTTGTGGGTGGAAGACACCAGCCCTTGGAATCGCTGTGCAACCCTTCCTGGCATTGGTTCTCTGAACCTGTCTCTTCCACCGTAAAATAGGATCAATGACCCAAGCCTCTGGTGATGCTTTGTAATTTCAGACTATTCATATATACAGAGTTTCAGTAAAATGCCAGTCTGCAGTGCTGGTGAGGTATTGATGGGATCATTTAAGTTTTCCAGAAGTTGTTTCTTCGAAGTATCCAGTGGGTTTAGGGATGTGGGGAGATCCTCTGCTGCCTGATTGGGTTCATTGTGACTCAGCTAACAGTCCTGCATGGGGCGGCAGGGGCGCTGTAACCTAGGCAGAGGTTCATGGCTTAGGCACCTCCGCTGCCTCTACTGCCCAGCCCCGGTTCCCCCCTCCCCCGCGAGAATGGCTGGTTTTGTACTTAGAGACCTGGCTTCTGGAGGGGGCCTGGGCTCTCCCATTTTAACCTAACTGAAGAAACCTCTGTGTGAGCTGAGTGGCTTCCCAAACACCAAGTCTCCTGATAAAGAGGCAGCAATTAAAACTGTGCTGGGAGGGAATTCAGAGATCTCCAAAGTCCCCAAAGAGATGGATTTGTCTAACAGTTTCCTAACCTTGGCTCTACTGACACTTGTGGCTGAATTATTTTGGGGGTGGGGACTGTCCTGTGCATTGCAGGATGTCAAGGGGCATCCCTGGGCTCCACCCACTAGATGCTGCTATTGCCCTCCCTGTCCCTTGTGTGACAAAACTGTCTCCAGGATTTCCCAAGGGACAGCTATGCCCCTGGTGAGAACCCCTGGACTAAAGGAAAGGTGGGCTCATAAACCAGTGGGGAAAGGGCTTGAGAAGCAGCAACTGAGAGGCCAGTTGTCTCCTCCCATCCTCAAACCACCAGTGTACCTGGATAAACATATATTAGGGTAAATAGAGAGGAGCAAGAGCATGGCTGTGGGGCAGGGAAATCCTTCTAGCAGACAGGAAAAGAGATTTGGAGGCTTCAAAATAAAAATCTTGCCCTGGCTGCTGTGGCTCAGTGGATTGAGTGCCAGCCTGCGAACCCAAAGGTTGCTGATTCAGTTCCCAGTCAGGGCACATGCCTGGGTTGTGGGATGGGTCCCCAGTGGGTGTGTGCAAAAGGCTATTGATCTGTGTATCTCTCAACACATTGATGTTTTTCTCCCACTCTTTCTCCATCCCTTCCCCTTTCTCTAAAGTAAATAAATAAAATCTTTTAAAAAATAAAAAATAAATTAAAATCTTCATGACAAAAGCCACCCTAAACCAAGCTGAAAGGTAAGGTGGGATAGCAAAAGGCACTGACTGGCTGTGTGATGGGTGAAGGAGATTCAGTGGACCAATGGGTGTCAGGCATTTAGCACTGTACACAGTTGGTGCTCAATTATTGCTGCTCTAATCCCATGTGATATCCAGTGATCCTCACCTCAACTTCTGTATGGACCTCAGTTGAACCACTTCCTCCCCTCATGGACAGGGAGCTTACCCACTATTTGCCCTCTGCTCTGGGAATACTGCCCAGGCACCCCTGTGTTCAGAGGAGGGAGGGGAAATTTGGGAAGCAATCCTGGAAGGCCCTGAGGGGAAGGCACACACATCACCCCAATCTGTAGATGGGGAAACTGCAGCTCAGGGGAACATCTTCCCTGTGGTCACCCAACACAGGTCCGTAGGCTTGGATTGTCATTTTTTATTGAGTTACAAGTTGAGATGTGCAGGTTCTGTGGCATCAGCCCCCCATCCCTCCCCCCTTGGGCAACAAAGCTACCAACGCCAGGGAATGGGGGCGGGGGTCTTGGGCAATGGGGCGAGGCCCCAAGGATCCCTGGACCAAGCACAGCTGACATGTAAGACAGAGTGGGGTGGGTGCCACCTTGGCCATGGCCATGGCTTTGGGGGGGGGGGGCTTCTGTACAAGGTCATCCTCGGCAGAGGTCTCTGCTACAGCCGTGTAGGCCTTGGAGGACACAAGCAGAGTGGGAGGGTGTCCACCTGGCTCCTTCGAATGTCACGCCCAGCCCAGTCAGCCTGGGGCGTCTCACCGGATTGACCCCGCCCACCAGAGCAACCGCCTGCCCAGGTGGTCCTGGCTGCAGACCCAGCACGGGCTCCCAGCCTCCTGCTCATCTGTGATGTCCTGCTGGCCCAGCAGCTACTTCTTCTCCTCCAGGGATACAGGCAGGGGTGCTGGCAGGCCGTTGGGCGGGGGCTCGGGCTCCCAAAGCAGAAATTCGTGCAGCAACGTGTTGACCGTCTCAGGACACTCCAGCATCACCATGTGACTTCCTTCGTCTATGAGCTTCAGGAAGGCCAGGAGCAAGATCTGCAGGGAACACAGGCTCAGCGCAAGTGCAACAGGTTGCCCTGTGACTCCCCGCCAGCCACCTATGCCATGTAGCATCTGGAAGTCCCTCCTGCAGCCTACCCTTCATAGTTCCACTTCCACCCAAGGGGGAGCTGGAGGATGACCTGTCACCCTGCTGGAGCCCAATCAGTATTCATCCATTCCACAGCTATTTATGTTTCTACAATATGTCCAGAGCAGGGTTTCTTGACACCAGCACTACTGATATTTGGGTCCAATCCTTCTTTCCTGTGGGGCTGTCCTGTTCATTGCAGTGTTGAGCACATCCCTGGCCTCTAATGCCAGATGCCGGTAGCACGCTTCCCTTTCCCATCAAGTCTCAACAACCAAAAAGTCTGCAGATATTTCCAAGTTCCCTTTGGCAGGGGTGCAGAATCATCTCTGTTTAAGAACTGCTGGTCCAGAGCTATTCCAAGTGCTAAGGATCCTAGGCCCCTTTTTGGTGATCTCTGATCTAAAGACCCCCCTGGTCTGCTCTCTCCCAGAATTCCATAGCCTGCCACTCATTGGTCACTTATACAAATCCCAGCTGTGAAGAGCACCTTTTATTGAGTTACAAGTTGAGATGTGCAGGTTCTGTGGCACCAGCCCCCCATCCCTCCTACCTTGGGCAACAAAATCCACCAGCACTTGGGAATGGGGGGTGGAGGGTCTTGGACAATGGTGGGGAGTCCCGAGGGTCCCTAGACCAAGCATGGCTGACAGTGCACAAGACTAATAGCTGGCCAGGATGGCCCTACTATCTGGATTGCTCGTTCTAAACTCTCATGTCCCCGGGGCTGAAGAACATGGTCAAGTTCCCCTGAGCTACATGAACGGGATTTAGGAAGCCAATGGCTGTGGTGCTGAGCTCCTACCTCAGCCATGCGCTGGTCTTCCTCCACTGGCACAAACTTGTCATGCATGCCATGGACGAGAAGGACAGGCACGGTAAGTTCAGCATGGTAGACCTCATCACCCTCAGGCCAGTACTGGCCACTCATCATGGCCCGCAGCACAAAGGATGACACGTTGAACGCATTGCCCTCCTTCAGTAGCTGCTTCTCTTTGGCCCCTTGGCGGGCAAAACCAGCCCTGGTGGGAGGGAAATACTGCTGGAGCCCTCATGCCATTTGGCCCAACTGGGATGCCCCATGGCAGCCTCCCCTCCCACACAACTTGAGGAGCTTCTGGGGTCAGCTGGAGCTGAGTTCACTCACTTGAGGAAGCTCCATGCCAGGCAGGGCGACAGGCAGTGCAGGACACACGTGGGCATGTTGAAGATGGAGCAGAAGCTGGGCTCCAGGGCCGTGGGGCCCCCGCCGTTGATCATGATCACCTTGTGCACCAGGTCTGGGTATTCGTGCGCCAGGAACGTGCAGAAAGAGACACTGCCCAGTGGGTGGGTAGGGTTGAAGGGGGACAGTCAGCAGAGTACAGGCAGTGAGAGGGTTAACGTACACACTTTACCCCAGAGGCAGGTCCTTGAAGGCCAAGGTTCTTCCCTTAGGGTCTGTGGGCACTGGGAGGGGGGTGAGGGATGGGTGGAGCATTTTGAATGTTCTGAAATGGTGAGATTGTGTGTGTGTGTTGAGGGTAGTTTTTTTTTTTTTTTTTTTTTTTTTTTTTTGAGGATCTGAATCTAGAACTCTCCTCAGATCCTCAAAGTCACCCTGACCTCCAAAGGGATAAGAATTAGCTATTGCCAATTGTTGGGAAAGCCATCTAATTAAACAAACCCTTTGGCTGACCAGAGAAGGTCACTGTTTCCTGTGTATCCCTTCCCTTTAAGGATCTTCTCTCACTGATCTCTGGTGTGCCACGTCTGCCTGCCTTATGCAAAGTGGGAGGGTGCAGCCTGAGGAGCCCCCCAGTCTAGCTCCTCATTCCCTCTAAAGCTGCCTGCTTATTTCTGTAAACTAAATTTACAATTTTGTAAATCTGTAAAATATTTTTTTAAAGATTTTATTTATTTAAGACAGGGAAGGAGAAAGAGAGGTAGGGAAGCATCAGGTTCTCTCTAGGTTGTGTGGTTGCCTCTCACATGCCCCCCCCCCCACTGAGGACATGACCTGGCCCACAACCCAGGCATGTGCCCCAACCAGGAATCGAACCAGCAACCTCTTGGTTTGCAGGCCAGCGCTCAGTCCACTGAGCCACACCAGCCAGGGCAAAATCTGTAAAATATTTTATAAATAAAGTTTTATTGGAACACAGCCACCCTCCTTTTTACAATAATGGCTGCTTTCCTGCTATGGCATTAGAGTGGTGAAATTCCAACAGAGACTGACATATGACTTAAAAACCTAAAATACTTACTGTCTAGCCCTTTAAGAAAAAGTTGGCCAATCTCTGCCATAAAGAAGGACAATGGGACAGGCAGGAGTTGGGTGGATGTGACTCACTGAGTATCCTTGGGTAGACTGCTTAACCTCTCTGAGTTCATCTCCACACTGGTGAAAGAGGAACTGTGCTGACCACATGGCATTGTTATAGATCATAGGAACCATCACAGATGAGTGCTTATTTAATTGGAGAATCATTTAGCATAAGCATCCACCTTGGGGGTTGTTATCACATAAAAAAAATAAGTACCTCCCAGCCTTGCCTCCTTTCTTTCAGAAGTTTATGTAACACTTTTTCTTGTCTAATTGCATGGGCTACAACCACTAAAACAATGATTCTCAACATGGCTGGCTGTTTGGGTTCTGCCTTTCCTCCTGGGTAAAGGAGGGAGTGGTACCAAATGATGGTGATCAGGTGGCACCCAGGACCAGAGTCTTCCATAGAGAAGGCTCTCATGTAAATGTGAGATGATATTGTCTCTCACTTCTTTAAGGGAGAGTGAATTAAAGCAAACTGTGCCTTGTAAATAAGAATTAATGGGATTCCAATTAGTCCTTCCTTGGAGCCCTTGGGCAAGCAATTTTTGAACTTAGTTGAAAACAGTGGTTTTTTAGCCAGTAATAATTCTGCCCACTAGGGAAACTTTGGCAGCATCTGAAGACATTTTTTATCATCACAGTTACCACTAGACCATTCTGCTAGTGTTATCTAGTGAGTAGAGGTCAGGATGCTGCTAAACATCCTACAGGGCACATGAAAGCCCCTCACAGAAATGAATTACTGGACCAAAAATGTCAATAGTGAGAAATTCTGCTTTAAAACAATATTAAACAACAGCAGTATTGGTGAGAATCCCTGTCTCCTTGCAGATGTCAATGCGATTTTTCAACGGGGAAAATCAGTTTTGTGACGGGGGTGTCCAGTCTCTGTCTGCCCCCACCACTTATCCCTACCCCACCCCAGCATTGGCTCACCCGTAGGAATGCCCAATGAGCACATTTCGCTTCTTGGCATAGCGTTTGAAGATGGCGCGCATGTCCTCTGCCAGCGCATAGAAGGTATAGGCTGCAGCTACCTGGGGCGCTGAGCTGGCCCCATGGCCGGCCAGATCCGGTGCCACTACCTCATAGCCCAGGCGCACAAAGAAGTCCAGCTGCTCCTTCCAGATGGCCAGGGAGCCACCAACACCGTGGATGAAAAAGAGCACCACATCTGCCTGTGTGCCCTTGCAGCTGGTGATGCGCTTCTCACAGTCAATGTGGATGGTCCGCTTGGGGCGCCGGGCTCGCCGCCGTCGCCCGCCACTGCCACTCCCAGTGCTGACAGGGCCTGAGCGGCCATCGCTGCCCGCCGGGTCCGCCAGCTCCACCTCTAGAGAGGCTGGCGGCTCCCCAGAACCATTCTGCCCATGCAGGAGGTCAGCTCGCGGTGCCCGGCCCAGGTTCTCCACCAGTAAACGCCCGTTGCGATACACAGTGATTCGGCGCTGGCAGCGGACCAAGCCAGACCGGTCCCCCTGGGCTGCCTCAGGCAATGGTGGAGGTGGGGCGGGGACCGGAGCGGGTCCAGCGTGCTTTACCCGCAGCACGCGGCCAGGCTTGACCTCCACGAAGGTGTAGCCATCGCTGGACTCAACGCTCTCCAGTGGCCCCACTGCATTGGGTGGAGCACCCAGCAGGCAGCAGAAGATCCCATCGGTCACCCCGGTCAGCATGATGTGTCCTATGAATGGGGGAGACAGCTAACTCTGAGCCCCTTGAAGCTGGGAGCCCTCCACCCCCCACGCCACCCAATTCCAACACCTGAATCAAGTGAGTCACCCTGGGAGGTGCCAGTTTACGGAGGACCAGAGCCAGCCAAGCACCAACGTATTCTGTCTGGTCAGTGCCTGAGTGGTGGTCAGCCACGCTAGAGAGGACCTGGCTATGGCTGACCCCATGAGGCCTCTGTAGAGAAGGTGGTGTAGTGGGGGGGGGGGGGGCGTTCCTGGAGGGGGAAACATTGTGGAAAATGTGGCCCAGCCGCGAGGACCTCCCCCAACTCAGGTTTATAGCAATTATGGTTTCCTAAGCTCGCTCATTCATTCATTCATTCATTCATACATTCATTAATTCATTCACACATGCACTCTTTGATTAACTCATTATCACTAAACTAGCATGTTCTGCGAGCCTCTGAAAGCATCTAAAAATGCTCCAATCCCAAGTCTCTAAGCCTGGCTCATGAAAGGTGAGGCCCTAGGAGACAGAGTTTGGGACTGAGCTCCAGAGGCTTTGTGCATATCTCTCCAAGGCCATGGGACGCTGGGTTTGTTTCACAGACAGACAAGCTGAGGCTAAAACACTGGATTCTGGGGGTCTGCCCAACGCCTAACTGTGGAGATGAGGGTGGAGAAGGCAGTGCTCTGCCTGGGGGCCTCCAGGTCTCCATCCTGCTCCGTGGGCCACCCCTCCCGTGTCCATGGCAACCACAGGCAGTTACATAACTCAAGGGGGATACCCGCGCAGCACACCCCCATTGTTTAGGGCCTGGAGATGGGACCAACCCTTCCCTCTCCCCATCCTTGGCGCTCCAGAGATAACGCACGCCGCCGAAGGCCTTGGGTGGCCTATACTTGCTGACGGAGGGAGAGCAGGCCGCACCTCTCACCTCCGGCAGGGTCCCAAGCCGGGATTGCAAAGGGTAACACCGATGCGCCACGCCAGCCCCCCTCCCTAGCGCCAAGCCCCTGCTTCTGAAGTGCCCATAAGCACTGTGGTGGGGTCAAGGCCACTGGGGCCCCACGACTTCCAAACAGCCCGAGCACCGGCTTTGTGGACACCCCTCTCCGAAGTCGAAGCCCTGGAGGCCTCGATGTCCCCTTCTCAGGGCCCACTGCCCGCTCACCTCATCGAGGGCCCTGGGCCCGGGGCAGGGCGGAGGGGTCCCAAGGGAAAGAAGCCAGAGTCCGTCTGCGGGCGTCGTTTACATGGTGGCGCGCGGTTGGACCCGGCGCGTCAACGCGGGACCGCGCGGGACAGAGACGGTCAGCGAGGGGGCATCCCACAGCAGCTGAACAAACCGGCCCTTTAAGTCTCTCCCCGGGGGGGCGGAGCCGCATGCCAACGGACGGGCATTTCGACCAATCGCAGCTGCAGACTGACCTGCCCTAGTTAGACTACCAATCAGAAGCGTCATCTCGGGGTGGGGGCGGGCTCTGCGAGCAACGGCCTAGCCCACTTCAGGGACATACAGAGGTAGAGGAGGTATTGGTCCTGCCTGGCCCACTGCCGAGAAGGGGTCACATGTTGGGGTTTGCCGAGTTCAAGGGGACGACACCCAGATCCCCCTCGCGAACAGGATCCCTTCTGCCTCCGAACCGCCCTGTCCCCTCCAAATGAAGCCCCTGTGCCCTTCTCTCTGTGCTGACCTTTCCATTTAGAGACTCCTAGATATTTTCAATTTCAGGTGGGGAAACTGATGCTCATAAAGGGCACAAGGTCACAAGGCAAGTGGAGTGGGGGATGGACAGAGATAGAATTTGAAACCACGATTGTTTGATTCCAAATCCTGTAAATTTATTCGTTAAACAGAAGTCTTAGCGCTATGGGTAATTAGGGAATTGGAGTTTTCCAGATGGGCCAATTTAACGGGTGACTCTGTGGTCCCAGCTGGAGTCAGAGAGCCCAGATTTCAAATCTAGCCTCTGCTGGATTTGCAGATATGTGACCTTGGGCAAGTTGCTTTCCTGAGGCGCCATTTATTTATCTCTACGAAATTAATTCCTTCATGAGTTCTCTATGCACTGTAAGCGCTCGATACTTTATTGGCACTATTGTTCTGGTGTATAGTCTTATAGTGGTTTGCTAAATGATGGTGCGGGTAGGATGGGCTTCAGAGGACAAGGGGTTAACCATACCTTGCCCACTGCCAACTCCTAAAATTTGCTGCCAGAGCTGTTAGGTCCAGCCACCCACTCCTGCCCACTCGAGTGCTCCAGGGAGACTATTGTAGCAAACACTCCCCATCCTCCAAGCTGGGAGATGCTGGAGTGCCTGCAGGGACCTCCAAGACAGGTCTTTGAGAGCCCCCCCCCCCCCGGTCTCCTGGGATAATGTGAGGAGAGCCATGTGGGGGCAGCGTTGGGCCAAAGAGGGGCAGCGCTTAGGGAGAGAATATCCGAGAAAAGGGATTTAAAAAGGTGAATAGGAGAGTACCAGACGTGAGGGCGTGGCCGAAATTCATGGTGTGTGTGTGTGTGTGTGTGTGTGTGTGTGTCTTCACAAGCCTGCCCGAAGAGCTGGATATTTTCCCTGGGACAATGGGTGTGTGAGAAGGAAATAGGCTTAGATCTGAGTATTTGAAAAATCTTTCTAGAGTCCTAATTAGGGCACTGCCAACGGCAAGACCAAGCTTACAGACAGCAACTGGATCCCGGAGAGGAGCAGGGATCACCCTACGGATATCCAGCCAACTCGAACTCAGGCCTCCTGGGCTCTCTGCCAGAGGAAAGCTGCCAGCCAGCTGTGTGCCATCTGCCCGGCTCCCGATGGAGGTAGGAGGATCAACTAGCCATTTCCTGAAGCTGCCACCAGCTGCGCCACAGCCACCCCAGGGCACCCTCTGCCAGGCGACGGTAGAAAGAACTACAACTCCCAGCAGATCTCGGGACACAGTGCTTGTACGCATGCGTATGCTGAAGAAATGACGTTCTACTGTTGCTGGTCCACAAGAGAAACTACACTACCCTGTGGGTACGGACGGTCACGTCCTTTGCGCGCAAGAAGTAGAACTACAACTCCAGGAGGCTCCGGCGGCAATGAAGACTTCGCTGTAGGAGAAACTACATTTCCCAGAAGTCTCCATTTCGCAGCTGCGAAGCCTCCGAGTTTCGGAATAGCTGGCGCGGGTCTCAGCGTGCTCAGCTGCTAGACATGGCTCTCTTAAGCATGTCCCTGAGTCGCCTGTTGTGTCCTGTCAGTAGGTCGGCGGCGATACTGGGTGTCAGGTGAGTCCTTAGGGGAATTAGCTCGGTATCGGGGGCTGGACCCAGCTGTTTGCCTCCCACACGACTTGCTAACGCCTTACGCACTTACTGAGCGCCTTTTGCAGCCAGGCTCAGGCTTGGAGAGGTTGAGCGCATAACCGAAGTCACTCAGCGATTCCTCTAACCTTTCTCGCTGTCTCTCTACCCCTGCAGGGGGCTCCAGCCCCAGGCCTTGTTGGGACTACCTGACAGCTGGGGACTCCCCGGCACGCAGCCAAGCCGGGGCAAGGCGCGCGGGAATGAGTACCAGCCGAGCAACATCAAACGCAAGCACAAGCACGGCTGGATCAAGCGCTTGAGCACTCCAGCCGGCGTCCAGGTCATCCTTCGCCGCATGCTCAAGGGCCGCAAATCGCTGAGCCATTGAGCGAAACGCTGCCGATGGGAGCCCCCACCCCCATTAAAGCATTTCCCTCCCTGCAGCTGTTTTTTGTGGGGAGTTTGGATGACTTAGACATGAGTGCTCCTCCAATTGTGGGGTTGGCCCGGGGCCAGAAATCTGGAGTTGGACTGGAAGGGCGAGTGGGAAGTCAGACCTTGCTAAGTCCCTTCTTATGCTTTTGAAATAGGAAGAATTTCTAACATACTGCAACAATCCACCAAGTAGTACAGTGAACCTCGTGTACTCACCTATTTCTGACCACCAATTACCTACAACCAGTCCTGCCCCCTCCTGCGTTGTTGTTGGTTTTTTTGTTTGTTTGTTTTGTTTTTTTGTTTTTTGAAGCAAATCTCAGGCATCCGGTTATTCTGTAAATGTTTAAGAACACATCTCTCCAAGATAAGGGCCCTTTAAAACATAATCACAAGACTTTTCACACCTAGACAAAGTCAGTAATTCCTTAATATCATTAAATGTCTAAACTTCCACTTGTCTTGTATATAACTTTCACAGGTCTAGGAAGGCTTGTGAGGAGGTGGGAGGGATTTGAAACCTCACCTGCGCCTTGGTGATTTGATGTATAACTTTGAGCAAGACCGTAGCCCTCTGAAGCTCATTCGTTTCCTATAAAGTAAGGTGTTAATTCTTTGCTGTGTTGCTTTTGGGGTAATAATACTTAGCTTCCACTTACCTATTCTGTACTTCCTCCTACTGGATCCTTGTCCTCACCAGGCTGTCACTCGAGGATTGGGGGGTAGGGGTTGATTGGTACCCAAGCAATGTGAACACAGCAGAGACAGGGCTATGGTAGCCCAGAGAAGGCTCCTAACTTGGCTTTGGGAAGAATACATTCAGAAAGATTCCTGGAGGAGATCTCAAGGTTTAGGAGGCCCAAAGGGGGAAGGGATTGCACAGGGGTCAGGATAAAAGGTGGACGAGGGGGACTGGTGGGGCCCAAAGTTTGGAGCCGAGGAAGTGGGACTGGATCTTTAGGGGACTAGGGAACCACAGGAGGTATTTGAACAAGAGAGTTTGATTTGTCAGTTCAAAGACTTTGAAAGAACTACTGTAGGAACTGTTTAAGTTAAGTTGGAACCTAGGGTTGGGGCCCGGGGGAGGCTGGGAGTGGTACGGTGGGCCCCCGTCTTCCGGGGCTGCGGTGGGAACCCGAAGAGACACCATATGAAAAAGCACAACAAATAAACTAGAGGAGATCTGCTGAACCCCAGGAGTTGCGAACTACAAATCCCAAGAAGCTTCCGGGGCGCGGCCTCCGCCCACTTCCGGATTTTGCTGCCCTATCTCTTCCAAGTCCCGGGCGGGGTTTTGCTCTCTCAACCTACCTTGACCACGAAGAAGGAGGCGTGGCAACCAATGGGAACGTGACTTATGGTAAGTGGCCAGTGGGAGCGCGCAGAGACTGCATATCTTAGGGCGGGGCTAAAGGACGGACCAATGACGGACGGGTAAAGGCGCCATCAGGGTGGGCTGTGCCGTGGCTGGAAGTTACTGTGCGGCGGCGGCTAAGAAGGCGGCTGTGGTGGCGGCGGTGGTGGCTGAGGCGGTAGCTGAGGCGGCGACGGAGGAGGCAGAAGATGGTAAGAGCGGCCGCCAGGCCCGAGCTCCCCATTTGCGCGACAAAATGGCGCCGCGGTCCGCCCACCTCCAGTAATTCCCGAATCCCCCACTTCGCTGCCCGGCTCCATGGGCCCGGCCCCGCCCCTCTCTCTGACCTATGACCTTCGACCCCTGGGCCCTGCTGTGAGCTTCCTGCTGACCCCGCCCTGGTTTCTGCGACCCCTGACCCTACCTAGGTGTATAGGCCCTTACACCTCATTCATTTCCGGGTCGTGGCTTCTCTCGAAATCGCCTACGGTAAGGATGGGGGTCTCCTGAGACCCCCAGCTCTGGCCTTGTTTTCGGCGCACCGGGCCAGGGCTTCCTGTTCGGGAGGATTTTGGAAGGCCGGTCTGGGCGTCGGGGCGGGGGAGGGGGCTTGACTTCGTGACATGCGTTCTTTGTCGCCAAAGGAAGTGCGACATCGCAGACTGTCTGGATTCCCCAGAGCCCTAACCCCACCCCACTATTCAGGGCGCCGACCTGCCCTTTAGAGGGAGCAACTTCATCCTTTTCATATCCACACCTCATAGGGTTGTGACAATTTAGGGAACTGACGTCGTAAAAGGTTTAAGACAGTGAAGTTAACAGATGAGCTGGGTGACTCCGGGCCTGTGACATCCTCTCCCTCCCCCCCCCCGTTGTGAATTTAAAATCCCCTTTGGGCCACTCGCTCATCCTGGGTTTTAGGTGTGGTGATTCTTTGGGGTTCAGTTCCCCAGCCTGTAAAGTGGAGTGGCGACCCAGCCTCAGAGTTGGGCTAAAGCCCCGCTCCTCCCACCTGCCACTATTTGGCATCTGCAGGGGTGATGGAAACTTGTCTGGACAAGTCAAAATCCCAGGGTTTCAACCCACAAATCAGTCCTTGGGATGGGCAAAAGAAGAACGCTGGTCAGGAAGGAGATGGAAAAGTGGGTTCCTAGAATGAGGGTACCCCAGCCTGTATGGTATTCTGGATTCATTGCAGGCTCTCTGCCCACACCTGGTCTGTAAGAGGGCTCTGTTGGGGCTGCCTCCAGGACACGACCTCAGTCTTTCCACAGCTCCCCACCCCGGCCCAGGCTCTGTCATCTCCTGCCTGGATGCCTGTGCCAGGCTTCTACCTGGTCTCCTTGTCTCCATCTGCCCCACTGGCAGTTTGTAATTTGCCTGAAACCAGATTATAACACTTTATAACTTATAAAACTCTCCAGAAGCTTCCTGTTGTAACCCAGATGAAGACCCAGCACCCAAAGCCCCTGCCCACCTCTATGACCTCAACTCCAGTCTCTGCACTCCTCCCTCCCAGAGCTTCAGCCACACTGGCTTTGTTTTCACATCCTCACCCTTCAGGTCCCTGCCACCCCCGTGCTGTTTCACATGCTGCTCCTGTTTGGAATGCTCTTCCCCCTGTGAGCAGCACCTCCTCAGAGGACCCCTTGGTGACTTCAGCCTCAGTGTCTCTCTTCTCTTAGCACACCACTTCTTTTCCTCACCTTGCATGGGGGGTTGGGTCACTGTGGGCTGTCCAGAGGGGAACTGACACACGGATGTTCAGTTAGTGTTTCCCAGGGCAGTGGACAGCGTCTGGGCTCAGCTGTGGCTAGGATTTGTCTGGCTGACGTGAGGATTTCTCTCTGTATCTGAGGACTTCTTTCCCTGCTTACCTGACCAGAAGTACAGGCAGAATCCTGTCTTTATACATTTATTCAGCACAAACTCAGTGATACTAGCAGCTTCATTCCAGAGAGCTCTGTGCGAAGCTCTTTCCCTGTGTCTTACTGAGACTCAGAACAAGCCTTGCAGGGAGCCCTGTTGTGACCCCTGCCTGGTTCACTGGAGAAGACACCGGGCTGGGAGGTCATGTAGCCAGGGAGGAGCCCAGCCTGGATTGAGTGCAGGTCTGAGGCTCCCGACCCTTTGGACACTCTGCTGGCCCCTTGTGAGCCCTGTTAGGGTGAAGTCAGCCCTTCCTTGCCCTCTGCCCATATGGAGGCACTAGTCCAGCAAGGGAGGTGAGCATGTTAACAGATGCCTTCCTCAGGGTATGAGTGCAGCTCTGGCAGAGGCCTGAGGTGTGTGGAGAAGGAAGGGGCAGGGGACTGTTGTTGAGCTGGGCAGAGAGGTTGGCAGGTGTTTCCCACATGGAGAAAACAGGAACATTCCTGGAGGATGGCCCAGCATGGGCTAAAGGTGTTTGTGGCAGGAGGCAAGTGAGAACCAAGCTCAGCCAGAGCTGTGGAGGGCTTTGAGCCAAGACAAGGACCTCATCCTCATGCTTCAGGTCTCAGCGCTTGTGTCTTGCTGCTCTGCAACCTTCCCTGATCCCTCCTCCCCTCCCCCACCTGCAAACCAGCAGACCTGCCCCTCACTGTCTTGGGCCTGACACAGCATCTCAGGGTACCCTTTCTTCAGGCCCATTTTACATTCACTGCACAATCCCTTGATCCATCCCTCTGTGCCCTGCATGGGGTGCTCCAGGGTCAAGAGCAGGTCTGCTGTGCCTTCCCAATGCCCTCGTGCCTGGCTTGGGTCTGCCACATAGGAGGGTTCCCAGAAAGCCTGGCTGGTTGAATGAAGCTGGCCCCATAGTCTTGGGTTGAGCTGGAGCAGGGGTTCTGGGTCAGGAGAGGCAGGGGTGAGTGGCTTTGAGCTGGCTTTGGACAATAGGTCACCCAAATGAGAGAGCCGCCTCCTGAGTGGGAGCAGGATGCTTGTCCTGCTGAGGTCTCACTGGGGCTCCCCTCAGAGGTGAGGATACCTGCTCCTGCCTGCCTCAGGGTGGTGGCAGATCACCTGAACAGTGGCTTCCCCAAGGATGCAGCACCTAGGCTCAGGCATGGGGATGGTCCCCCACGCCCAAAGGATGGTTAACTTAGCCTCTAGGGCCTCTGAGCCCTTGGATTTCAGACAGGGAAACGGAGCCACTGGAATGTCACATAACAGGAGCTTGGCTTCTGAGGGCAAACCTGGATTCAAATTGTCTTCCTCATTTTCTTGTTGGGGTTGGATCATCTCAGATGAGCATCATGACATTTCTGCCTCAGTTTCCTTATCCTTATGACAGAGTGATTCCAGACCAGAAAGCCCCTGGTCCAGGGCAGGCCATGTGGGAAACCCCTCCGTGGTTGTCCCATTCCAGGCAAGATGAGAGTGTTGCACTGGCGCTGTACTAGGAAGTCACTCCCTGCCCACAGCTCCTGGCCTTTATCCCTCCCCTTCACCCCCATGCTTTTGTGCCTCAGTTTCCTGAGGTAGACATGGCTCCTGCTGGCCTTTATTTGTCCATCTTGTGGCTGAGTCTCGTCCCTCTTCCCCTCTCCCAACCAGAGTCAGGGTCCTTCTGCTCCAGACCCTGACCCCTTGCCCTTGCTTGCCCAGCGTCAGCTAACGAGCTGACCCCAGAGTGTCAGGGATAAAGGACTTTTCAAGAGTTGGGCTGCGAAAGAATTCTGTTGTTCATTCCCCAGCACTTTGTGGGCCTGAGACCTCTGGGGCTGCCCCACGCAAAAAGTGGCAGGGAGGAGCATCCTTGCTTCCTCTGTCTCTGGCATTTACCCTGGGAGGCCTCCCCTTCATGGGGCAGCCTTTGGGTGTGGGGACCCCAGGAGCAGCCCCTAAGCTGACCCTGGTCCATACAGTGCTTTAGGAAAAGTTCAGCCAACCCTAAAAACCTGACGCTGTAACATTGAAGTTGGATTTCTGGGTTTTCTTGGAACTTGGGAGCCAGTCAACCCTGGGCTCCCAGTTCTTGTCTCAGCTACCCTGCCCCTTCACCCAGGCTTCTGGTCATCACTCCCATTTATTGCCACAGTGGCTCATGGGGTTTTTTATGGTGGACAAGACATTCTCCATCTGGGTATCTGTTAAAGGTGGAGAAACAGAGACAAGAGTACATTCTTTTATTTTTTGAAGTATATTTTGTTGCCCTGGCTGGTGTGGCTCAGTGGATTTAGTGCCTGCCTGAAGAAAACCAAGGGGTTTTCAGGCAGGCACTCTAAAAATAAATAAAGAAAATCTGTTTTAAAAATTTGAAGTATATTTTACTGATTATTATAGCTGTCCCAATTTTTCCCTTTTTGTCCCTGTCTGCCCGATGCCCCTCTTCCTTCCAGCAATCCTTCCTGCCTTAGTTCATGTCCATGGGTATACATGTAAGCTCTTTGGCTTCTCCATTTCATATACTATTCTTAACATCCCCCTATCTATTTTGTGCCTACTGTTTATGCTTTTAATCCCTGCATCTTTTCTTCCATTCTCCCCTCTCCCACTCCCTGCTGTTAACCCTCCATGTGATCTCCATACTTACGATTCCATTCCTGTTTTGGTTGTTTGATTACTTTGTTTATTTATTTTTTAGATTCAGTTGTTGATAGTTGTGAATTTGCCTTTTTTTTAAAGATTTTAATTATTTATCTTTAGACAGAAGGGAAAGGAGGGAGAAAAAGAGAGGGAGATGCATCAATGTGTGGTTGCCTCTCACATGCCCCCTAATGGGGACCTAGTCCACAACCCAGGCATGTGCCCTGACTGGGAATCAAACCGACAACCCTCTGGTTTGTAGGGGGGCACTCAATCCACAGAGCCACACCAGCCAGGGCAGTTTGTTGCATTTTTAATGTTCATAATTTTGACCTTTTTCTTATGAAATTACCTTTAATATTTCATATTAGGGCTTGGTGATGATGAACTCCTTTAACTTGACCTTATCTGAGAAGCACTTTATCTGCCCTTCATTCTAAATGAAAGCTTTGCTGGATAGAGTAATCTAGATTATAGGTTCTTGCCTTCCATGACTTCGAATACTTCTTGCCAGTCCCATCTTGGCTGCAAAGTTTCCTTTTAGAAATCAGCTGATAGTCTTATGGGAACTCCTTTGTAGGTAACTCTTTGCTTTTCTCTTGCTACTTTAAGATTCTCTTTTTATCTTTAACCTTTGGCATTTTGATTAAGATGTGTATTGGTGTGTTCTTCTTTGGGTCCAACTTGTTTGGGACTCCGTGTGCTTCCTGGACTTGTATGTCTATTCCTTTGCCAAATTAGGGAAGTTTCTTTCATTATTTTTTCAAATAAGTTTTCAGTTTCTTACTTTTGCTCTTCTCCTTCTGGCATTCCTATGATTCGGATGTTGGCACATTTGGCAGTGTACCAGAGACACCTTATACTGTCCTCTTTTTTTTTGAAATCTTGTTTCTTCATTCTGTTCTGGTTGAATGTTTATCTCTTCCTTTTGTTCCAAATTGTTGCTGTGAATCCCAGTTTCCTTCCCTTCTCTGTTGGTTCCCTGTAGATTTTTCTTTATGTCACTTACTGTAGCCTTTCATTTCTTCCTTTATGTTGTTGTCATACTCAATGAGTTCTTTGAGCATCCTGATCACCAGTGTTTTGAACTCTGTATCTGATAGGTTGGCTGTTTTTCCATTTCATTTTGTTCTTTTTCTGGGGTTTTGTTTTGTTCTTTCATTTGGGCCTTAATTGCCTCCTCAATTTGGCAGCCTCCCTGTGTTTGTTTTTGTGTATTATGTAGAGCTGCTTTGACTCCCTGTCTTAGTAGCATGGCCTGTTGTTGAGAAGTTACCTGTAAATTGTGTGGGGTGGAGTCTTAGGTAATCACTAAGGTGGGGCAACCTGCTTCACCCCTTTGTGACTCTGTGTGGGAGGAGGGCTTAGTGAGGGGACTGTGCCACTGCCTGGCTTCTGGAGGTTTGCCTGGCACTCGCCCTGTTTCCAGTCACTTCACCCACTTCCTGTATGTGACTGGTGCCCTTCCAGCTGTTGCCCTGGGGTTGAATCCCAGAGTGGGTGGATTTATGTAGGTTTTAGGACTGTGGGGGTCCTTTCAGCAGAGTTTCCTGAAAATATGGCAGTTTCTTCTGCCACCCCAACCCCCACTGGTTTTTATAACCAGAAGGGATTTATCTTACCAGTGCTGGAACCCTGGGCTATGCGGTCTGGCCTGGGGCCAAGATCTCTGGCTCCAAAGGTATCCCCTCCGCACCGATTTTTATCCGTTACAGGTGAATGTGGGACTGCCCATGTCTCTTCTGCCACCACCACCTCTCCGCGCCACGCTGTGCCTCTCTGCCTGTCTCCGTGTCTCCATCCCTGCTACCCATCTTGGATGAATGTGGCTTATTTAAATCCTTGGTTGTCAGACTTCTATACAGTTTGATTTTCTGACAGTTCTGGGTGTTATTTGTTTTGAGGTTTAGTTGTAATTATGTGGTTGCACAAGGAGGTGAAGAGCATCTACCTCTGCCTCCATCTTGACCGAGGGTCCAGGACCAGGAGTTTAATATTCAACAAGCACAGAGGACAGATCAGCAGTTGGATGGGCCTGGTCCATCTCCCCACCCTGCTGCTTGCTTGTGGTGTGACTTAAGGAAAAATGACCTGTGCTGTCTGAGCTCAGTTTCCCCACTTCTTGCCAGGTTACAGGGCTGTTGTGAGGACCTGAAGTAGAACATGCACTTCCCTTGGGCTTGGTTACTTTTCTCTGGTCATACAGTGTACACATCAGGTGGCCAGCTCGAGCATGCGTTCCCAGAAACTTACAATACAACAGAAAGAAGGAAACTGGGTCACTTGGAAGCCCGACCTCCCACCGCAGGTGTCCAGGGCTGGTCCTTGCCCTGGAGGGTTTCTCATTTACCATCTTCTCTGTCTTTCAGGCAGATTTTTTGAAAGGACTACCCGTCTACAACAAAAGCAATTTTAGTCGATTTCATGCTGACTCTGTGTGTAAAGCCTCGGTGAGTACAGGTTCAGGGAGCTGTGTGTGTGTGGGGGGGTGATGTGCACTTCCCCATCAGCATCTTGCTGGGAGCAGAGGCCCATCTTTAAGCCCATCTCCACCTAAGATCTTTGCACATCTTCTGATCTGCATTGGAGGGTGGGTTCCGAATCAAGGGGTAAAGGGACCCTCATCACCCGATACTTCTAACCTACCTCTTCCGGACTCTCCCACAGAATCGACGCCCCTCAGTCTACCTGCCCACACGGGAGTACCCATCCGAACAGAGTAAGTGGCCCATCACTCTATCTTGTGTAGGCTGCTAAGAGGAAAGGTTGGAGGGTAGTGTAGGAGGTGACTCGTGGGACGCTGGTCAGGTCCTGGCCTTTAGGAGCAGCAGGAAACATGGTTTTCTCCATGACCTTCCTCATCTCCACACCCTGACATCCACACCCAGCCCCTTGGGGGCCACAGTTGGCCCTCGTCTGTCACTCACTGATCCTCTCCCCATCACCTGACAGGTGTCCCCTGTCAGCTCCATGACATAGACCCCAAAACGATTACTGTGGGGCAGAGACCCAGCCCATCCTGGGTGGACAGCATGGGCAGGGGTTATCCAGGTGGAGGGGCTTTCAGGGGAAAGCCTGGAGCCTGCAGAGCGGGAGGTAGTTTGTCATGGCCATCATGTTTTTTATTTTTATTTTTTCTTTTTAAAGATTTTATTTTATTTTTAGAGAGAAGGGAAAGGGAGGGAGGAAGAGGGAGAGAAACATCAGTATGTGATTGCCTCTCGCATGCCCCTACTGGGGACCTGGTCCACAACCCAGCCGTGTGCCCTGACTAGGAACTGAACTGGAGACCTTTTGATTCGCAGGCCGGCCCTCAGTCCACCAAGCCACACCAGCCAGAGCCATGGTGTTTTATTTTAACCATGGAAGTGTATGCACAGGGACCCTGATGGTTTGGCTTCTGTGGTCACTGGGGTGCAGTTGTGTAGATCTGTGCTTCTGGTTGGCCTGGGGAAACACATGTATGAGCCTGTGGGCAGGAGCTCCTCCCAGAACCCAGTGTGGAAACCTGAATGTAGTAGTGGACTCCACCTTTCTGAGAAGCAGGGACCCCAGAGCAGCTGGCTTGAGCCCCTGGTCGTGGCTGTGGGCTCAGGAGGGAAAACGCTTGGCTTCCTGAAAACTTACAGGTTGGGGTACTGACCGGAGTCCCAGAGAAGACTCAGGGCAGAGACGGCTCTGGAGGCCAAGGAGGGATGAGCACCATCCTGGGAAGGGAAGTGCTGGCCAGGATGGAGGCTGGACCATCTGCAGCCGTCTACCTGCATCCTCTTCCTATAACTTTGCCTTTCCTCTTTCTTCCTTAGTCATTGTAACAGAAAAAACGAACATCCTTTTGCGCTATCTCCATCAGCAATGGGACAAAAAGGTGAGGCTTGTGGAATTTGGGTGCTGGGACTCGGGCAACACGGTGCCCAGCACAGGGGCTCTGAGTGGGGGAAGGACATAGGGCTGGGAGACCAGGGGTTCAAGTGAAGTCTCAAGGGCTGAATAGGAATTTGATTGGCAGTCCAGGAGAGGGAACAGTGTTCTGGAAGAGGGAATGGCAGTGCACAAGGCCACAGAGCTCTGATGCTCGGATGGGCGGGGGGTTGACCAGCTGTACCAAGGCTCGTGCACCTCCAAAACCCAGCTTCTGCAGCTTGCAGCCAGCACAGCCCTGGAGACAGCTGAACACTAGTGTGATTATCTGGAGTCTTTCTTCAGTGGTGAAACATGCACATGATTAAAATCCAGGTGGTACATGAGTGTTTGGCTGCTGTGGAAAGTCATCTCCCCTACCCTCCCCCAAAGAGGCTGCCTTTTTAACATGTGGGATGTTTTTCTCTTTCTTTATTGAGAATCTCCACATACTGCTTCATAACAAGATCAGTTTGCTTTTTCACCTAACATTGAATATCTGACAGCAACCTGCTCTGGGTGGGATGGAAGAGGGACCCCCTGGTGAAGTGACTGCTTAGAAAACGAGCTCCTGGCCCACGCTGGCCCCTTTTCATCCCCATGGGCCTTGATTCCCACCAGTACGGAAAGGTTTTCCCAAACTGGGGCCACCTTCCTCTCCTGTGGCAATGCATGGGCTTCCCCAGGGCTCACGAGGGCCCTTTGTCCTTTATCAGGGTGCATCACTCCTCAGTACATTTTGGGCCATATGTGGGTCCTTGTGAGCCATGGTGACTCTGCAGCGCTCATTACAGGCCCACAACCCCCCGGGACTGTGGCTTAGTGGGCAGGTCTGGTGGTGCAAGGGGCTGCCCAACCAGGGGCCTTGGGTTTACTTCACCGCTCTAGACCCAGCTCTATGACCCCTGCAGCAGGATTTGGGGAGGTTACCCAAGTGAAGTCTCAACACTCTCTTCTCCCCTTGTTCCCCAGAACGCTGCCAAGAAGAGAGACCAGGAGCAAGTGGACCTTGAGGGCGAGAGCTCGGCTCCCCCCCGCAAAGTTGCACGGACCGACAGCCCAGACATGCACGAGGACACTTAAGACTCACACTCCCTGATAGGTGCCTCCTGTCTTGTCTGCTCCTCACCCGCCTGCCGTGTGTAAGCACCCTGTCTGCCCACCCCGCCGGCCCGCCCACCCACACCCTGCCATGCACACCACTTCCAACCTCATAGGAGCCGATGTATTTATTTTCCTTGAGTCTTTATTTATGCTGTAAAATGTACCGAGCGATGGTTAAAGGGGACGTCAGACCCGGTAGTGTGATGTTGGTAGATGCTTCTTAAAAAACAACATTGTTACTCACTGTCCCACCCCACCTTAGACCCCCTCCTCCCGCTCCCCAGTCTTCTGGAGAACCAGAGTCTGTCTGTGAGTGTCTAGAGATGAGCCCTGCTGCAGCTGGGTGGCTGGGGTGGGGCCCTTCTCCCCACTTCTGTCCACTGGTCCGGCCTTAAAGACTCGGCCTTGACTCTAGTTCCACCGGGACCTATTCCATGCCCGGACCCTGCTCTGAGAGCTCACCACAGGGAGAAGTTAGCCCTGCCGGATCTTTCTCTTAAGTCATTTTATCATGGACTGGTGCGTGCTCCGTGTCCACCCCAATAAAAGGATCTTTCCTACTTGCTCTCGCGTCTTTGCTCCACGTGCCTCGGCCCCAGAGGACCAAGCCACTGAGAGTTGTCTCATCATCACCAAGAGGAGCCAAGAGGGGCCTCCATGAGCTGGGTCCCCAGGACCAGCTGGACTCTCCTGCAGGCCTGCTGCAGCCATCTTGCTCAGAGCCATGCCCTGCCTGGACCCACCCTTCTGCCT
Source organism: Anoura caudifer (assembly GCA_004027475.1). NCBI lineage: Eukaryota > Metazoa > Chordata > Mammalia > Chiroptera > Phyllostomidae > Anoura > Anoura caudifer. Next base: position 62,177 of record PVKU01000054.1, on the reverse strand, counting down.
CACCTGTCAAGTGTCCCTGATGATCAGGATACCCCCAAGAGACCATCCACACCACCAAGGACAGAGCAGTGGTGGACCCCACACCCAGGACATTGACAAGCAGGGTAGCATGCCCACCAGCCACTGTGGAGACAGCCCGTGGTTCCAGAAGAAGACACATGGAGTACAGCGGAGTGAAGGGGGCTTTCAGGCTCAAGGCAGAAGGTTTGAGGCCCTGAGCACTGGGCCCAGGGTGGGGGGGGGCGGGGGGGAAGGCTGCTTCTTCCCCCACCAGCCCTGGATGGGGACTGTGGTATCGGGGTGGTGAGGGGTTGGATCATAGAGCTGGAGAGGGTGCCTGCTCCAGGTTTTCCTCATGAAGGGTCCTTCCTGAAACAGACTGCTTGGGTCTGGGCTGCCTAGCACCACCCTGGGTGGCATGTTCCAAGGCAGGTCACCCAGTTGTGTTGTGAGGCCAAGGGGTTATGCCCCCAGCTCTGGGCGGTGTCCGTACCATGGTCTCCATGTTGGGTCCCTGTGGTCACAAGGCAAGGGCTGGGGAAGTGCAAGCTTGCCCATGGTTGTGCAGACGTGGCCAAGTCCCCAGAGGCCCGTTGATCCACTAGGGATCCCATTCCCAGGGGCAGGGCCAACCCTGGGCCAGCACATGGCATTACTGATTGTTACTGTCTGAGAAGCCAGTGGGACATCAGCTTCAAAGCCGTGGGGCAGAGCAGGAGCAGGTGGCACCTGCACCCTTGCCTCCCTGGCCCTGGTTCCCCTTTGCATCATGCCAGTGCCATTCGTGGCGGGGGCCCACGGCCATGCCCCACCCAGACATTTCTGTGGTGTCTTAGGTGTAGGCCCTTCAGCTGGCCTCTGCCCAGTCCTCCTGCCTTTAGGGCCCCCATTACTCTGCTCCCCCAAACACCAAACTCTGCCTTCCCACACCTCTGTGCCTTTGCACAGGCTGCTCTCCTGCCTCCAGTGAACCCCAGTTTCTCTTTCAGGGCCCTCCACAGTTCTTCCTCACATTGGCTCCTCAAGCCCTGGGGTGGGGCCTGTTCAGGCTCCAAGCTTTGGGTGTGGATGAGGTGTGGAGAGAGGCCCCATCTGTCCCTGATCACATGGGGAAATTCCAGTTACTTGGGTTGGACAGCCGTCCCATAGTGGGGCATCCTAGCCACCCCCCACTCCACCCTGTCTGGGGATCACCACCCTGAAATGCAACATCCCTTCAACATTTCAACTTGGGTGCAAGGCGCCTTCTGATTTTCATTCCTCAAGTTCTTCCCACTGCTCCTGGCTCCTCAGATGGCAGTTTGGGTGGTGGGTGTGCCAGGAAGCGCAGCTGGAGGGGTCAGTGTCACCCATCACCCTGCAGGGCTGCAGCTAACTCAGGCAGGGCCCAGGCCTGCCACCGAAACTCCTGAGTCCTTTCAGTACTTTGAGATTTCTTCCTTTGTTTAGGAAGCTGAAGACACAGCGGGCTTGAGGCTCAGTAGCTCCTCCCAGGGGCCTTGGCCCTGGAGTCGGCCCCCAGATCTGGGTTATTTCCGAGGTGGTACAGTCTGGAGTTTCCTGCGTGGCCTCCAGACCCAGTTCTTAGGAGGCACCAAGACTGCAAGGAGGAGGACACCCACCTCAGACTCACCAGGCCCCAAGAGCCAGTGTCAACCTCAAGTTACCAGGGCCCCGAACCCTGTTTCCATTGGTCTGTCCTCGGGCACTGTTGAAATATTCTTTTTATTGCATTTCTGCCGTTTTACAAAAATATGACAAAATAAATTAAAAACAAATAAATAACTGCCTGTTCTGTATATCTTCTGTTGTTTTTTGGGGGAGGTTCATAACCCCCATCCTAGCCAAAAAGAAAACGGCAGATGGGGCTGGGCCCTCACCCCAGGAAGGGGAGACCAATACTGGGGGCCTGGGGCCCAAAGCGTGTTTTCTGGGTGGTGGCTGCCGTCGGTGACTGCTACTGCATGAGAAGAGCAAGGCAGGGCACGTGGCAGAGCTAGTGCCAGCCACTGGGCCAGCACACAGCCTGGGGGCTGGGGCTGGGAGAGGCCGTGGGGAACTCAGAGGATGGCGGCAGAGGCAGAGGCGCAAGGCTGTAGAAGCTGGCGTCCCCTGGCAGGGGCTGGGGGGCAGGCAGGGGCCCAGCCAGGGCACAGGGTGGGCACTCTGTGTTGGTGGCAGGGGCCTGGCGGGGGGTGGTGCCTTCACCCCCACAGCCCCAAGGCCCGTCCCACTGCCAGCAGCTGGCGGGTGGTGTTGGGGGCCCAGGCAGTGGCGTTGGCGTTGATGGTGCGGGGCTCCGGCTGCCGCGGGTGCGGAGGGCCAGCGCTGTCCCTGCGGAGGTGAGAGGGGCCGTTCCGGAGGATGCCGCCCCACCATCAGACCCGACTGGGGACCTGCCTGCACTCCCTCCCCAGCTTCTAGGCACATCAGGGCCTTATTGCTTCTGATCAGTTTTGGGGTGCACCCTACCCCCCGACCTGCAGCACTGCACCTTTCCCCCTCTGGGGAGAGGCCAGTCTGAAAAACTCCCCCTGACTTAAGACCTAAGTCCCTGGTCCTGCAACTTCCACCTCTCTAGCTCCCTAGTAATGGGCTGCCAGACCCCTGGCTGGGGATGGTACAAGTTAGGTGGGAGAGGCCAGGGGTGAGGCCTGTGGGTGCAGCCTGTGGCCAAGCTGGCCAAGCTCCCTGATTGGGCAGCCCCAGGCTCTCTTCCAGGAAGTCTTCCTCAAACACTGGACTTCAATTTGGGCTTGCATAGAGGCTTGTGGGGGGTCCAGTCCCCCCAGAGTAAGCTGGGTATGGAGTCTCATGGGGTAAGGAGAGGTTGGGCCAGGTGGTAGAGGCCTCCGGAGCTTTGGTGGGCCAGGTGCCCTGGGAAGGCAACGGGATTGGGGACTTTGGCATCCCTCCCTGGGGTAAGGAGGGTCAGGCACAGGGCTCCAGGTACTCAAGGGTCCCAGAGAGACTGAGCAGGCTTTGAGAGATTTCAGGTAACACAGATCCAGGTCCCCAACCAGTATCAGTGACCAAGCCTCCTCTATCCCCTTTCAGCCTCTCCCCACAGACCTGGCTAGCCCGCCATACACCCAAATCCCAGCCCAGAGTCCCCACCCCCGAGTTAAAGCTTGTGACCTGAGCCTTCCTCTTCAGGCCGGAGGGCGTCTGGCTCCTCAGCCGCAGCCTCGTCCACCTGCCCACTGCGCTGGGCCCGGCCGCCGCTGCTGCCACTGCCACTGCCACTGCCAGGAGTCCCGTCCAGCCGGATCTGCCCGCCCCCCCCATTGGCCCCGGCCTCAGCCCGGGCCCCGCCACCAAAGGGGAAGAGCTTGCCGGCGTGGAAGGCCTTGGGTGGCGAGTGGCTGCGCTCAGGATCCCGCCGGGTCTCGGGTGACTTGAGGAACTTGAAGCTGAGGAAGGCTGGCAGGCGGGTGTCACTGCCTGTGGGTGACTGGGCAGGGGTTGGCCGCGCGGTGGGGCCAGGCCCCGTGCCTGCCATCGAGGAGGATGTGGCCCCTGATGACAAAAATTTGCCCTGCAGCGGGATGATCTGCTTCAGCTTCATGACGTTGTTGGGTGCCAGCAGGGACCCCGGGCGCTTGGGTCGCTCTGAACCATGGCTGCCCACCCCACTGCCCTTGGCCTTGGCCGAGGCCTTCTCAGGGGCAGCAGGGTCCAGCCCCGCACCCTCAGCCCGGGCTTCCTCCCGGCCGCTGGTGTCACGCTCTCGCCGGGCATGGTGCTCTGCGTGGCGCTGGCGCTCCTCCTCCTCCCGCCTCCGCCGCTGCTGCTGCTGGTAGTGGTGCTGGGCCTGGCGCTCGTGTCTCTGCAGGAGGAGCAGGCCATTAGGGGGACTGGGAAGAGAGGGTGTTTGAACTCCCTGAGAAGTGGGGAAAGATCCAAACACTTACTGGGGGTTCACTCCATCTCTTGACCCACCCTGGGGCTCTGTGGAGGTGAGGAAAGATCTATACACTTACTGGGCACCAAAAGTATCCCTAGACTCACACCAACACTTTCTGAAAATTGACGAGAGAACATTTACTGGCACTAACCGTCCCCAGCCATGTGCCAGACCATCTTATGAACTGGGGGAGTATAAACAGATATTGGGCCTCAGTGGCCCTCTGCTTTCTGGAAAAGCAGCAAGTGACACAGCTGTGGCTGACACAGACCAGAGTCCACACCGGCCAGTCCAGTTGCCATGTGTGGCTCTGTCAATGCCAATGCAAGCACGTGTGGCCCCTGTTGTGCGGGGCCACATGAGCAGCACGGAAACAGGACATCGCCATCACCATGGCAAGCACCGGGCACTGGAGAGCTCATGGACCCCCTCTGAAGCTTTCAGAGGGACGCAGCAGAGGCTGGGCTTCTAGGAAGCATCAGCTGTGTCCCTGACCCTGAATGGGACACCATGGACAAGCTGGTGGTGATGGACTGTTCAGAGTGCCAGCCTGGTGCTTGGTGCACCCATGATTCCAGAAGGGACCAGGTCTGTTTGGAGCACCAAATATTATACCACGCTTTGCACACCTGTCCTCCTGCTAAGGCCACGGCTGCAAGCCAGGCGAAGAGACGGTCCACTGAGCGGAGCAGGTAAACAGAGCCCAGCCCCATTCTGAGTACCTTGAAGGCCTCCCGGCGCTGGTACTCAAGCTTGGCCATCTCCTCAGCCACCCACCCGGGGATGTCAGGGATGGCCACGTGGATGAGGTACTTGAGAAGCAGAGCGAAGTGCTGAGGTGACAAAGGAGGAGGCTGGAGGCTGCAGGCTTGGGGAAGCCCACCAGCCACCCAGCTCCCTCACCTGGCCACCAGCCCCACCTCAAGCACCACCACAGACACGATGGCTGCCTCGGGGCTGAGCCAGGGGAAGAGGCGCTGCAGCTGCCCACACTGGCCGATGAGATAGCAGTTGACGACGATTGCCAGGACACCCATGGCCTCCATCACCTTCTGCCGGGGGACATGGTGGGGCTCAGGCGGTGTCAGCTCTCCTCTATGGGCCTTGCGTTCCTTCCTGGTACACCCCATCTCCCTGTGTGCCTCAGTTTGGAGCCCCTGGCCCTCCCACACCTGCCACTGGCCGATGCTCTCAACCCGCTGTCCAAAGGGCCGCTGCAGCCCCGTGCACAGCTTGAGGGCGTCACTGCGGATCTCGATGAGGTTGTTGACCAGGGCGCACAGTGCAGCCAGGGGGAAGGCAGACGAGAAGAGCACAACGTAGCCAAACTGCACGAACATCTCCTGGTAGTCCTGGAACGTGTCCTGCGGGCAGGCACCTGCTTAGACCAGGACACCTCCTCCCTTAGACCACCTTTCTCTGCCAAGCCCGCCTCCTGTAGACGATCCCACGTGGACCCCAAGCCTCCCCTTCAGCAGGCTCCTGACTACACCAAGGGCCCCATTATTTTCTGGCACCTCTACCACCACAGCGTGCACCCGCCCTTCTGGGCTCTGCCTCCACCCTCAGATGCCTGCCTTACCTCGTACTTCTTCATACAGCTCTCAAGCTCAGCCTGGGTGAGCTGGGGCGTGTGTTCCTCCTCAGGCGGGTCGATCCAGGAGGACCGATTCTGCTGCCGCTGCCTCCGGGCCAAGTCACCTGAGCTGGTCTCTGGCTCTGGGCCCCCATCTGGCCCCTGGTCACGGCCCTCGCCCCCAGCCCGGCGGAGTAGGACAGCTGGAGGCTCCCGCTCAGGGCTACCAGGAGCCCCCTCTGCCTCATCGTCCTCCTCAACTAGTGTGAACACGCCTGGCTCCAGCCCCTTCTCCACCATTGTGGGGCTTCCCTCCTCCAGGAGGGCCTCTGGGCTTGGGCCGGGCCGATGTCTCCCGACTGCCCGCTCAGCAAAGCTGACCTTCTTTAGACGGAGCCCACAGTCCAGGAGGCTGCCCTCCTCGCCCTCTTCCTCATCCTCCTCCTCCTCGTCCTCCTCCTCCTCATCTTCCTCCTCCTCTTTATCCCCTCTCAATCCATTCCCTACCTCCCCACCTTCCCCCATGGGTCGCCGTTCCACTGTGGCCTCTTCCTCTTCCTCAGGTGCCCCGCAGCCCCCACTGAGACACCTGCGGCCCCCTCCACCCCCACTGCCACCACCCTCTTCAGCCTGGGGTTCAAGATGGTAGGGTACAGGGCGCCGAAGGCTGAGCAGGCCAAGCAGGGCCCGGGCCAGCTCCCAGGCAGCCCGCAGGCTGAGCTCGCCTTGGCCCAGCCGCCGGTACAGGTGTGGCTGCAGGACCTCACGCACATTCTGGAGAAACTGGCGGGTGATCAGCAGAGTGGCCAGCATCTAGGGGCAGGAAGAGGGAGAAGAGGGGCCACATGGGGAACAGGCAGGGCCCTGGGAACCAGGGCAGGCTAGTGGGATGGGGCACCCGCCCTCCCAGAGCACATTTCCAGACACTCTCTGAGCCCAATTCCTAACTCCACCCTTTCAGATGACCCTGGACACAGAGTCCCCAGCCTTTGCAGCTTCCAGCATTGTTCACCTGCCACCAGCCACAGCCCAACCAGCCACAGCGCTCCTAGCCAACCTTGCTGGAGGCTCAAGGCCACCCTGCTTACAGTACCACCTGGGAGCTCGGCCAGTGCCCAGGGCCTTCAAGGGCCCCTGTCATCTGCTCCCCACCAGAGGAGCCCCATTCCCTCATAGCATGCATCCTTAGCTTGTTGTGAGACCCCCAGCACAGCCACACTGCCCACCCCAGCGAGGCCCCTCGGGCTCTCCATCTGCCCATACTTTGGCCCGGGCCAGGCACAGGAGGCCCCGGAGGGAGAGGAGGAGCAGGTGGAACCGCAGGGCCACGAGCGGGGCCAACACCGCCCGCAGCTGCCGCTCGAGGCTCTGGGACAGGGACAGGATGAGCAGGAGCTGTGAAGGGACCGAGGACAGGTGGACAGACAGATGGGGGGTGACAAGCAGAGAGAGGACACGTGGATGGACAAACGGACAGAGAGGAGAAAAGGATGGAGGAGGGGGGAGGGGCTGGAAAGCCTGTGGACCCCTAGGGCCAGGCCTGGCCCCCTCACCCCCCATCCCCGCTGGCCACCATGGGAAGATGGGGGCACTGCCTTAGGCCATGGCCTCACCTCTTTTAGGCGCTCCATGTCCTTGAGGTAGAAGCCAATGTAGAAGAGGCTCAGGTAGGAATTGACAAACTGGAACTGTGGGAAGCAGGTGGGTGGTCACCCCACCGCCCCGTCTTCAGGAGTCCTGCTGTACCCACCTGCTGGCTGCTACTCACCAGAACCACCTTGATGATGAGGTGCTTCTCATAGGCGCTCTCCAGCCGGTAGTTCTCTGGGGGCCAAGTGGGCGAGTAAAGGGGGTGTCTTAGACTTCCTGTGGGCATTAGGGACCTTCCCCCCAGCGTCTGGGCAGCAGGGACCTCCCCTCAAAGGGCATACCCATGTCATTGAGCCATATGGCGAGCTTCTTGTAGCCCTCAGCACTTATGCTAACCAGCAGGGCCAGCACAACCTTGGGCAGGAACCGAGCAAGGCGAGGCAGCCCCTTCACACTCAACACCAGCTCCTGCAGGGGCAGGAGGTTCACAGGTCACCCTGGCTGCTGGGTTCAGCTCAGGCTAGACCTGGGCAGGTGGTCACCAGTTCCCGGCCGGGGCCAGGGCTGGGGACCAGAGATCACCTGCAGCTGGAAGCAGCCGAGCATGAGCAGGAACACGCAGGCCAGGCAGGTGAGACACAAGGGAACACTCACAAAGAGCTGGAAGAGCAGCCGCTTCCAGGGTGGATAGTAGAACTCCTCAGCCCGTGTCACTGGGCTGATGCGTCGCACGCCCTGGTGGAGGGCAGAGGCTAGACCCACCTTGAGGCAGAGGGGCTACCCAGGCCCCCCACCCCTATTAATCTTCTGAAGTCAATTTCCCCATGACTGTGCTTTCCCAGTGCCCCCACCTGGTACACTCTTCCCTGTCTCTTAGTTCCAATTGCCCACCCTCTGCCTCTGAGCACACAGGGCCTCCACACTTGGCACAGCCTTTCTGATGCTACAGCTGGGTTTCACACCTCTTGTCTGCTCCTCCAGTGTTCCCTGCCTCCAACCCCCATTCTTGGAGTCCTTGGACTCAGCAGCCTCTGACTGACCCTGAACTGGGGCCGTGGCTCCTCCATGGCTTCCCCTGGTGAGTCCAGCGTCCCCCACTTGTAGGCCAGCTCCGCCCCCCTCCGCTTCCACTCCTCCAAGAACAGCGTTGACCAGACCACATTGAACAGGGCGAAGACCACACAGGACACATCCTGGCTTGTCTGGGGGTGGCAGAGGAAGGTTCAGCTGTTGTATAGGGCAGCCCAGGGGGAAGGGTGACTAAGGGGCCCCAGCCCACACCCAGCCCACACCCAGCACCTGATCGGTCTCTGTGAATGTGTACAGGACAGAGCCGAAGACGGCTGGGTATACCATCGCTGACGTGTAGAAGCCCAACCAGGCAAAGTACATGGCAATCTTCACACCAAAATAGTCGCAGATCTCGTCTGTAGGGGTGGGTGGTTTGAAGGGGTTCCCGGTCAGCCCTGCCCTTCTCCTGGGACCCCTGCACACCCCCTGGCCAGGACACACCTAGAGGCTGGTTTTCACACACAGCCTGTACCCATGACTTCATGAGGCGGTTCAGGATGCGCTGCTCATGGATTGGAAACACTTGCTGGATGATTCCACGGGCTGCCAGCTCAGGGACTGTTGGGGGACAAGAATGGGTGACCCTGGCCCCTCTGCCGCTTCCTGGCCTGGCCACACCTCCTTGGCTGAAACCCAAGCCACAACTTTTTGCCTGCTTTTAAACCTGCAGAGGCTCTTCCCAGAGGAGGAGTTCTGGGTGGGTGGAATATCTGGTTCTCCTTCAGAATTTGGGAGGTGCAGGCATAGGCACAGGCGGGAAAGAGTGCAGGAAACCTAGTAGGGTAGGGTCCCAGTGGGCAACCACGTTCTTAAATAAAGCCACTGGCCTCGGTTCACTGCTCTGAATACCTGAGGAATGGTGCAAAGTTGGCATCAGAAGGTGAACTTGCAACGGCTGGTTTCCAGGAGGGGAAACTGAGGCCAAGGGCCGCCCAGCACAACATACAAGAATGCTGTCCATGGTCCTGCCCTTTCCTTATCCAAGACTCAGAAAAAGTTCTTGTGGACCTGCCTCCTGGGGAATAAGCGCACCCTTTGCTAAGGCCAACGCCCCTCCCCTCCAGCTCATTGATTTAATCTGGCTCCAGGCTCCACCCAATTCTCCACTAGCTCAATTGTTGTATCTACGCCCTGCCCTCCTGCCCTGATAGGCTTTCCTCTAAGAAACCCACCCCACTCCCCACACGTGCAGGGCCGGCCCCGCCTCACTCACTGATTGGCTGGTCCTCCAAGAAACGCACATTATGCAGCGCCTCACCCTGCTTGGCACGCAGGTTCTGAAGCCAGAAGCGGATGATGCTCTGGCGCTCCTGCAGGAGACAGGGCGTGAGCACAGCGAGTAACGCCTGCAGACTAGGGAAGGGCTAGGTATGCGCGGGATGTGCGCTGGGGGCAGAGACTGAGCACCTGGGAGGTGAAAAAGTGTAGCTCACTCTCCACATTCTCGTAGATAAAGTCTTCCTCGCAGGAGAAGCTGCGGGTTCCCCCGCCAAACTCGGCCTTCACTGCTTTACGCAGACCCAGCTCGTCAGCCCCTCGGAGTAGGCTGCGGGAGGGCAGGGAAGGTGGATTATGGGGAGGCCCTGGCTCTCCATCCTAGAGTTAGGGATGGTGCACCTGCTGGTCACCTCAGTCAAACAGACTGGCTGGACCTTGTAGCTGGTGCTTGGAAGGGCAGGGAGCTGGGTGGCAGGGTCAGCGAGAGGCCAGGGCCAGGGACTCGCCTCTCATACGTGGCGGTGACGAAGAAGGCGTAGGCACGCGTGTGGCGGTGGTGGCGGACTTGCACTATGAGTTCGGGGATCCCCACACGGATGTGGTTCAGCAGCCACAGCAGTGTGTGGTCATCCGTCGTATCTGCCAAGGGGCGCAGGGACTGATGGCTCTCGCCAGGAAGGGTCCGAGGCCTCTTACTGACTCCCACTCAGGGGAGCCCCATCTGGGCACTGGGCAGGTGGGCACAGGTACCTGGGAAGGTCATCAGCACATCGCAGTTCTCCGTGGGCACAGTCTTCATCCACGCCTTGTGGGACACCAGGTATCGACCTGCTTGCAGGAGCCGCTTCCCAAAAAGCTTATCTGGGGGCAGGCCGGCCAGGCCTGGGTCAGGCCACTACAGGTCCGGGAGCCTGGCTTCCAGCCCTTGCCCCGGCTCACACACTCGCCAGGGCTCCTGGGCACTCAGCCTGGCTTTCAAGGCCCTTGGAGCTCTGGCCTTGGCTCATTTCCTTCCCTTCAAGTCCTTGAACCAGCGGGCCCTCCTCCAGGAATGCCATTCCCCCAAACCCTGCCTTACAAATCTTACTCATTCTTGAGGCCCAGCTCCGCCTCCAAAACCACAATCGATAGGGCGCTCACTCGCAGCCCTGCACTCTTCACCATGTTATGTCAGCGAGTTTTCACAGCTGGGTGTGGTTCTTACCCTCATTTCACAGGTGGGGAAACTGAGGTTCAAAGTATTTAAGTCACGCGGCCAAGGTCACACAGCAGAGCTGGGATTCGAACCCAGAACTGTATGATTCTATACCCTTTGGGGAGAGGCACTCTCAAGCGCATCCCTGCCCAGCAGCGATCGGGTAGCTGAAGGAGTGATCGGGCTCAGCCTCGAGTCTGGAGGGGCGTGTCCATGTATCATCGCTGGGACCCCCTCCCGCTGCAACGTCCTGGCCGCGCCTGCCTGGCCGCAGCCGCAGTGCCAGGAGGAGACAGGCTCCTCGACTGGACTCCAGGTCGGAGACAGATGACCCCAATTCCCCTCCTCGTGCAGCAGCCGCGCGCACCCCAGTCACCTGCAACCCTGACTTGATCCAGCCGCCGCACACCTACCCAGAACTCCGGACGCCGGGGCTGCAGGCTCGCCCTCTGGTGGGGGCCTCTTGCCGCGCTCGCCCTCTAGGGACGTGCCCCCAGAGCCGGAGGTAGCTTCGGCCATGACGAGGTCAGGGTAGGGCGAATTAGGGGCTTCGGACCACTGGGGCGCTGGGGGGCCGTGCGCGCATGGGGCAGGTGCAGCCGCGGAGCCCGCCAGAGGAGGAGACAAAGGCCGCGCCCGCCCGCACCGGCCGCCGTCCCCTTGTGCCCAAGCGTTGCTTCTCGTCCCCGCCCGCGCCGAACCTTGAGTCTCGGGCTCCAGCCCCGCGCACGTCGCTCTCGGATTCTCGACTCCGCCCTAGTTGTTTTCTGGGTTTTTCTCGCCCGCCCACCTCACTCTCTGGTGCTCGTTCCCGCCCGCACTGAAGGTATACTGCCTTCCTTGTCCCCGCCCGCTCTAGATTCTGGGTCTCCTCTCCGCTTGCTCGGGATTCTCCGCCTGCGTTTCCCCATCTGAAAAGGCTCCTTTGGAATCTGAGATGGGCGTGATTTGACTGCAACAAGACGTTGAGCGAGGGAGGCCTGGTCTGGAGAAGTTCCGGGTGACAATAACTTCAACTACCACAGCAGGAATGTGAGTAATTACAGCAGGTCCTGTCTCAGAACCTTAGCCCATGTTCCAGGATCCTGCCCAAACACCCTTCACACTCTCCCTGCATCCTACATCCGTCAGGATATAACCTCAGAGAGGACCCGATAGAGTTGCCCGTTTAGCGTATAGAAATACAATCCTCCCAGTTAGATGTGTCAACCTAAAAAATAAGGCCTTTCAAAGTGAGAAGGAAAGAGCATTTATTTGAGATCAATGAGAACAGCTATTTGGGATGGAGTGATTAGGGCAGAAGCCCAGATCGTGTTCTGATGAGGAGACGAAGGCAATGAATGGGCATTTGAGAAAAGGAAGGGGAACAGTGACATCAATGGCAGGAAGGCATTTCTGTTGGCACAGATGACATAACATAGTGATGCTAACTGTAACCCATATTTTAAAATTTCAGGCTACTAGTCATAATATCCTTCTTGTTGTCTTTTCAAACAGTTTGGAAACAAGTCTGCTTAGACCCTGTCCAAAGGATGTTTTGCCCTGTTTTAATATTCCAAAGGTTTGAGGCATTAGACACACCAGGCATTTTCTCTGGGATGGCAGTTTCTGATCCATTTTATGTTATTTTTTTCTGTTGTTTATTGGTTTTAGTTTTAATTTTTATTTATTTTTGTTTTGTTTTTCTTTCTGTTCTCCACTCTATTTTAATGTGACTCAGTTTATATTACTTTTTACAAATATGAATTTCAGATAAACGAGTAAGTTTTTTGTATGTTCCAAATAGTACATGGGACACAATGTTATTTATTGTTTATCTGAAATTCACATTTAACTGGGTCCTGTATTTTGTCTGGCACCCATACTCCTTCCCATCCTATGTTGCCTCCTCCCTTCGAGCCCAAGGAGGGCAGGCGCCCTGTCTGAATCTCAGAATGCACATAGTGAGCGTTTAATGTCCACTTGTGGCAGATGGAACAACTTGGAGACAGCGAATATCGTTGTTCGTCACTCCTTTACAATTTTAAAAATTGAGTAGGGCTGAACGTGTGAATAAGGAGAACTCTAGTTTGTCCGATTGATTCTTCCCGAAATGCAGGTGCGCTGCCCGCCCGCTGTGTCCAAGAACCAGAGAATTAGCCATGCGGGAGGGTACCCGAGACCCCGCCCATCCAGTGCCAGGAATTCCACCATTAGCTCTTTATTCACCCACGCTCCTGCGCTCTCCTGGGTTAACCTGAAAGTAATCGCGAGACTCCCGTTTCTGGCTTTTGGAGGTCCAGAGACAGACAACATACAGCTCTGTAGGAGCACACCTGGACCAGGGGCAGAGAGGGCTGTGCTGGGGGTTTCAGGAGTCCACCTTGGAGCTAAGTCCCGAGGATGAATTTGTCAAAGAGGCTGGGTATTCGGGCGAGGGAGCTGCGGGAGGGAAAGCTGGGGAGGACGAAAACCTGGAGAGTTCCGGGAAAACAAGTAGGAGCCTTCCCAGAAGTTTGGACAAGATTTGGCCAGTGCCAGTGTGTCTTTTCCCCGGAACTCATCTCCCGGGCCACTTGCCTCACCTAAGGCGACGGTACTCCGTCGCCTGATAGAAAATATGGGACTCTAACTCTATCCTCTCTGTAATTCCTACCGCCCTGTGCCTGCATTCCTCCCACCTCGTTTCCGGTATCTAGGATCCTAAAAACGTGCTCCAGTGTTGCCTAGGGGAACACCATTTTGCTGCACCTCTGCGTGCAGCCCCTGCCCCTTTTCCTGGCAGCAGCCAATAGGAACGAGGATCTTCAGTGGGTGGCTAGTACGTCTTTAAAGGCGCCCAATGGTAGTCGAGAACCCTTGAGCACTTTACACAAGCCGAGGAGGGGGCGGGGCTCTGTTGGGACTCAAATCCTTCAGGTTGGGTTGACAGGCGGATCGCTGGCTGAGAATCCATGTGGCGGGGGCTCTGGACTCTGGTAGCCTGGGCGGCACGTGGGCCTTGCAGGTGGGATGACCGGGATAAGGGGTGTGACGGTGTGGGGGGCTGCTTTGGCCCCAAATCCTCTCCCTGGGGCCTGGGGGCTCGGTTGCCTGCGGCAGATCCACCTTTCGAGTTCTCCCAATCTGATCTATTCATCCCCCTGCCGCAGAGCCCACGTCTAGGTCACTTGGCCTTGGAGTCTTTAATCGGGTCATCCTCTGTCCTCAGGCCTTCCAATCTCTATCCCCTAACTGCAGAGACTGGCTTCATTTGGGGTATTTCTCGACCTTCGAACCCTGGATCCACCTGCCTACTCTGAAGCAGAGCCTCCAAGAAGCACTCTCTCCTCTTCTTTCCCAGACCGTGCACGCGTCAGGGCAGCGGTGCCCCGGCACCCGGATCCGGGGCCACCATTTTTGCGCTGAGCTCTGGCCAAGGCCGCTGTGGCATCGCTGTGATCCGGACCAGTGGCCCCGCCAGCAGGCACGCCCTCCGGAGTTTAACCGCGCCCCGGGACTTGCCTCCTGCACGCAGGGCCTGCCTGCGCCTGCTCACCGACCCCCGCTCTGGGGAGCCCCTGGACCGCGCCTTAGTGCTCTGGTTTCCAGGTGAGGGTCTTCAGATCCCAAACCTCCTCCTGTAGCTCCCTTGACCCAGTTGACTCCCTTCAGGCGTTTGCCCAGGTTGTGCCCTCCTTCCCCCTCGTCACATTAGGTCCCCAAAGTTTCACGGGTGAGGACTGTGCGGAGTTCCATGTGCATGGAGGCCCGGCAGTGGTGAGTGGCGTCCTGCAGGCCCTGGGTGAGTGCAGCCTTGGGTTCGAGGTCTGGCCCTGTCAGTGGGCCTGGGTGGGGGCCAGGGTCTCAGTACCCAGGACCATCCCACAGGCAGGGTGCCAGGGCTGAGGCCTGCGGAGGCCGGTGAGTTCACCAGGCGGGCCTTTGCCCACGGGAAGCTGAGCCTGACTGAGGTGGAGGGGCTGGCAGATCTGATCCATGCGGAAACCGAGGCGCAGCGAAGGCAGGCCCTGCGGCAGCTGGATGGAGAGCTAGGTCACCTCTGCCGTGGCTGGCTGGAGACCCTCACTAAGGCAAGTCCCCATTTGCACCAGTTGCCATTTTCTGCCTTGGAGACCCCACCTCCATCCCCTGCATGAGAGCTTCTGGTCTATAAGCTTCCAATCTGGCCCCTTAGGTTGGGCTGACCTGGGCAAATTGGGGGGCTTGGGGATGGGTTCCTGGGTGCCCACACCACATACCTCCTCTCCCCCAGGCTCTGGCCCATGTGGAAGCCTATATTGACTTCGGGGAGGATGACAACCTTGAGGATGGTATCTTGGAGCGAGGTGTGGCCGCCTGGGGGTCAGGTGTGGGGATACCTGGCGTGTCAGCCCCCAGAAGCCCCCTCACTCCCTCCTTTCTGCTTTTCTCCATCCACAGCTGACAGCCAAGTGCAGGAGCTGGAGGTGGCACTGAACGCACATCTTGGCGATGCCAGGCGCGGGCAGAGGCTCCGCTCAGGGGCGCATGTGGTGGTCACAGGACCTCCCAACGCGGGCAAGAGCAGCCTAGTGAACTTGCTCAGTGCGTGGGAGAGGGGCAGGGGGTGGGTCTGAGCTGTTCAGTTGTGGGGAAGGGGGCAGGGAAGATGAAAGAGCTCTGTCCAGTCAGGGGCTGGAGCTTGGGAGAGGGGATCACTTGCCTTCACTGACCTCCCCCTGCTTCTCTGACTCTCTTCCCCTTCCCAGGCCGGAAGCCTGTGTCCATCGTGTCCCCGGAACCAGGGACTACCCGTGATGTGCTAGAGACCCCTGTGGACCTGGCTGGGTTCCCAGTGCTCCTGAGTGACACGGCAGGGTTGCGGGAGGGCGAGGGGCCCGTGGAGCAGGAGGGTGTGCGGCGTGCCCATGAGAGGTGGGCAGACAGAGTGGTGGGAGCGGGAAATAGGGCCCTTCCTCTTCCTGTCCTATTTATTTTTCTTTCTTCCTAAATTAGAAAATTAACTGGGGACTCTGTGATTTGGGGAGGGCAGCCCTTAGAGTCTGGCTTCTGCCCACATGTTCTCCTTGCCCCTCATGCTCTGCTCCCTGCCTAGTGCTCCACCCCACCCTGCCCCTCCCCATCCCTCCCAATGCCCGTGATTGCTTTGCTTTGGGGTCACCCCTTTGTTGGTTCTCTCTGCTCCTCCAGGCTGGAGCAGGCTGACCTCATTTTGGCGGTGCTGGACGCCTCTGACCTGGCCTCTCCATCTAGCTACAACTTCCTGGACACGGTTGTCACCCCCATGATAGCTCAGAGCCATAATGGGAACAGGCAGCGCCTCTTGCTGGTGATGAATAAGTCGGACCTGCTACTCGATGGGGACCCAGACCTCAGTCCTGAACTGCCTCCCCACCTGCTGCTGTCTTGCCTGACTGGGGAGGGGCTGGACAGCCTCCTGGAGGCACTGAGGAAGGAGCTGACTGCAGTGTGAGCCCTGCCTTTCCACCCCGCACCACCCCATAGCTTCCACTCAAGTTCAAGTAGGGGATTAGCCATGGCTCTGGGCACATACATGCCTGCAGGCTTAGTTTCTATATCTGCAGAATGGGTATGACCATCCCCCCTTTGAGTGGTGGTTGCAAAGTTAAGAGAGACCGTGTTCTCTGTCTCTTGCAGGTGTGGGGACCCGTCTACAGGCCCACCACTTCTGACGAGGGCAAGGCACCAGCATCACCTCCAGGGCTGCCTGGAAGCCCTTGGCCACTATAAGCAAGCTAAAGATGTTGCCCTGGCGGCCGAGGCACTGCGGATCGCCCGGGGGCACCTGGCCTGCTTCACCAGTGGAGGGGGCACTGAAGAGATCCTAGACATCATCTTCCGGGACTTCTGCGTGGGCAAGTGAGGGGACCAGTCTGGATAGATGCCCAGAAGTATTGAGACATCTGGGAATAGCTTAGGCCAAGTGAGATTCTCATTTCCTAGGGAAGAACTTGACTGTAAAACAGTGAGTGAGGTCCCTGTTGCTGGTGGTGACCAAGCTCTAGCTGGCCATATTCCCTCACAGGGACTTGCTGGGGGTTCAGGCCCTGGAGTGGGGTTGAAGAAAGGTCTCTTTGGGCACCCAATGCTGGAGGAGTAACTGTGGAAGGTTGAGGGAGTGGGTATGAGGGTCTCAGGGGTCTTTGTTTTAGTTTTTATTTTTTAAATACCAAAGGAAAAAAATTCAGGTGATCCGGAAATGTTTAAATATGGAAATCCTCCTCCTCCTGCCCCCCGCTGTCACTGGTGTCACAGCATAACTTGTGTCCTTCTAGAACTTTCTCTGTTTGCATACTTGCGGATGCACCTGTTTTGTCTTGTATTTTCTATATACATTGAGTTGTTTATTGCTCTGCAACTTGTCATTCCTTTTGTAGTGTTAACCTTGAAACTTTGTCTTTTGTATCTTAACAGTGACTGACAAAATCCTGGGGGCCCTACTCCCTTTCCAAGCTTAGTCTTCAGCGATGATCTCATTCATTCATTTACTAACTTAGTGCTTAGTTATCGAGCACCTGCCACAGTCTAGAATGGTACACACCATTTCACTGGATCTTCATACAAGCACAACATGGCAGGCAGTTATAAAGGTGAGGGAACACACTCAGAGTAGTAGCTGGTCGCCGGAGGTCCCCAGCTTTCGTCCTTGCATGTAGGTCTTTGAATTCTAACTTGACTCTGCTGTGGGCCTTCTGTGCAGCAGGCCGAGTGCAGGGTGCTGGGAACGTGGGCAGAAACATGCAGGCATTGCCTCTGCCCTTGTTAGAGACATAGCTCCTCCAGTGAGGTCTTATGGCTGCTGTGTGAACATACAACGAGGGGACCTGACCTGGTAGGGACATGTGGGCTGGATGCCCTGCAGAGCAGAGGTGGCCTAGGCACTGACATCTAAATGGTGAAAAGTAAACCAGAGGGAGGAAGCTTGTGAGAGTGTCCCAGGCAAAGGGCACAGCATGTGCAAAGGTCCTGAGGTAGGACATCACCAATGTATTCAAGGATCAGCGAGATGGCCAGTGTGGCTGGAGCAGAGTGAGTGATGGGGGAGAGAGGGGAGGTGATTCCAGTGAGGCCTTTGATTCTGAGATGGGGGACTGCTATGGTGATGACAGACCAGCAGAGGGTGCCTTGCTCTAACGGAGCAGGTACAGAGCTGCAACCCCTTAAGGTCTTAAGAATCCTGGCTGCCATCCCCGCCTGATGGCTTATGAGTGGTCAACTACTCTTTCCAGAGGCGGAAACTGAGTCTCAAAGAGAGTCAGGGTCAGCCTCCAGTGGCTGAAGATGCAAGCTCTTAGATTCCAGGGGACATGTGAGCAGAGGCTGGGAGGTGTCCAGGGCCCACAAAGGGTATGAGAGGGTCTTCAGGAGGCTCCAGCCATCCAGCTAAAGGGGACACCCTGACCCCGTGTCTCCATAGACTTCATTGCAGTATGTCACTATTTGTTGATTTCTTTGCTTATTCAGCAGCTGGGATTGCCCCCGAAAGGAGGGCTCCTGGACGGAAAGGGTCACTCGGGGAGCTGAGTGCATTCTGCAGAAAAGAATTGATGCCCAGTGGAGAAAAGCAATAATGTGGGTCTAGTGGGGGTGGGTGTCCATATGTCATGGCATGGGGCTTCTGGAGGGCACCTGGGAGGGGTGAGCAGCATCCAGGTGGGAAGGGAGATGTTCGTGGGACAGGATGGCTGAGCTCCCTGCCTGCCTTCCCCTAGGCGCTGGCACATGACTGGACCGAGGTCCTTGGCTACAGTCCCTTTTTTCCAAGAAGGGTGAGGCGATTTGTGGGAAGCAGCCATGGGGGTTATTTATAGAGGTCACAGGAAATCCCCAAAGAGTCAGAACGTCACCGGCAGCTGGACCACAGGGTCACAGAGGGGGTCTGCCAATTGCTCCTAATTGGTACTCAGTCCCTGCCCTTTCCCTGGAAAGCCACCAAGCCTGGGTGAATCACAGCTACAGGATCAGGACCAGAAAGAGTGAGGGATGGAGGGATGGGGCTGGGGGGATCTCAGGAGGGTCAGGGCTACACTTGGGGCATCCAAGAGGGCTGCCTGAGGGTGGGATCTCTGGAGCTAGGCCTTGGAGGAAAAAATTTGTCAGGTGAGAAAAGGTATTCTAGTCTGAGAGCACAGCACAAATTACAATTAAGAGTCAGTCTAGCCCTGGCTGGTATGGTTCAGTAGACTGAGTGCCAGCCTGCAAACTGAAAAGTCACCCTGTTCGATTCCCAGGCAGGGCACATGCCTGTGTTGTGAGCCAGGTCCCCAGTTGGGGGCATGCAAGAGGCAACTGATCGATCTATCTATCTCCTGTACATTGATGTTTTTCTCCCTCTCTTTCTCCCTCCCTTCTCCTTTCTCTAAAAGTAAATAAATACAGTCTTTAAAAAAAATCAGCCCTGGCTGGCGTGGCTCAGTGGGTTAAATGCCAGCCCATGAACCAAAAGTTTGCCGGTTCAATTCCCAGTCAGGGCACATGCCTGGGTTGCAGGCCAGGTCCCCAGTTAGGAGTGTGCAAGAGGCAACCAATCAATGTACCTCTTGCACATCAATGTTTCTCTCCTTTTTCCATCTCTCTAAAAATAAATAAGTAAAATGAAAAAATCATTAAAAAATCAATAAACATATCCTTGGATGAGGATTTTAAAAAGTCAGTGACTCTAGTCAGAGAATTAAATGTCCAGGACAGCTGGAGCTGGGGTTCATTGTTCAGGGGGTGAGGGGGGTACAACAGAGATGAGGAACTGGACTTTGTGCCCAGGGTAGTGGGGAGCTGTGTGAGCAGAGGGCTGAGGTCAGATCCCATAATGGAAAGTCCCTCTGGACCAGCATGGGGACCATAGTGGAGGCAGAGGCTGAGGACGATGTTGGCTGGGTATGGGGGCTGGTTGGAGGGAGGGCATTCTGGGATGTTCTGAATGGGAGAGACCAACCAAGAGTAAGAGACCTGCGCCCATGTGTCCAGAGAGTTCAGAATGATTATGTCACACTCATTTCTCAGATGAGAAAATGGAGGCTGTGATGGACTGAGTCAAGATTTGAATCCAGGATGTCTGGCTCCAGACCCAAACTCCGGCGTCTTATGTTTGCTGGGACACTGGCCCATGTCAGCAGGCCAGGACTTCAGGCTGCCCAGGCACTAGGCTCAGGGTCACAGGGATGTCCCCACTTCCTTGGGGCCTCCAGACTGGTCTGTCTGGGCTTCTGCCCTGGCTAACCCCCCTGCCCTGACTTGGCGGGACCCCAGCGGAGCGTTTCCTGCAGCAGCTGTCGCTCACCCGCACTTCCGCATCCAGGAAGTATCGCTCCTTTGTCCCTCCAGACTTGCCTGCCCCAAGTGTGAGCTGCCAGCCCCAGTGCCTCATGATTCATCCCCTCCCTGCCCAGAGTCCCAGGGTCAGACTGGGAGGGAATCAAGGTCAGTTGGGGTTGGGGTGGGGGTACAAGCTGAGATTCTAGATCACAATTTTTAGGTTGTTTATTCCACTGGTGGCCATTTGCTTTTTTTTTTTTCCTGGAGTTTTTATGTTTCAGGGATAAGGCACCAGGAAAGGGGTTGACTGGGTCAAAGCGTTGGTGCATCTTTACTTTTTTTTTTTTAATCCTCACCTGAGGACATTTTTCATTACTTTTAGAGAAAGTGGAAGGGAGAGAGACAAATATCAATGTGAGAGAGAAGCATTGATGGGTTGCCTCCCGTATGGGCCTGGACTGGGGATGAAACCCACAACCTAGGTATGTGTCCTGATGGGGAATCGACCTGCAACCCTTTGGTTACAGGCTGGCATTCCAGCCGACTGAGCCACACTGGCCAGGGTGGTAGATCTTTACTTTTATTACGTATTGCCAAATTAATTTCTAGAAGAGCTATGAGAAGATTTTCATTTACGCCAGTCCTGTAGGAAGATGTGCCCCCCCCCCTTTTTTCCACATCTTTACCAGCAGTAGGTATTAGGGACTTTAAGCTTTTTTTTCCAGTCTGCTGGGTACACTGCGATTTTCCTGTGTTCCTCTAATGTGCTTTTCCCTGGCTACCTGATCATGGAGTGAAGCGCTCCCAAAGTAGACTAGTGAACTTTCTGACATCCCATCTGGCCACAAACAACAAAACAAAACAAATGGCCTGAGACTTTTGTGATATTGTTCCTGGAATAATTTTGGCAAGGAGGAGTTCCTGCAATTCACGACAGGCTGTGGTAACCTCAACAAACGTTGTCAAGACTTGGGGGAATCTTTGCAAATCTAGAGAAATGAAAACTGCAAAAGGATCATGGGCTCAGCAAGAATCTGCTATGTGAGTATCTGCTGTCTCAAAGAAACATGAAATTGACAACAATGCTGCATCTTCCCCTACGCAGATGCCCAGACCGTGGGGGACGCTGGTGTCCCCCATAGTTGTTCTGGGCCTCCCGGCCCCAGGATGCTGGGGCAGGGTGGGCAGGGGTCCTCCAGCTTTCATCTCCTTTCTAGTCTTTCTCTTGCTCAAGGCCAGGTGGTGTCGTTTCAAAGCATAAACCATGACTCTGGAGCCTTTGAAGGACTGATAACATTTATTTAGTGCCACTAACATTTTATAGGGACCATAGGGTATGGGGGGAGAGGGAGTGCTCTTGCCCACCATGACGGGCCAGTGGGCTAATCCGCCCTTGGGCCAGATGCTCCCTGGCGTGCAAGGAGAGTCTGGAAATTCTCCCAGGCATGGAGGTGAATGTCTTCCTGTTCTCACTTTGCCAGGCCTGAAGGGCTGCGGGTGAGGAAGCATCGGGAGATAAGGGAATCAGAAGGTTGGGGGGAGGGGTGAAGGGCTGTGTGTGTGCAGGGCTGTGTGTGTGCAGGGCTGTGACACTGTGCGAGGGTTTGGCAGAAGTGTGTGTCATGTCACATGTCTGTGTGACATCATTACTGTGTCTCCATGGGCTGTCATCGTGGCATCTGTGAGTGAGGGATCGTGTGGTGCAGGTGTGGGCTGTGAGAGTATTGGGGCCTGGGTGGGGAGGTGATTGTAGCCAAGGGTGCCCACTATGGTGCGTGTGCATGGAGGTCGCCTGACTGCAGCCCTTGCTGTGTCCCACGCCGTGGGTGTCTCGCTGCAACAGGTCTGCCGACCAGTGACTCAGGGCCACCCCTCGGTCCTTGGGGCCTGGAGCCTGCTCAGCCACTAGGGCAGAAAGTCAGAAGGGGAATGCAGCAGTCAGAAGGACGAACCCCACCCGGGGCTGCCTTCTCCTGCCCCGGCCCCTTGACGCTGCCAAGGACTCTTCCGCTCCTCCAGGGTTTGATCCCCTGATGGACTCCTACTTGTTGAATGTCTTTGGGATGGCGGGACCGAGACGGATGCCTCTTCATTGTACAGAAGAGAAGGCTGAGGTTCAGAGGGGCCCCCTCCTGTGCCCCAGGCCTCTGCTGCAGTCTGTCTGACTGTCACCTTTGCTCCCTAAGGCCCTGAGGGTCCTGGGAGTTTGTCCTGCCCACACCCATGTCCACACATTCATTCCTAGGAGGGTTTTTCTAAGGAGCAGCCCCTACTCACCTGCTCTCCAGGGCCCCCTGACCCCTGGGCCCTCGGGACAGAGCCACCTCTTGATCTGGACTTCAAGGCTCCATCCACTCGTCCCCACCAGGCCTCCTCTCTGGGACTCAAACCCCGCCACAGTTCCCCCACATGTCAAGAACTCTTACCCCGCTTCCACTCCACCCCCATCTGCAGGAGCCATCCTGGCTCCCTGCTGCTGTCGGGAATGCCCTCCCCCCCTGGCCTGGCAAAGGTTCTCCTGAGGGGTCAGGGGTTGGTGCAGAGGCTGTTTCCTGGTGGGGGAGGAGGGGGTCACAGCCAAGTCCGCTTCCGCTGGCCCCCTCCCTTCCTTCCCTGGCTCTCCCCTGGGGCCCTAGCCTCACGTTCCTTCACTGGCTCCAGTCCACCCTCCCCAGCTCAGCCTCTGTCTGACACCGCCCGTGCTTCTCTCACTTGCTCGGGCTAGTCTACGGGGGAGGGCCGCTCCTGACCGTTTTCCACTGACCGAGGCTCCTGGACTCCCATTGCTGACCTGGACCAGTGCGGTCAGTTGGCTTCACGCTGATCCCTGGCTCCCGCCTTCACCCCCAACTAAACCAGAGGGTGCTGACCCCTGAATCAGGTCACAGTCTCTTCTGCTGACAGCAGTGTCCTCACCACAGAGCCCTGCCTAAACTGTCCCCTTGTCACCTCCTTGATCTCACTCTGCCCCCTTGATCACTCAGTTCCAGCCACATCAGCCTCCTCACTCAAACTCACCAGACATGGCTCTGCCTCAGGGCCTTTGCACAGACTGTACTCTTGGCCTGGTGTGCTCTTCCCAGGAACACCTTCCCCCCCAGTGGCTCCTCCCTCAACCTCCTTTAGTTCTCTGCTCAAAAGTCACCACCTCAAGGAAGCCTGCCCTGCTGCCCCCACCCAACCCCCTGTGGAAAATCCTAACTTTCTTACACTCTCTCTCATCCCTGTTCTGTCTCGCCCATCACACAGGCCTTCTAATGACTGATTCGTCTGGTTTATTATCCGTCTCCCCACGAGAATGTGAGCCCCACGAGGGCGTGAGTTTCTGCGCCTTATTCCCGCCCATGTCAGGCGCCCAGCAGCAGTTCAAGAAATATGTGTTGAGTGAACAAGCAAACTGTAACCGCGATGGCAACGAACCCGAGCAGCGCTTGCTGCGTGCCTAGCTTAGAACCAGGGCTGAACTCCTGTCTTCAACCTTCCTCAGCGTGACTCTCCCACCTCCAGTCATATGGCCCCTAAACCAGTATTTTCTTAACACGTCTTATCTCAACTGTGTTTTCTTTCAATTCATGAAATTGACCTCCACTGGACACGCAGTCTTACCAAGCATAGGAAAGGTCACACACTCCCCATTGATAGAAAATGACCCCAAAAATGTGCAATTAAGAAGCAGAACTTTATGCTCAAGCCCTAAAAATGCTGGGCCCTGGGCCTGCCCTCGCTTTGTGAACACGAGAGTGAGGCACGCGGATGGGAAGCCGAGAATCGGGTGAGTTAGCACCGGTGGAGATTTTCTCCAGGTGCAGAGGAATAAGACTGAAAAGGAAATCAGCTCCTAGATCGTGCCGTGGGTGAATCGATGCTGGACCTCAGGCCTGGCCCCTGATTGGGTACACCTAAAATTTGGATATTGTGGTTTTCCAGCCAGTGATTGCCTGCGGTTACCCACTGAGTGACTGGCCAAGTCAGGACTTGGACCCAAAGCAGATGGCCCTGGCCTGCTTGTCCCGTCCCCTTTCTCAAGGGAAGGAGCTCAGGGAGCCAGAGGCCCTTCCTGAGACCCTGCAGAGATCAGCAGGAGCGGCCCAGGCTGAAGAGGGCATTGTTTTCTTAGCAGGGGGACGGCATTTGGGGTAAACAATGTCAAGAGCTTCCCCGGTCTCAGCTGGGACCTGGACAGGCCTGGCTCCGTCCGCCCTTGACTTGCTGACGCATGATGCCTGGGCTGATCCCTTCCCTGGGGCCTTAGTACCCTCTCTGCAAAATGGGGATAAGAATAGAACCTCCTTCCTTGCCACGATGGCTTCAAGCCAAGATGGAGAAAGGAAACCTATCTGCTCCGAGCAGGGGCTTCTCCCTACCCTCTTGCTCCCCTCTCTGCAGGCTGCCTGAGGCTGAGGGCCTTTGCCCAGGCAGAGCCTTTGGAGCAAGGAGACCAGTTCCTCAACGGGGTGAACTCCCGGCGGAGGGGGTGCATAGTGGAGAAGGAGGCACCTGTGGCGAACCCGGGGCTGTTGAGGATGGACGTCTGAACCCCAGGCCCACACTGAGAGCCCTGAGGTGGAAAGGGACCCAGGTGGACAATAGTCCAGTGATGAAACCACAGGCTTTGGGGTCCAAGGGGTCTGACTTAAAATCTCAGTGCCCCCTCGACCTCCGGTCCTAAACAGCAAATGGGACTGAGGATCCCCAGGTCCTGGGCCAGTGGTGTGTTTCTGAAAGGGGGTGTAGCCTCTGTCTAGGAGGGTAGTTCCTGGGGTGGTGGCCGGAGTTTCCTTCCCTGTGATGTGCAGGGTGTCGGCCCTGGGAGGCGTGGAGCCCTGACCTGAGCGTGGGCCAGCCACCCTTGAGGCCCCTGCTGAGGCCCCCAGACCCTCGCCCTAGCCACTGCTGGGCAGCACTTTACAGCTGGCAAAGCATTTCTGTGCCCTTAATTTCAGAGGCCCCCATTTTTGTAGAAGTAGAAAGTGAGGGGTGGAGTGAGAGGCCCAAGGTCAAGCTCACATATTGCTCTCCCTCCTTCCCTCCCTCCACTGCAGCCACCCTCCCCTACCCTGGGCCAAGCCACTGGACCTTCTCCCCTGCTGTTCATGCCACCTGGAGAGCTGTTCACCTGCCCTCCCAAGGCCTGCTCCTGCGCCCCCTCCAGTTCAGGGGTCCTCTGCTCACCAAAGCCCTCCCTGGCCTATCTGGAGTCTGATCGATCGATCACCTGGGCTCATGCCCCAGCTTGCTCCTCTCTCGCTGGGCTTCTTGGAGCACGATGCACACGCCCTCTGTGCCTCACTCTTCATCCGGAAAGTGGGAGTAACAGTAGCTCACCCACTGACAGGCTGAATGAGTTCATAGTGCAGAGCGCTAGAACTGTGCCAGGCTCACACTAAGCACCTAATAATTGTAGGCTCTCGGTCACGCTTCTTACCACGGCTCCCTCACTGTCTCTCTGGCCCCCTACCTGGAGGCTCATGAGTGGAATTGCAGGCATCTTGGTCACTCCTGTGTCCTCAGGGCCCAGCATAAGGCTTGGTACACAGCAGGCACTCAATTATGGAAGCAGCAAGTGCGAGGTGAGCCTCCCTCTACCCTTAGTCCTGAGACCAAAGCACTGAGGCTGAACATTGCAACCTGCGCAGCGCCTCACCTGGATGAGGCTGCGTTGCCTGCAGAGAGCTGCTGGGACTCCAGGATCCTCTTCTTGAATTCCTCCAGGCCAGCTGGGTCTGCCGAGAGAAGGGGTTAGGCCCAACCTATTGCCTTAGGGGCCCCTTCTCCTGGGCTAGGGATAGGCAGCAGCCCCCTTCCCGGCTCTGCCCTCACTCACCGATGGGCGGGGGGTTTGGGGCAGGTCCAATGGGTCTTGGCGCAGGCCCCATCTGTGACTGCGAGAAGAAGGTAAAGGGAGGTTGGTAGACGCTGGGACCCCTGAACCAGAACCAGAACCAGAACTGTACCTGAACCAGAGTATCGGGGAGATTCCTGCCCCTCCTCACCCTTGGAGACCAGCTCTGGGGTCCTCCCAAGGTGGAGAAATGGACAGGTGCACATGAGGGACACAGGTGCTGAGGGATGCATAATCATCACTTGTGCCCACTTTGCTCTCCAATGACTGGGGACTCCAGGGACCTGCTTTGCTTGGCAGCTCCCCAGAGATCCCACTCTGCAGGGCTGGCCCCCACTGACCCCCACGGAGTCCATCCACCCAGCCCAGTGCCCCTGCCGACTGCAGGTGGGCCCACTCTGTAAACTTCTGAACCCCAAGTCTTTCCACCATGCCTCAAACACCCTTGAGCTAATCCCCACAAACCTGAAATCCAAAACCAGTTCTGAACTCGGATTTCTTAAAATCTGATTCCAAAGTGAAAATGGAGACTTCATTAGAATCAAACCCTGACCTAAACACAATCCCAATGAGGAACCCGATCTGATACAACTTTAGACCTAACTCTGACCCTAACCCTTCACCTAGACCCAGCCACTGTGAGAAATCTACCCCCAATGCCATTGCCCCAGCCCCAGCCCTGGAATCCCCCGTGGCCACCCACAAACATGCTCCCAAGGTCACAGTCAATCCCAACTCAATTTAGGCACCCCAGCCTCTACCTGAAACAAGGTCTCCCCACCCCACCCCAAATCAGCATCCACACAGCTTCTACTCTAGATCCAGCCTTGAGTTTCACCGCCCCCCCCAGTATACCCCCATCCTAGCCCAGGGTCACCTACTTCCTCACCTCAAACATATCCCAGTGCCAGCTCAACTCAGCGCACAACCAGCCATCCGAACCCGCCTTACTCCAGCTCCTAACTCATGGTCAGAGTCGATCCCTGCTTCTCCTCATGCCCCTGAGATCCTAAATCCACTTTTGGCCCCAAACTTCTAACCATCTCTAGACCCATCAGCCATCTACACCCACCTGAGCCTGAGCTCCAATTTCAGTGCTTCAACCCAATCCCGAGGCCACCGACATCCTAGATTCACACCCCCAACCCTAGACCCACTGCTCCATGCACATGACCCTGATGCAACTTTTAACCTTTTCCTGTAACCCAAACTCCAAACTCAATCCCAATTCTAAGACTAGTGAGATGGAATCTAACCCTAACCCAAACCGATTCTAGATAATGGCAGTCGCCCAGAACGCGCCTTGACCCAATGCCAAACACAAACTCAACATCCATCGAGTCTTTCTCCAGACCTGCCGGACCCCTCGCTGTAACCCCCGTGCCACTTGCAGCCCTGACCCATTGCCCCCGACCCTCTGACTCGACTCAAACAATCCCCAACCCTGATGCCAACCCTCAGTGAATCCCTAATCTTCACCCTAAACCCATGCTGAGGCCCATCCGGGCTGCCCTGAGCTCCACCCCAATCCTTAACCCTTCCTCCGTGTCATTCCCAATTTCAAACTCCACCCCAATCTTAATGCCAATACGTGGATACATAACCATAATCCTTAAACCAACTGTACACTCAATAGGCACCGATGTGCGACCCTACCCTAAATTCTAAGTCCACCCTCAATGCCTCAACTCAGCCTACCACAAAGCAACCGATACTCTAGGTTCGCCCCTCGCTCAACCCTGGACCCACCGGCGCCCCACCTCCGACTCCAGTCTTAGCCCTGCCCTCTCCCCTGGCATCGATCCCATTTCATAATTGGCCCCTGTCCTAATGTTGACGAAACTCTGAAGTGAGTCCTAACTAACCCAAACGCAAACCAACCTCAAACCCAAGTTAAACGTTACCACCAATTTGGCCTCTAGGCCCAACCCCAATGCCCCTTGAATCCAGGGCTGCCTGCCTACCTTGGCCTTTATGCAGGTGTCCAGGGCCGAGTTTCTGACATCGAGCTGCATCTTAAACTGCATAATCTCCTGCTTCCGCTCCTCCAGCTCCTTGGCTAGGCTGTCTCGCTCCTTCCGCAGCGCCGCCTTGTCCTCCAGCGCTAGCTGGGTCTGTTTGGTGCACTCGGCCTGGAGCTTGGCCTCCCGGGCCTGGGCTTCCTTTTCCGCCTTATCCTTGGCCTCTTGACTGGCCCTCAGGCTCTGCTCAACCTCCAGCTTCTGGCGCTGGAGGTCTGAGTTCTCGCGGGCCACACGCTCAATGCCAGCCCGCAGGCTCCGCGCCAGCTCTTCCACTTTAGTGCTCATAAGGGTAGGCATGTGGTCGCAGGTTCTCCGTATGGAGGCCAAATCTAAGCCAAGGGGATGGTACGAGGTGTAGCTCAGCGTGTCGAGGGAGCGCGGGATAACAGAGTCCCTCCAGAGGTTGCGCAGGTCCGTCTCAAACTTGTCCTTTTCCAGTGGGAGACAGAGGGACTGCACCTTCTGCAGTTGATCCATGGCCAGCTGTCGCTCCTGCCGCAACTGCTCCTGGGCCTTGCTGCACTCAGCCAGCTGCTCCTCCACCAGTCGCTTGCTCAGCCCCAGGCCTTCCTTATCTTTGGTGCACAGAGCCTTCTCCTTGGCCAGCTCCACCTCTAGCATCTTGGCCTTCTGGTTCAGCAGGAGGAGCGAGGCTATAGGTACAGGATTATAAGACTCAGGAAAGTTGGGGGCAGGCCACTACCCTGTCCCCCCACTGCCCGGGCCACTCACTGTTGTAGCTCTTGTTGGCCTCCTTGAGTTGTTCTTGGCATTGTTTCTCGCTCAGGATAATGGCAGCCATGTACCTCTGGTTGTTCACGTAGACCACCTGCCCGGACGGGACACAGGACAGAGCTCAGAGGGGCCTGTGGGCCCCTTGGCCCTGGGCTGCCCAATCCTCGGGGCTGGAGCCCCAGATCCAGCACCCAGGCAGCCTAGTTTTGCCCAGTTCCTGAGGACGTGGTGCCCGTGTAGGGAAAGCTGGTCTGACCTTCAAGTGTTGTTACAATTAACAGGATTTGGCAATGAAAAGTGGGCCAGGCTACAGTGTAGATGAACCTTGAAAACATGATGCTGAGTTAATGAAGTCAGTCACAAAAGGCCACACAGTATCAACTCTATTTAGATAAAATGTGTAGAATAAGCAAATCCATGAGACAGAAAGCAGTTTGACATTCCCAGAGGCTGTGGGGAGGGAGGAATATGGCGTGTCTGCTAATGGGGATGGGGTCTCCCTTTAGGGTGATGAAAACCAGTCTACAATTGTTTGTGGTGATGGTTGCACAGCTCCGTGAGTACACTAAAAATCATTGAACTGGACGCTTTAAGTGGGTCAGTTGTACGGCACGTGAATTAAGCTTTTACAATTTAGCAAAGGCCATGCCTTCTGAACTTTGGAACAGAACCCTCCGTAGAAATCTAACAAGTAAATATATGAAGAGTACAGGGGGTTTGTCTTTCTGTCACTCCTTGTCCTGAGGAAGCTGGGCCTGTGCTAGTGCCCTGGGGTTGCGGGGACACAGGAACAGCTTGGGAAGATTCAGTCACCTCTGTTTGCACAAGCCTGAGCCAGGGAAGGGGAAGGGGGCTGCAGGGGGAGCCAGAGTGAGATGAAGCCAAACACAAAGTGAGAAAGAGGCTGTCATCCAGTTAGAACAAAGGACCCACATCCTGGGTCCTGGCACCTTGATACAGGTGGCAGCTGGCAGACCTTAAAAACAACAACACCGAGTCCAGGTCTCCTTTCTCTCCCGGATCCCAGGACCAGAAATGCAGCTGTACTTGCACACAGTTTAAGAAAAAGCATGTTTCTCAGCACCAACAGGACAGGGGAAAGACCAAGGTTCATATCTGCTACCCTCAGACACTGGGGCAGTGGGAGAGCAGCTGGGGCAGGTCCGGGGGCTGCCCCACAGCCACCAGCACCCTCCCTCCTGGGGGTGGGGGCATGGGGTCCAGGGTTGCCTCAAGAGAAAACCCTGAGGGGTTCCAGCCCAGAGAAATTTGCCTACTTGAAGGGAATAAAAGCCTGTTTTTCAAAATTTGAAGCTGTGAAGATCCGGATTCTGAGATCTCTGACCTTGTGGGACGGAGTCAGAGTTCTGGGGCACTTGCGTGCGTCTAACCCTTCACGACCCTGATTCCCTCCTCATGACTCCTCAGCTGGACCGCTGGACCAAGTGTGCATCCTGGATGATCCAGATTCCTAGGGAGTGAGACAACCGAGGGGCCCACCCAGCCTGTGTCGGGGCTTGAGGAAGTGCACAGCCCTGCCCTTGGAGTCTGAGGGGGCGTGTGCCCCATGCTGCAGGTCTGAGGGGGGACCCGCCCTGCTTAGTCTGAGGGGGGACTTGCCCCGTTTGGTGGTCTGATGGGGGATTCCCCATACTTCCCAGGGGGCCTGAGGGGGAATTCTCCCCATTTTGCCCTGCTGTGGCATCTGCAGGAAGACCCATCCTGTTTGAGGGCTTGACGGGGAGCCGTCCTTCTCTGGGGGTCTGAGAGGAGATCTGCCCTGCTCCGGAGTCTAAAAGGGACCCACCCCGCGCTGGGAGCATGAGGGTACCAGCCTGCTCTGTAGTCTGAGGAGGGACTCTCCCCATTCTGGGCATCTCAGGGGCACCTAAACCCATTCTGGAGTCTGCAGGACACACGTCCTGCCCTGGGGTCTGAGAAGGGGAGACACGGTCCTTCCTGGGGCACTTCTGAGGAGGCCTGTCTGTCCAGTGAGTAGGGCCGGGTGCTGTGAGGATCCGGCAGAGGCTTGTCCTCCCCTAAGCTGACTTCCACCTCCCACACCAGCCAGCCAGGACCCCTCCATGGGAAAGTTCTAGGCTATCCCCACCCAGCCTTCCTCCCCATCCCAGCGAAGGCCTGAGGGAGAGCCCCCTGCTCAGTGCCTCTGGCACCAAAACCTCCACAGACAAAGCGTGTGCGTGGCTCACGTGAGAGTAAGCATGGGCGATTGCCCAGTGAATTTGACAGGAGTGTGAGGGGATGAGAGTCTCTGTGAGACCCCTCTATGTGCCGCTGTGACTTTTTCCTGGGGGCCGCCTGCTTCTGCCCCCCAGGGAAAGCTGCCCCTTCTCAAGCTTCCATTTCCCCATCTGCAAAAGGGCTTCAAGTTTCTCCCTGCCTCTTGGGCTTCAGCAAGAGGCCGAAATATGAGACAATATTTCTAGAGTGGATACTAGCATAAGACAAATATAGGCCATTCATACTTATTACTAAGAAAGAACAGAAAGTTCTGAGTTTTTACTTGGCCAGTTTTTGGGTGCGGTGTTTTTGCTGCTGGCACATTCTGGGTGCTTTTTGATATTAAGTACGTGGGCTCAGGGCTGACACCCAGGTACACTTGAATTCCAGATAGATAATGAATAGTTTGTTTTTTCAGTATGTCCCAGCTGTTGCATGAGATATACTTGTATAAACAAAATATGCATTGCTGATCTGCTAGGGCTCCTCAGGCAAAATGTAGGGTCTGGGCCTCCCCATCTTATGGATGTGGAAACTGAGCTCAGAGAGGTGAGGCGACTTTCCTGGGGTCACCAGGGCCAGTGTGGGGCCCTTGGCCTTACCCGGTCGGCCTGGCACTGGCGGAAGCTGGCATTGATCCGGTCCAGGTCTCGGCGGGCACTCAGCAGCATCTGCATGATGGCATCCTTGGCGCGGGTGGTGAGGTTGAGCTCCTTGGACAGGTTGGCCTGGGTGGCCGTGAGCCCCACGACCTGGCTGTACAGGCCGTCAGTCCGGCGCTCGGCGTCCTGCAGGTTGGACTCGGTGCTCACGTGCACATTGCCGTAGACCATGAAGAGGACCAGGCCCAGGATGATGAGGAACTGGATGAGTGAGACAAAGAGGAAGAAGTAGCGCAAGTAATACCAGCAGCCGTGAGAGCTGGCCCCGGCCCGCGAGTAGGGCCCTCCATGCTCCATGGCCAGACCCATCTCTTCCCAGGGCTGCCGCCTGGTGCGCTGACGCTGCTCAGCGGGCTGCTCTGCTCTGGGTAGTGGCTGTGCCCCTTCTGGACCCTGCCGCGCCACAGGGGGGAGTGTTTATATTACTCATCTTAATACTTCCTCTGCCTGGCTCCTTCCTGGCCAAGAGGAAACAGGGGGCAGTGGGTTATCTCAACACTCCCACCCAGGCTGTGAAGGGAGGGCAGGGTGGGGTGGCGGGGTGGGGGGGGTGGGGGGGGACCAAGGCCTGCCAGCCTCTGTGATTAACACTGGGTGGGGCACCGCTGGGTGAATAGGCTTCCTCAACCTCTCTGAGCCTCAGTTTCTTCACTGGCCCCTGCTCTGTGCCCAGCGCTGTTTCCAGCATTTACAGCAGATGCACTCCTGTCAGCATCCCCATCATGCAGAGTAGGAAAACTGAGGTACAGGGAGGAGAAGGGACCACCCCTGGGTCTTAAGCTGTTTGTTCTCCGTGTTTGCTTACCTCCCAGCAGACTGACTGCAGGTGTGTGCCCACCTCACAAGGCTGTATCACTTAAGTGGGCTGAACCGAGCAGAGCCCTTAGCTCACGGAGGGCTGGTCCAAGGATGGTGGTGGCGTGGACCCCCCAAGTTGTCATCCCACCCAATCCCTGCTCACACAGGTGCTTAATGAGCGCACTGGGAGCAGCAGCATGACAGCGATGAACTTGGAGCCAGGGAGAGTTGGTCTGGCTTGTGTGAGCTCATGGGAGGGGCTGCTTCTGGCTGTGCCTCAGCTTCCCCGTTTATAATATGGGGTACGCACAATGCCCAGTCACAGGGCTGTGGGGGTGATGCTGTTGTTATTATTACTATCACTTCTTGCTGGAAGCATTATTTGGGGGCTCCATGAGATGGTGAGCAGGAAGTGTCAGATAGCTGAGCCTCACTGGGGGTCACCTGCAGGTGGGCATGGAGGAGAGTTTGGAACCAAGGAGCAGAGTTCTGGGTATGCCCTCCTGCTTGTCACCCCAGAACCAGAAGTTTCAGAGAAACCCTCCATGCTGGGTGATGTCAGGCCCTTCTAAGAGGCAGCAGCCCGAGCCCCAGCTGGGACGGGTCCTCAGGCTTGGGGAGACAGAGTGGGGACACAGCCCATAGCCCCCTGGGTTCTCGAGTGACAGGAAGGAGGGAGACAGGCCGAGGAGAAAGGGACAAGGAGGAGGCAAGGAGGCTGGACCCTGGTTGGGTGACAGCTGCTGATCACTGCCAGGTGGGGGGGCACAGCAGGGTGAAGGCTGCCGCAGGGAGGGCCCATCCCCAATCAGCCAGTGTGATGGAGTGGGGAGTGGGGCTCCAGGGTGGTGTCCATCAAGGAGGCAGAAGTTGTGTCAGGAAGGAGGAAGTTCCCAGGGGTAGGCAGGAAACCCCTGTCTGACCTTTGGTCCTCAGAGCTACCCGGTGATTCCTGATTCCCAGACCCTTCCCATCTGGTTAGTGAAGGGAGGAGGGTTGGGGGCTACAAGTGGTGCCCAACCAGTTGTTCTTCAAGGTTGGCCAGGCCCACACAGAGTTCCCCCCAATCCCAGCAGGTGGGAGAAGGTCGTCTTCCATCCTCCTTAATGGGACCATCATAGGCAGAGTGAATTCACAGTTACAATTCAGGGCTGTGGAGTTAAGTTCTGGCTGTGCCACTTATCACTGTGTGACCTCAGGCCAGTGACCTCCTCCTCCTCCTTCTGGGCCTCAGTTTTCTCCTGTCTAAAACGGTGGCAAGCCCTGGCCGAGTGCTCAGTTGGTTGGAGCATCATCCTGAAACACCAAGGTCGTAGGTTTGATCTTTGGTCAGGGCACATACCTAGCTTGCAGGTTCAATCCCCAGTTCAGGTGTATACAGGAGGCAACTGATTGATGTTTCTCTCTCACTCTCTCAAAGCAATAAAAATATCCTTGGGTGAGGATTAAAAAAGTGTTTAGCCCTGACTGGTGTGGCTCAGTGGATTGAGCACTGGCCTGAGAACTGAAAGGTTGTTGGTTCGATTCTCAGTGGCACATGCCTGGATTGCAGGCCAGGTCCGCAGTTGGGGGCGTGTGAGAGGCAACCTATCAATGTATCTCTTGCACATCTCTCATCTCTCTCTCTCTCTCCCCCTTCCTTCCCCTCTGTCCAAAAATAAACAAATAAAATCTTTAAAAAAGAGTAAGGGTATTAAATATACACACTAATGTCATTGTATCAAGATAAAAAATAATATTCAATTTCTTTTTGGAAATTTGGTCTCACATCCTTTATGTGTAATGCTCCTTTTTCAAATAACTTGTTTTAATAGATTAAAAAATTCTATTGATTTTTTAGAGAGAGAGAGGAAGGGACAAGAGAGGGGGAGAAAGACAGAGAGTGAGAGAAAGAAAGAGTGAGAACGTCGATTATGTTGTTCCACTTATTTATGTACCTACTGGTCCCTGCAACCTTGGCGTATCCTAATGATACTCTAAAAACTGAGCTATCTGGCAATAGCTAGATTTTTTAAAAGGTACTCAAATATACCTCAAATTTTAATAAGATCCTCTGTACATACATTTATTTGCTACTAAAAATTGAAATAGTACATCAAAAAAATTTACAATTCAAAATTTGGAAAACCAGAGCATCTAGTTAATGTGTCTTGCGTTAATTATGCTCTGGCCAAACCACCCAATGTTTCCTTCCTTCCTTCCTTTTTTACATTCCTTCCACACAAATTACTTGCTTCTAATTCTCGATATTGGATTTCATGCTTCTTAAACACACCAGCAATACTTAAGACTTATTAGTGCTTCTTTTGGTCAAATAAAAAAGTGGAACTGAAGTAGACCGAAGTCATTCAGATACAAACTACATAGATTCTTTTTAAGTCTCTGGTATCAAGGAAGACAAAAAAGAGATGCAAAACCCCCACATTACAGACCTTATATTGTAGGTTATCATAATATCGGTGTATGGTCTGTCCTAGCATAGAGTAGCTTTCCCAAGCTGCTGAGTAATGATCCTCAAATTACTAGCAAGAAAAAAAAAGTACAAGAATAAGGGCTACGACCAAATTGACCCCTTGTCACACTTATTCTCCACACTAATATTATCAGAAGGATCTTTATGATACAGGCAAATTGGCGGCTACATCTAAATCTTCTGAATTTTGATTCAATCTCAATGCCCCTCTCCTGTGGGTCTTTTCAGAGCAGAGACAGAGTGCGGTATCTAATAACCTGTAATGCCTGTTGCACCCTTTCTTTCCCAGCAGTTGCCAATGTCCTTACTTCACACTTTTTCCTGCAGAGTGGGCTTTGACCCAGCGCCAGTCCCAGCCCCTGTAAGTTCCTTTCTCTGTCCTGCTGTTGGGGTGAATATTCTGGTAGAAGGGAAGGGGATTTGGTACTGGGGTTGAGTCAAGTTACTGAGGTTCTTTGCTAGACCTTCTGAGACAGGTTGAGAGGCAGTTAAATCTTCTTCCCTGGGCATCTGAGAAGGCTCTGTAGTTGAGTTGGGTTAAGCTTCATTGGTGAGTCCATTGGCAGTCTAGACACTCCTCCTAGATCCTCCAAATGTTTCGAGCAGAAGGCGATGCTTAAAACTCTCAAATTGCATCCTGGCTGGTGTGGCTCAGTGGACTGAATGCTGGCCTGTGGATCGAGGAGTTACTGGTTTGATCCCCAGTGAGGGCACATGCCTGGGTAGCAGGCCTGGATTGTGGGCCAGGTCTCCAGTTAGGGGCACATGAGAGGCAACCACACGTTGATATTTCCCTCCCTCTCTTTCTCCCTCCCTTCCCTGCTCTCTAAAAATAAAAAAATAAAATCTTTTAAAAAAACCCTCCAAATTACTACAGTGTAGCTTGGAAAGAACCATATATCCCAGAAATAGTGAGAAAAACCCAAATTCCAACACAATGTAGTGAAATATAAAGCTAATCTCAGCTAGATTTTCTTTTTTTATAAAGATTTTATTTATTTTTAAAAAGATTTTATTTACTTATTTTTAGAGAGAGGGGCAGGGAGGGACAAAAAGGGAGAAACATCAATGTGTGGTTGTCTCTCACAAGGACCCTACTGGGGAGCTGGCCTGCAACCCAGGCATGTGCCCTGACTGGGAATCGAACTAGTGACCCTTTGATTTGTAGGCTAGCACTCAATCCACTGAGCCACACCAGCCAGGGCTAGATTTTCTTTTCATGGAAAAACTAATGATGTAAATTCCTCTAGTTGCTCAACATTGTGTCTTTGGGATCTGTTTATTCCTTTTGCCTCCTGTTCAGGTTTTCACTCCATACAATACCATAATAATTACTGATGAACATTTAAACCATTTCTAATTTTTTTCCTAAATTCTTGTTCCAAGAACAAATAAAATTCAATAGTAGAGCCCCACAAATTAAATTACTGGTTCCCAAAGCAGTCACATTTTGCATTTTGACAGCTGTCACCAACTTATCTTCCAGCAAAGTTGTTTCCATTATCACCCTTGCCAGCAGTGTCTAAAATCCCTAAAAACAGACTTTCTGAACACACTCTGCCCATGTCCCCGGCCAGAAAACCCCAGAGGCGGGAGGTGTCCTTGGATTCACACGTGGTCAAATGCATCGGCCCTGATAAGCATTCAGTTTTTTTCCTGAAAGCAATTTGTTATGTTCACAGGAAATTTTGTGCATGAACCTATCATCTGAATTCCCTCAGTTCATCCCAAAGTTAGGCTTCAATTTGAAAGTTTTGGAAAATTAAAAACAATCAATTTGGTTTCATTCGTTTGGGCAGAGAAGGGAAAACTATCACGAAGAAGTCGACTCTGTCACTACCTGAAAACAGGCACTTAAGTCCTCCTGGTGACATGAGGGGATTTTTTTTTTTTTT
This sequence comes from Anoura caudifer, assembly GCA_004027475.1. NCBI lineage: Eukaryota > Metazoa > Chordata > Mammalia > Chiroptera > Phyllostomidae > Anoura > Anoura caudifer. The sequence goes on along the minus strand of PVKU01000054.1, from coordinate 25,716 downwards.
TTTTTAAACTTCTGGAGAGTCTTTGAGGAAGTGATATTTCTGGTGAAGAAAAATTTCAACAAAGTTCAGAAAACCCTCCACATTCATGCCAGTGTGTTTGGGTTTTGGTTAAATTCAAGTGAGATTAAGTTTTGTGCTTTTGAAAGTGACAGAGAAAGCAAAGAGAGCCCTTTGGAAAGGAACAGCCTGTTTTCTCTGGGTCTCCATGTTCCTGGCTGAAAAAAAGGTGACCCACTTTCTTACCTGGAACTGGAGGGCTAGTGAGGTCAGCCAGCTGCTGTCCCAGGTGCTCTCCACCCACTGAGGCACCAAGGTTTCTCATTTCAGTCCCCCTATTCCTGTCTCTAGCCAGGGGGGAGGCTCCAGGGTTACTATGCATAGGAGGTCAGGGGGAGGGATGTGAAAGGTGTGCTGGGGACAGGGTTGGAGATGCAGAGATAAAGAGAGACTCAGAGACAGAGAGACTTTGAGTGGTAATTAGACAGGTGGAGAGATGGGGCAGAACAGAGCAAAGTCAGGCCAGGGGCTGGCCCGGAGGGGTGGGATGCAGGCAGGGTCCAGGAGGCAGGATGCACCAAGGAGTGCTGTTTGCCCCCTTGGGCGGCTGGGGAGCCTTGGTGCAGCCAGGGCATGGGCCTGTTCTCCCTAAATCACCCCCAACCCTATGGGCCTCCCCAAAGGTTTAGAGTCCCCTCTGCCCTCTCTCCCGTCCCAACTCTCTTTCTGACACCAGATCTGCTTGTGCCTTTCCTGCTTACACACCTGCCATGGCTCCCCACTTCCTTCCACCCGCGGAACTGAGTTTCAGGTGTTCCGCAGGTATGGTCAAGATGGAGCCAGCAGAATAAGTGAATAATAATGATAATGTTTTAGGTCCCAGGTACAGCCCTGAGCCCAGCCCTTTGCGTGGATCAGCTTTTGGACCCTCACACAGTGAGGGGATCTTAATTAGACAAAGGCCAGTCTCTTGGCCTCCAGCTCTGGCTGTCTCCAGAGGGAGAAGCCATTTCCTGCTCACTTCTGGATTTACACCAGGGTTGGGGGCTTCTCAGACCCACCCTTAGCCTCAAGCTCTGTACCCTTACTAGGTGGTAGATGGGCTGAAGGCTGGGGCGTCCCCTGGTGGCCGACAGTGGAACATAGAGGCCAGACCCTCTTATTCCTCCCCTCAGCCTGGCTTCCTCCTGCAGGGCGCATCCCTCCTGTACCCCATCCAAGTGGGCCTCTCTCAGGTAAAGGCCCTGATCAGGCACCACCAAGCCCCAGGTGGGTGGGGGGATAAGGAGCATGACTGGCTGAGGAAGGATCAATGTTCTAAGGACTCCCACTCCTCTCCACACACCAGCCTCTTAGGGATTTTTCAGAACAAAATTTAATTTTTTAAAGGTAATACATGTGCATGATTGAAAAATGCAAAATTACAAAGAGATATACAGAGAAACATGAGGCTGCCTCCCCCAACGCCTAGGCCCCTGGTTCCCGCCCGAGGCCACAGCTATGACCAGTGTTTTCTAGAAATACTTGGATAAAAGTCCCCCTCAGGTTATTGCTTTCCTGCTTTTTACATTATGTGTCTTGCAGAAGATCTTCTGTGGCCTTTTTAATAGTTGTACAGAATTCTACCATGTGAATGGGTGGACACTCACTTAAAGTCCCCAGTTGGCTGACATTGAGGTTGGTTCCAATTTTATGGCAATTACCAAGAATCTGGTAATAATGTCCTCTTCCTCCCTCTCCTTTTTAAAAGTACATTCTAGCCCTGGCTGGTGTGGCTCAGTGGATTGAGTGCTGGCCTGTGAACCAAAGGATCACTGGCTGGATTCCCACTCAGGGCACATGCCTGGGTTGTGGGCCAGGTCCCCAGTAGGGGGCGTGAGAAAGACAACCACACACTGATGTTTCTCTCCCTCTCTTTCTCCCTCCCTTCCCCTCTCTAAAAATAAAAATAAATAAAATATTTAAAAGTATATTTTCAATTTTGAAATAAATTTAGATTTACAGGAAAATTTCAGAGACCATACAGAGAGTTCCTGAATAGCCCTCACCAAGCTTCATCCATTGTTAACATCTTATATGTTGTTAAGACTAACAGATTAACCTTAGCATATCACTATTAACTAAACTCTGGACTTTGATTCACCCGCTAAGTGTTTTTCTGTTCCAGGATCCAACCTAGTATTCTGCAGTGCATTTAACCTATCACTTTGCATCCATGTAAGTATAGTTGTAGAAAATTGCTAGAAGGGGAATTGATGGATCAAATGGTATTTGCACTTTAATTTTGAGAGATTCTAGAAAACTGCCCTTTCAAGTAGTTGTGCCAACAAGCAGTTCTACCTGTGCTGTGTGGGATTGCTTGTTTTTCCACAGCAGTGCCAATACAGTGCATTTGCAAAGTTTTAATTTGTGTTTATTTTTATTTTTGCCAAACTAACCGGTGAAAAGTGTACCACATTTTTGCTTCAATTTACATTTCTTTTCTAGGAGTGAAGTTGGGCATCTTTTTTGGTATGTTTCTGTGAACTTTGTCCACTTTCCTATGAGTTTTTTTTAAAAAAAATATTTTATAAGAGCTCCTTACATAATATGGAAATTAGTTTATTCCTGGGTATAAAAAACTATCTGAAATGAATCTTTTTTCTTTCAAATGATTTTCTAGCTAGTTGTTTAAATATAGAAAAGTTTCAGTACATTCTTTTAGTTTTCTATATATAATCATACCACCAGAAGTAATACTGTTAGGTTAAATTGTTTCTGATGTTTTCCTGCCAAAAATGCCAACCTGAAATTATAAGGAAACGCCACACAAACCCAAACTTGGACTCCACAAAATGACTGGCCTTGGCTTTTAAAAATTCCAATGTTATGAAAGGCAAAGACAAACTGAGGGGCATTCCAGATGAAGGGGGATGAGAAAGATGTGACAAATACAGTGTGGGAGCCAAAATAATCTTTTGTTATAAAAGACATTACCAGAACAGTTGGCAAAATCTGTTTAAGGTATGCAGACTAGATAACAGCACTTTCTCACTGTCCATTTCCTAATTTTCATAAGTGTACCATGATTATGTAAGAGAATATCCTTGTTTTTAGGAAATGTAAACTTAAGTATTTATGGGCAAAGAGACATCACTTCTGCAACTTTTTAATAAAAGTAGAGAGGGGAAGAGAGTGAGAACACAAGTGAGAGCTCATGCAAAGGTGGTAAAAGTTAATATCTGTAGAATCTGGGTGAGGGGTGCCAAGGAGTTCTTTGTACTCATCTTCCAATTTTTCTGTAAGTCTGAAGTTATGTGAAATATAAATATAAAACACAAAAATAATATGACGTTGTGCCACACGAAATTGTTATTTCAATAATTTTCGATCTGTATAAACAGTGCTTTCTTATCAGCCTATAAATTCTCTTCCTCTTTTATAATTGTGTCATTTCTTTTTCTTATCTAAATGCATTGGCTAGCACCTCCAAAACCAGAGTAAATACTTGATAGTGGTTCTCCTCACCTTGCTCCTGAATTTGACGGCTTTTTTTCAGAACTTTTTGCTCATTTGAACCATTAGTATGGTGAATTTTATTAACAAACTTCTGAATACCAAACCATTCCTGCATCTCAGGCATAAGCCACATTTTTGTGGCATATTTTACTCAGTTCTCTTTGCTAAAATTCCATGTGGGAGTTTCATACCATTCTTACAGGAAGAGTGGTCTGTAGTTTTCTTATTGTGCTCTTTTGTCAGTTTTTGGTGTCAAGGAGAAGCCAGCTCTCTAAACGTGATTCCAATCACTCATTTTACAAAACTGAGGCCCAAAGAGAACTGACCTTTTCAGGTTACTCCCAAGCCAGGGCCGGACCCTAAATCCCCATGTCTGTGGGATGAGGGCAATGTTATCCTTAGAGGGGACTTAAGTCCCACATCAGCATGATCTCACTGGGTGACTAAATGGGCCTGTTTCTTGTCTGTAGAATGCAAGCACAAGACGGTCGGGGAGAGAGCGGGTCTCCTTTTCGTCTCTGTTCAGAGCAGCTGGTCTAAAGCTGAGCGTTGATGTATATCGACCGGGCACCTCATCCAGCGTAAGCACCTCTATACATGTGCGCCCCAGGGCCATACAGTGTCTGTCCTGGCCTCGAGCCCACATCTTGCGGGAGGCTGACTCACCCTCGGGTGCGCCGGCAGCCCCCAGAGGGTCTGGGGCGAGAGCGAGAGCGGGCGCTGGGCCGGGGTCGGGACCCAGAGCGGACCCGGGGGTGCGGCACTCTGCGCTGGGGGTCCATCTCGGCTTCCAGGGCTTTACTGATGGGAAGGAGGAGGGGCCGGTCAGTTCCCGGACCCTCGAGCCCCCACCCCCGAGACCTCCCAGCACTCTTCCTCCTTTCCTGGGAAACCCACTCCCCAGGATCCCAATCCTTTCTTCCCCTGGCCATTCCGGGGACCCTTCCCCAAGGCCTCCTACCCCCTTCTCCGGAAGCTTTGCTCCAGATCCCCGGCCCCTCCCGAGATATTTCTTTTTCCTTGCACCCTTCCACCACTCTCCCAGGGTCCCCAAATGCGCCCGAACCTAAGAACCCAAGCCTGCAGAGTGCTGGTCCCAACCCGGGGATTCCCTCTCCCAGAGTGCCCACCCCGTCCACCACCCCTAGCTGCCAACTCCAGGACCGCCACTTGGATCCTCCCCTCAGTCTTCTCCGCAAGGCCCCGCCCCTGCTCCTCCCCTCACTCACAGGCGCTCACGCAGCACCTCCTCCCGGGCCGCGCAGGCTCCGCCCTCGGCCTCGGCTGCGCGTGCGCGCCGCTGTTCCTCTTCCAGCAGCCGAGTTGACTCAGTGGCTACCGCCTCCCAGCGCGCCAGGGCTTCTGCGGGCGCAGCGCGTGCGGTGAGGCTGGAGACCAGGCTCCCAACCCCGCACGCGCCGGCGTCAGAGCTTATAGTCTGCCTACCTACTTGCGTGCTGTGCCTTATTTGAATTAAATTTGTGTGCTGTTTACATGGCCGTTACGTGTCATTTGCATAGCATTTGCGTAGGTTTGCATTGCTTTTGGAAGTCGTTTACATGGCGTTTGCCTATTTTGTTGCATTTGCGTTTTTGTGACCTTTGCGTGTATGTGCATTTCTTTCATACGTTTTTGCGTTCATTTGCATGTCGCTTGCATTACTTTTGCGTAGCTGGGAACTTTCTAGGCTCCTCCCACCTCTAGCCCTGCCCAGCAGCACCCCTGCTCCCCAACACACCTGTCAGTGCCCCGTTCTCGGCCCCCATCTGAGTCCCCTGTGCCTTGGCCTCATCCATCTCAATCTTCAGTATCATCAGCTGGGTCTGCAGCTGGCTCTGCGGAGTGGAGGGGAGGTGAGAGGGCATCCTGGGAGGGCAGGACTGAATTTGCCCCGCCCTTTCTAGGGGAGACTGAGATAACACTGGTGTTCCCTGAGCTTTGTTGGAATGTCCTTTGGGGTCCTGTAGTTGTAAAACATAGAAATGGCCACTGAAGTCGGGTATGGCGTGCTGATAGCTGCCTACCTAGAAAGAGGTCTCTGTCTAGGTCCACCGCCCCCCACCCAAAGACACGGGGATGCAGAAAGCGTTTAGCTCTGCAGTCAGACTGGGGTTCCAATCCCAGCTACATCTAGACTCACTGACTCGGGTTTCAAACCAACACAAGCCCATTTGGTGTTGGACAGTGATTGGATATGTGGATTGTCCATTGCCTCTGAGACATTCTGTAAAGCCGCTAGTCTGACCTCAGAGCATCTTCCACTGGGAGGCAAAATCAGAATCTCAACCAAGGGCAGGCTGCTCTTAACTTCAGTTGTCCCAGGCCCCTTCCTTAGACAGGCAGGAAGGGGATAAGAGGTCTGTTTTGATTTCTAAAATTCACACGCTGCCCAACCTCTGCTGGGCCCAGTACACAGAGGTGCACAGTAGTTAATAAATGTGAATGGTTGGGACTTTGAGGATGGTTCCTCTGCGAAGCCTAGGAGTGGGAAGGGTTAAGGAAGTATTTGAAGGAGGTGGCCATAGGAAAAGGGAGGACCTGGCTGGTACCTCCTCCAAGAAGCCAAGTTTAGCCTCCTAATTACAGGTGACAGAATGTCCTTTTCCAGAAATAGGGCTGGGACACTGGCTGGGCGGTGGGGAGAGTTGAGTGAGCACCTGGGGGAAAGGATAAAAACAGGGCCTCCCCAGGTGGTCTCAGGGGTCTGGGGCTTCTCTAGCCACTACGGTTTATCTGGCAAATAGCAGAGAACAGTGGGGCCTTCTAGATCAGAAGGTGAACTCAAGGGTGAACTGGCATTGTAGGAGTTGGGATTATGGTATTATCCTCATTCACATTGAAGAACTGGGGAAACCCAGGCACTGGGGGGCATCCCTGAGGGTGTGTGCAGGCCCTCTGTCCCCACATTCTAGATGCCCCAGCCCACAACAATGCCTACTTACCTGGTGGCCCTCACAGGCCCTTAAAGCCTCCTCCAGCTCCCGATGGACACCTTGGGCCTGTTCCAGCTGCCTGGCCAGAGCTTTCTCTCGTTGGGCAGCCTCTGCCAGCTTTTGCTGAAGCTCCTGGATATCTGGCACTGGGTCCCTGGGGGGCACCGTGTCATTGACCCCTGGCTCCAGCTCTGGGCATCGAGACCCACTGGAGGCTGCAGCAGCCAGATTCCAAGCCAGTAGGGCTGCCCCTGCTGCAACTGCCGCCAGGAACACAGCAGCCCCACACAAGGCAAGCACCTGCCAAGCACATCCTGGCTCTGGCCCTGGCTCAGCCATGCTGCCGTCCACAGCTCCAGCCCAGACAGCCACGAGCATTTAATTGGCACCTTGGAACACCAGGGACACCCAAAGTTCCGCCCAGCCAGGGCGTGTTTCCGAAGTCCTTTGGGAGGAGCTGGGTCCCTACCAGGGGCCAGACCAGGCCACCAGAGCCTAGGACAGGACTGGGGTCCTGAGTTCCGGTTCTGCCTCTGCCTTCTGCATGCTATCCTCTTAGCCTCTCAGTTTGTCCTCCGTGAAGTGGGGATGGCAGTAGGTCCTATGGCTTAGTGATGACACATCAGCACATCCAGGCAAAGCGCCCATCAGCATACGGGGCGCTTGGCGAGGCACTAGTGGAATATTGTCCCCTAGTTCTGTTCATGGAGAAGCTGAGACTGGAAGACTAAAGGCCTGGGTCAGGCTGTCACACTTTCTGCGACCAACTCTGACGCCACCAGACCATAGATCCAAAGGTGGACCGGCCCCATCTCCCTGCTTGTTCTCCAGCATGTCGCCAGGGGGCGATCTTACAATGTGAATTAGATTCAGGCCAGTTGACAACCTCCCAGAATCAAACCTCTTCCCCCTTTGTCACTAGCTTCATCTCCTCCTGGCCTTCTTCCATTTTTATCACCTTTTCCTCCTACTCCCTACTTCCCTCTCTTTCTTCTCTTCCCCAGTTTGTCTCACCCTCTATCCTTCTGTCCTTCCTAATCCATCACCCTTGTCCCCCTCTTCTTTCACCTTCCCCTGCAAGGCCTCTAGCGCGTCTTTGACGTCCTTTCCTTCTCCTAGGCACCCTCCAGTCCTCCGTGCTCTTCTAGCAAGCGCCTTCCCACCACAGGGCCTTTGCATTGGCTGTTCCCTATGCCAGGGCGACGCCATCTCTTCTGTGACCAACTGCCCCTATTCATTCACTAGTGTCTTCTCTAGAACCCTTCCCTCCCCCACTACCTCAGGCCCTTTTTGATGAGCTCTCAAAGCTCTGCTGTAATTTTATGTAGTGTTTGATTCCCAGAGGTCTCCCCCATCAGACTGGGTGAATCCCCTAAAAAGCAAAGCCCATGTTTGCCTGGTTCCCACTGCCCAGCCTGGTCCTGGCACACAGTTATTTGTGCAGGAAACGTGATCTGAGTAAACACTGTGAACTAGAATCTCAGTGTCCCAGCCCCCACCCCCACCCCATCCCTTTTATTCCACATGAAAAAATCAGAGCTCAGAGAGGCCAAGTCTTAGGCCAGGGACACACAGCAGCTGTTGATCACTGCCAGATTCCTGCTGGATTGGAATCCTTACAGACCCGCAGGACCTGAGTCCTGACTTCTCAATCCCTGGCTGGCTGGGCCACAGATGGCAAGGGAAGTGAGATATTTTTAGGAAGGAGAGAAATTTGTAACTGGGCCATTGTATGGGTACGTAGGGGGAGAATTGAGCAGGTCAAATCCATCTTACTTGGCAAACCTAGCCCCCTTCATCAGTGAAATACAGCCCAGGTATGGGGGCCAGCCTGGTGCCCCACCCCAGCCCTGGCCCCCCACACACACTGTTTTGGAACATTCTGTTAGCTCAGGCTGGGAATGAGAATGGAGGATGGCTGGGGAGGGGTAAGGACTGAGGTTACCTGGTCAAGTGCAATGGGTTTGCTTCCTGGAAGCCAAGAGAGGCCAAGGGTTCAATTGCCTGAGCAGCTGAGAACCCTGAGAAACTTCTCTGGACCTGTTTCCTCATTTTTTAGAGGGGGCTATTGGTGGGGAGTGAAATGACTCAGTCATCGTAAAAGGACTTCACAAGCTCCTACTGAGCCCCTATGCAAACCTGCAAACTGGGGATACCCCAAGCCTCCGGCCTCACTCTCTAGAGCAGAAGTTCTCACCGGACATGATCAGATCCCCAGGAGACAGTTGGTATTGTCTGAAGGTACTTTTTGTTGTCACAACCAGGGGTAGGAGGCTACGGCACCGAATGGGTGGAGGCCAGGCATACTGCACAACATCCTACCCGTCCAGTACAGCCCCTCCCACGGAGAACATTCCAGCCCAAACGTGGAGAGTGCCAGTCTGCCTGCCCTCAAACGTCACAGTGGGGCAGGAAAGAAACTGACAAGGTCTATGCACAGAGAAATGGTTGGGGAGGCGGGAGAGTGGTGACCAAGGGGAAGGGGGGGACAAGAGGGTCAGGGGACAGAGATGGTGTTTGGGGGGTCCCTGGGGGGCCAGCAGGAGCCACAGATGGGGAGTCTGCTGACCACCTGGTCTGGAGACCTGCTGGAGCCCACAGGACCTGAAGGCAGTACAGAATTTTGAGCAGACTCAAGGGTCCTGGCCCCAGTAGAAGTGACAGGAAATTGCCTGGACAATAGTTGGGATTCCAGGAAAACTTGGAGGAAGGAAGATAACAGAGAAGGAAGGAATTATGGGATGTGGACCCCAGAGAGTGGGTGAAGGGTCATCAGGACTGTGGCCTTCCATTTTGGAGAAGCAGAAAGACTCTGGAGGCGGGATTCTGCAGGATGAATAGGAGTTTGGAGGGGAAAAAAAGTTGGGAGTATGGAGAAGGGAGGTACATTGTGACAAATGCTTTGCTTGGGCGTGTCTCCAGATCCAGGTTTGAATCCCAGCCCTGCACTTTCTGCAGGGGTTGGGGGACTGGGAACTGGCCAAGGTGTCCCTCTAGTCATAGCCTGTGTTTCCTCATTGGCACCGAGAGCATTGGGAGACCGATGTGGAGATGACAGTGGAGTGCTGAGCATTCAGTGAGCACTGATGGGGTGTATGGTCCTTTAAGAAGATCCCAGTGGAGAATAGGGCTGAAGAGGCAGTGGAGTGGTACCTGCCCAAACCCCATGGGTTTCTAGAACATTCTGGAGCAAGGAAGGTTGGGTGTAGACACCAACAGTTCGCAGATGCTTGAGAGTGATCAGTGACACACCAGGAACTTCAGAGTAAGGTCACTCCCCAAAAAGGGAATGTTTATTTTTTGGTACCGAAAGACCCCAGATCCAAGTGACCTTCCAGAACCCTTAACAACAAAAAAGCAGATGCCCCCCACCCCATGACCTGCCAATTTTTGAGGGGCAGCCTTGGGCCAACTCGGATGCTTCTCCACCCCCAAGGCTGCCCCATGAACCACTCCCTCCTGCCACCTGAGCCCTCCTCTACTCCCCCCAACTGTCCCCTGCCCCCCAACCGTGCTGTCATGTGGCCCCTCAAAACTGGCCAGGTCAGGGAAGCAGAGCCGGAACTGGTCCAGGTTGTGGCCTAAGAGATGTAATAAGGGAGACTCAGGGCGGAACTGTGGTCAGAACACAGGCCCTGGCCCCTCCATAAGCCTCATCCCCTCCTGGAGCCCACCCTCCTCACTGAGGTTCCCGCGGCCCTGCCCTCCCATTCTCCTCTGTGCCCAGCCCTCCACCCTGCAGGCAGGCCACCTCCCCAGGCCCTAACTCCGTGACTCCCTCCCACCCCTTCCAACTCCCCCTCCTTACCTGCCGGCTTCCTGGGACCTCAGGCCAGCAGATCCAGGAGGCTCAGGATCAGGAGCATAGCGACCACAGAGAGGCTGAGGGTGTTCCCGGAGTTGGTGGAGCCATAGCTTTCATGATCTTTTCTGAGGTGGAGATGGGGGCAATTCAGGCAGGCGCCGGGGCTGGCTGCACCAGTGCTGGCTCATCGCCCCTCAGAATTTGCCCTCTTTCCCACCAAGTCCCTAGGGAGGAGAGTGGGCAGCTGCCACTCAGGGCTGGGTAATCAAGGGACAAGGCTGGAATTCAAACTTTGTCCCCAGAGCAATGGGAATTTACAGAGTCAAGAAGATCCCGGGTCTTGGGGTGGGACTAGAAGGTTAAGGGGGGCATGGCTGTGGAGTGTCCCCACCTTAGTTGATTCAGCTCTGCGGTTGTGTCCTGCAGCTTCTGGGTTGCGTCCTGCAGCTTCTGGGTTGTGTCCTGCAGCTTCTGCTTCAGTGTCTTAATCTCCTCTAGTATGGGACAGAGGGCATGTCTGCCCCATGGCCACACCCCTCAACTAGCTCCCACTTGAGACAGGACCCCACTTCGAGCCCCACCCTTACCTGAATGCACCTTGGAAACCTGGCACGCCCCCTGCCCACCTCCACTGGATTCTGGTCCCATCCCTCTCCTGACCCCAACCCTGGGACCTTCCCTCTCCCTCCTCTTCAATGCCTGCCCTGCTCCTTCAAGTCCCATTAGTAAAACCTGTGCCTTGTATTTTTCTCACCTTGAAGCTCTTGCACTTGCTCCTGTAGCTTTTGGCCCTGAGCCTGCTTCATCTTCAGGGAAGTCATCAGGGTCACCTGGAATGTGGTGGAAGGGTGGGGGTATTGGATTCTGGGGTTCTGTACCTGATGGGGTGGGCTGCTGTCTCTGGAACCTGAACCCCTCCCCAGGCCCTGGGGTGACAGCGGCTCAGGTTCAAATACCTTTCAAGGTCCCCTCCAACCTTCTCTGTACCTGTCTCCCTCCTTGAAGATTGGCTACAACCTCCCACCCTCCCAGGGACACTGCCAAGGGTGCAATCCTCACAACAGGAGTTTTAAGCCCCCTCCATAGGAATTTGGAGGCTCCCCAGGCTCAAAACCTAGGAGAAGTTTCCAGATCCCCTGGGCTATTGCCCAAGAAGATTTAGAGGTCTCTTCAAACCCAGAACATGGGATTTCTGAACCCAAGCAAGATGTCCTTAGGGAGTTTCCAGGCCCCTCATATCAAGACCCAAGTGAAAGTTTCAGCCTCTTAGGGATGCAGCAGAAGTATCAAGAGCCCCTGCCTTCTTCAGGGTCTAGTGAGTTCCTATCCCAACCCCCAGAGGGGATTTCTACTCCCCCAAGATTCTGCCCAAGGGGAGCTTCTAGCTTCAATGGACCAGTGCCCTGGAGTTTGGAGATTCATCTACATATCCTAGTGAGGATACCGAGGCCCCTTATTTGGGTGCTCTAGGGAATTTAAAGCCCCAGTCCACACCGGCAAAGAGAGTTTAGAGATGCCCAAACTCTGGTGGGGAAATTCAGGTTCCCAATATAGGGGCCCAGGGGCAGTTTCAAGGTCTATCTGGATCTCTACCTAGACCTTGGGTGGATCCCCCAAGCACAGGGTCCTCTTTAGGAGTGGTGATGGCTTACCGCAGTCTGGTTGTAAGTGGCAGCCTGGGCCTTAGTCTTCAGTAGGATTTCCTGGGCCTGGGTCAGCTGGCTCTCCAGGAAGTGGGTGAAGTTTTGACACTCCTGTTCTGCTCTGCGGCCATCCTTGCAAGCCGGGCTATGGGCCTGGACAGCAAGGATGATTGTGGCCACTAACAGACCCACCACAAGTAGGACCAGCAGGGCCAGCAGGATCTCCAGCCACCTTGGCAGCTTGTAGTACCCCAGCATTTGCTTCCTTGAGTTTTCACCCATGGGCAAAGGGATATAGTGGTAAAAAGTGGATGTCATAGAGATCTGCCCTGGGTTGCAGGGAGCTTGGCAGGAGTCAGAAAGGAAGCTGAAACTTTCTAAGAGGCTGGATCTGTCTCCTTATTAGCATAGGAGCAATTTTGACCAATGAAAAGTCCTAAAACAATCCCCTGACCTAGAGATTTTTGAATGGATCATCTGAAGAAACAGTTTAGCTTTCAGTTTTGGTTTCCAGGAAGTAGGTATGTTGTTACTGCCAAATTATGGCCTTGGCCCTTCTGGGCCAGATGCTAGCGCATGAGCTGCTGTGGAAGGGGTGCTGCCCAGGAGACCTCATGGCAAGTCCCTGCCCTTCTCTTGTGCTCCTGAGGGCCACAGCTGCAGTTGCTGAATGCCTAGGGCATGCCAGCCTTGTGTTCCTGTGTGCTGGGACCTGAGGAGGCACAGGCTGTCGTGTCCAGTCCCCAGCTGGGAAAACTGAGGCTGAGGGATGAGTGGTGGACTGGGGGCAGGCAGGACCAGGGTGTGACCCAAGAGGCTGGGTTTTGTGTTCAGGGTCCTCCATAGTGACCCAGCAGGGATTCAGTTAGCATCCCTGCCATGGTGTCCGAAAGGACCATAAGGAGCCATGGAGGGTGTCAGAGGAGGGACATTTCTCTACATAGACTGCTTAAAGCCAGTCAATAGCCAAATGACAAGGGATGGGGAACGGTCTTGCTGAACCGGCCCAGGGGAGCTTGTGTTTCCCACGAGCAGAAGCCTCCTCCCAGACCAGGACCCCCAGAGCAGAGACACAACCTTGGGTGAAGCGGACTTATTTGGGCTGCACTCTGCTGGCCTTCAAACTTGAGGGTCAGCTTGGGACCACAGCTGTGGGTGAGAAGCTGAGGCTGTGTGTGAACAGCCCTTCCTTCACGTGGGACTCTGGACAAGCCACCACCCCCCAGCCTCAGTTTCCATAGCTGTAAGATGGGGTGACAACAGAACATTCGCGTGTTCTCTCACCTAAATTTTGCAGCCAAGGTGAGTGCCTTGCTCACCTCACTCTAGTCCCAGCCTTGCAAACAGAAGATTTGTGGTTTTCCCTTCTGGAATAGTGATGCCACCATTCTTCTGGGTTTCGCTTAGGTTAAGGCCCACGCGCTTGTGACAAAGCCTGATGGAAGGCTAAGAGGTGTCCTGCCTGGGAAAACAATGTGAGTGGGGAAGAGGGTGTCATGCCCATTGATGAAGAAGCAGAGGATGCGCCCATGCCATCGGACTCCTTAACACCAAGAAAAGTGAAAGCACAGTGTGGGGGTGTGAAAATGCATTTTCTTTCCACCTTTCTAAATTCTTCCAGCTAGGCTAATAATCAAATTAACATGAGACAGATTAACAGGAGAAAACAACCAACTTTGTTATGTATGACAACTTTATTATTTATTTATATTGTGCCATAAGAATATGTCTGGTGTAGCTCAGTGTGATGGACATTGTACTGCAAACAAAAAGTTCACAGGTTCAATTCCTTGTCAGGGCACATGTCTGGGTTGTGGGCCAGGTCCCGTTGCAGGGGTGTGAGATGCAGCCAATTGATGTTTCTCTGGCACATGGATGTTTCTCTCCCCGCCCCCGCCCCCCTCCTTTCCCCTCTCTCTAAAAATAAATACATAGCTCTGGCTAGTGTGACTCAGGAAGTTCAACTCCTGCTTGAGAACTGAAAGGTGGCCATTTGATTCCCAGTCAGGGCACATGCCTGGGGTGTGGGCTGGGTCCCAGTTTGGGGGTGTGTAAGAGGCAACCAATTGGTGCTTCTCTCCCTTTCTTTCTCTCTCCCTTTCCCTCTCTCTAAAAATAAAACAAATAAAAAAAATAAAATCACTAAAAAAAATACGAGACCTTAGAACAGATTGAGCATTTGAGGGTTAGATGCTGTCTGGAGCGAAGGAGAAGGAGGGTTGTGGTTTGGGACTTCAAAGGATAGGAAGGCAGTTCACGCCAACGTGGGAAAGCAAGTGTGTGATAAACGAATGTGTGGTGGGCTGCCTTCAACACAGGGCTCTCATCAGAGGCCTTGCCAGGCCCCTTGCTGTCCACTGCCTAGTTCAAGTTAAACCATGGTGGCCTGCGGTGGCTCACCCTACCCAGAGCAGGTCCTCTTCTAAATTCCCTTCAGGCAGTTAGGGGGAAGGACAAAGCTGCTTCCTGAGTCTTTTGTTTCTTGAAAATAGCCAGCCTGGAATAGTCCATTATTTCCAAAGGCATATTTTGGGGTGGTGAACTCTGCTCCCTTCACCAGCAACAACAGCCCCAACCCCCAATTCAGGAAGTGGGCGTGATAGAACATGCTCCCACCAAGGTTACTGATATAGCAACTGGCTTCCAGCAAAAAGCCAGGCAAGTTATACAGGTGTGGGAGTGGCTTTTCTCTGACCTGCAGGATGCAGAGGAAATGAGTCGTGTCACCACACACGCTTCTGGCAGCACCTGCATGGTGCTCAGGGGGTTTAAGGCTCTCAGTGTGAGACGGGATAGTAAGAAGCTAGGAAAATTCCTTGGCAAGTGGAATGGGGAAACTGAGGCATACAGTCGAACACGTGGCCAAGCAATTTACAGCAGGTGCAGATGGTCACCAGGGCTGAAGGCCCTGAGTGCCTGGCAGCAGACAAGACTGGGAAACCAAAGACCTCGCCCCCACCTTGACCAGCATAATCCAGTTGGTTGGGTGTCATTCTGCAAAGCAAAAGATCACTAGTTTGATTCCTGGTCAGGGCACATGCCCAGGTTGCAGGCCAGGGTCCTGGTTGGGGGCTGGGCATGTACGAGAGGCAACCGATCTATGTTTCTCTCACACATCGATGTTTCTCTCCTTCTCTTTCTCCTTCCCTTCCCCTCTCTCTAGAAATAAATAAGTAAAATCAATTTAAAAAAAGCCAAGGACCTCCCAGGGTAATCTTTCCTTCCTGGAAAGCAGCAAAACCAGGTGGGCAATGCCAGAACTAAATACAATGACTGAAGACCCTTACCCCGTCACTGACCAATCAGCAGAAACCACGACCCTAAAAGGGTGCACCTGGAGAACTGATGAACATTTTACTGAAAACCTTCCCCAGCAAGAGACAGATAAAAGCCTCAAGACAAAGGCCGCACCCATTCCTGTTTCCTTCCTCCACTCCTTCCTTCACAGGCGCTCCCCACCCCTAGGCAGACAGGCTCAGGGCCAGGTAACAACTCCCCTGTAGGTGGGATTATTTAAATCCGCAGGGAGGCTTAGCCCAATGAGCAGGGCCTCCCTGACACATTGACGTGCACTGACTCTAATTTCTAACCTGCATGTCTCCCACGGTCTCAGATAAATAGCTCCGGCTATAGACAGGTTGACTCTTAGAGGAATTCTGTTCCTCTTGAGCTTTTGGCAAATATTTGCAGGAGCCTCAAGACCGAATTAGATCAGGAGGGGTCCATGGAGACCCAGGGATCGGAGAGATTCAGAGATTTCTGTCTTGGGTCACTGTTGGAGCCTAGATATCACATGCCTCTTGCCTCTTCTCCCTTCTCTTAATATAAAAAAGTCTGAATTCTGGGCTTTCTTAAGATGGATTTGCAGGAGCTTTAAGGTCCCCCATCTTCTCAAGCTGGCATCTTCTTGATCAATAAACCTTTCCTTATCCCAAATTCTGATTGATGTTGATTATTGGCCTTTGAGGGGTCAATACAAGGCCCTTCCCCCTCCCATAACTGAGGGCTGGTCAGAGCGTCTGGTCAGAGGGCTGCTGGCCAGAAGGAATGTGTATTGTTTTGCAATAGATTGTAACTTTCAGACACAACAGGGTGTGGTCTGTCTCTCACTGACCCCCTGCTGTCAGTGCTTCCCTCCCCCCCCCAATGTGAGTAACAAACGGTGTGTCCACATCTGCTAGTCCACAGGGTGGTTTCTTTTCAGAATATCACAAGCATTTAAGCAGCTCCCCAGTTTACGGTTCCTGTGCTACAGCCTTTTTTTGAAGTGTTGGGCACAGGAACCTTGGATCAGTAACAATGGACCTTGGAAATTTATAAGGGGGAAACAATAAATTCTTAGGTAGCTGTGAATGATACCAGCCATCTACGACCCTGTTTTTGAGGCCCCTGATTGGGTCACATTCACTGCAAGAATGAAAACCAAGGTATTTCAGTCTGCCCCCAGCACCCAGTAAGGAAAGGGATATCCACTCTGAGCCCGCTCATAGGACAAAACGTTTGGACAATCCATTGTTGACCTGGAGGAAACTGACAAGCCCTGGGAACAGACACAGGCAAGCCCTGAGACAGAGAGGGAGCTTCAGAAGTCAAAGTCTAATCAATCAGCTGTAAAGTGTTAGGTAAAACCAAATGTGGTTTGAACTCCTTATTGCTTGTCGTGATCAAGGGAACTCCCCCAAAAGGAGTCATTCACACACATTTGTGTTTTTCTTTGCGGTTGGATAGATAGCAAACCAAGGCAGGGAGGAGGAGGGAGATGTGTCTCCCCCACTGACTCAGCAGTCCTGAGCCTGGTCCAATAACATTGCCAGGTGTTCCGACATCACAGGAAACACCAGGCTAACACGGGAGAAGGGGAGCCCTTGGAATTCTATGTATGGTTTTCAATATGGGGAAAAGAAAGGCTTGAAACTGTGCTTCCACCTCAAGGCCTGAAAGTGGGGAGAGGGTCTGCAGTACCCAAAGGAAGGAGGCCATAAAACAACTTTAGTTTATTGTCTACCTCTGGTCATTATGTTTTACAGGGAGTCCCTAATGCCTACAGGAAGAGCCCATAAGTAACTTTGGATAACTGCTCTAACTTTAATTAACTGCCTCCTATCATGCATCTGTTTTAGAACAAGATGAACAAATGGAGTCTGGAGCAAGATAAGGATCCAGGTTAACAGACACCCACTCATACCTTTGTTTGGGTAGTCAGGTCCCCTGGGAAAAGCTGGCACCATCTTTACCTGTCAAACAATACGTAACTTCTTCAGCCCTATCTAAGTCCTCAGCACAAAGGACTCTGTCTTGGCTCTCAGGCCACCCTTCCTTCTGCCCTTACCCTGCTTTGCCTATGCTTTTCACAAGGCCTCCTCGCCCCCACCGCCCTCACCTTAGCTATGCCATTGTCTTCCATGAGAACGGATCACCAATAAACCCTGCTGGCATGCTAATAGATTAGCTGATCTGTAATTTTTCTACTGCGTCTGCGAGAAGAACCAAAGTTTCTGGGAGTTTCTCCTGTAACATTTCCACAATGCCGGGTTTATTAGGGGAGACTTCTCAAAAAGCCGGCAGTTACAGACAGAAAGGGGAGCTGCCCCAGCTGGAGTGGCCTCAGTCTGTTGGAGCGTGGTCCCATAACGGAAAGGTTGGAGGCCCCCTCCAGCACATACAGGAGGCAACCAATCAATGCTTCTCTCTCCCGTCGATGTTTCTCTCTCTCCCTTCAGAAAAGCAATGGAAAATGTCCTCAGGTGAGGATTAAAAATAATAACAAAATAAATAATAAAGGGAGAGCGAGCAGAGCAGGTGTCTGGGGTGAAGTCTACATCACTGGCGGAGTCTGCGGCTGCAGGGGCGAGCAACCGTCACACACCGGGCAGCTGTGGGGTCGGCTCTCATCCGGTGGAGTGGACCTTCGGGCTCTGAGCGACACCCGCGGGACCGCAAAGCTCTGGCATCATTGGCCTGAGCTCTGAGTTCTTACGGCCCACAACGGGCGCTGCCCCACTAACGTTGGACCCCGGGTGGGGTCCTTGTCCCAGTAACTTGGCCCTGCCCGTTACACCCCGTTACTTCAGTCCTGGGCATACTGTCACTAGACGTCACTGGCATGGCTGACAGTGAGGGACTCCATGTCGGATTGTCCAAAGGTGTCCCCAAGGTCCTCCCTGCTGTTGCTCCGTGCGCTGCGGGGGCCCGCACCTGGAAAGGGAGACTGGCACCCCACCGGGGTGCTGGTCAGCCTGTGGGACGCCTTGAGGCCTAAACGCGCCTGCCCCACCTCCCACCCTGATGCCCGCCCTGCTCCTGGCCAATCCAGGGTCAGTGTGGGCCCCCCTGGGTATGGGATGGCAGCCGAGGCTGCTTCCAGGGGAGGGCCGCTCGGAGCGGGGTTCTGGGCAGCTCCTGACATGGAAGCCCAGAGGGTTCACCACGCAAAAGACGGCCAGGCCGGAGGTCTCTCACAGCTCGTGCATGCGAAGGAGACAGCTTTCACTGGGGAAAGAATTCTGCTCCCTACACAAAGCAGAGAACAGTGTTGAAGAAGCTGAGGCCGGAAAGAGGACGTCTGAGTGTGTGGAAGCACGAGCTCCTGCGCCTGCGCAGTACAACTGCGTGCTTCTTTACCCGTCACAAGTTCCGCAGCATCTTAAATTGTAAATGGAAAAGACACCGGCGTTTGGGCTGCTTCTCACTACTATATCCAATAAGCAAGGACAGTGATTGAATCTTTTATGAGCGCTTCATTCAGATGGCCGGCGATCTGAGAAGATGGTGGGTTCTTCCCTAACAAACCATCTTCCCTTCTCTTTCCTGGCCAGAATTTTTATAAGGGAGGTGAGGGAAGACAAACAAGGTGCGGTGAGGGCTTTGAAATTCAGGGAAGGTTAGGTAAGCTGGGCAGTGCTTTCCCAAGGGGAGGGGTGGTCGTCTGCATTCTAGTTGATACAAAGGCCCGGATGCCTCCAAAAAGTCCCCAGGCGGTAATCTCTAGCCAGCGCCCCAGGAGGCGGGCTGTTTCCCAGGAGCCAGGATGGGCCTTATCTGTAGTTTCGGAAACAAAAGGCTTTAATATACACATTACTTGCTAAGGCTTAATAACTTTTTCCTTAAACTAAAAATTTCCAGGTCTTGAGTCCCCTGTCAAAATCTCTGCCCAAGGGTGTGGTTTTTGCAATTATGATGAGGGTAGGGTCACACGTCCTTTAGGGGTGAGAAAGTTTCCCTGCCCGAGGTAAAAGTGTACCTTGCAGTTGCGGGCACTGCTCTGTCTGGCTGTTGACTGGGTGCAGGGTTTTCGGGGCAACGGATGGGAATTCCGAACTACCAGGGGAAGCGCAGCCTGTCTCCAATAGAGCTCATTATTTGCTAGTCTCCAGAAATAAACAAAGGTGCAGCTCTAGTGGACACTGGGGCCAAGTGTGTGCTAATACATGGTGACTCTCGGGAGTTTTCTGGTCCCTTCAGCATCACTGATGATTACCGAGCGCTAGTGGTTATGGCAGGAAGGTCCCTTTGATGTGGCACATTGGGCATTCTCCCCCCTGAGAATGAGGTTTTTTCCCTATCTCCCACCTCTCCCCTTTGGCAACCATCAAGTTGTTCTCTAACCTATGGTTCCATTTCTGTTTTGTTTTAGATGTTCCGCATATAGGTGGAACCATATGGTATTTGTCTTTCTCTGTCTGACTTATTTCACTCAGTATAATGTCGTCCAGGTCCTTCCATATTGTCACAAATGGCAAGATTTCATTTTTTTAATGACTAATATTTCATTGTGTGTGTATACATATATATACCATATTTTATCCATTCATCTATTGATAAGCACATAGGTTGCTTCTTTATCTTGACTATTGTAAGTAATACTGCAATAAACATAAGGATGCCTTAGAATAGCTTTTCAAATTAGTGTTTTTGTTTTCTTTGGATAAATACCCAGAAGCGGGATTGCTGGATCATATGGTAGCTCTATTTAAAAAAATATATTTTATTTATTATTTTTAGAGGGAAAGGAAGGGAGGAAGGAAGAGAGGGAGAGAAATATTAATGTGTGGTTGCCTCTTCTGCATCCCCTACTGGGGACCTGGCCAGCAGCCCAGGCATGTGCCCTTGAGGCAGGGGACAGTGTAGGAAGGACGCTGAGACTGCACTGCTGTTAATGGCCAGCGTCTAGCATCCTGGTTGCCAGGAAATGCCTTTTACCAATTAGGTAGATTAATACTAAACTGAGACAGTGGGGAGGAGGGAGACAAGTCTCACATGCTAACTTAGCTGTCCCGAGCTTGGTCTGATAATATTGCCAGGTGTTCCAACATCACAGGAAACACTATGTTAGCAAGAAAGGAAGTCCTTGAAATTCTATGTAGCGTTTCCACTATCTGGGAAAGAAAGCCTTGGAACTGTGCTTTCATCCCAAGGCCTGGAATGTGGGAAAGGGTCCACGGGGCCCAAAGAAGCAGCCCATAAAACAACTTTGGTTAATTGTCTACCTCTGGTCACTATCTATTAGGGAGTCCCTAATGCTTACAGGAAGAGCCCATAAATAACTTTGGAAAGTGCCCCAATTTTAATTAATGGCCTCCTGTCATGCATTTGTTTTAATAACAAGATGAACAAATGGGGTCTGGAGCAAGATAAGGATTCGGGCTAACAGACCCCCGCACATACCTAAGTTTGGGTAGTCACATTCCCCCAGGAAAGCTGGCACCACATTTACCCATTAATCAGTATGTAACTTTTTTCTCCTATCCCACCGACTACGTGAGTTCTCAGAACAAAAGACCTGCTCTTGCTCGTGAGCGCTCTCTCTCTCTCTCTTTCTCTCTCTCTCTCTCTCTCTCTCTCCCCCCTTGCTCTTGGGGACTTGGGGCGCTCCTGACTCTGTTGGCTCTCTGGCCACTGGGCCCCTGGCCACCCGGCCTCAGGCCACCTGGGGGCTTGCTACCCTGGTCTTCAGCTGCTCTTACTTTTGGGCCCTGCATTACCCTGAAACTTTGCCTTTCACCCCCCATTCTAGCTAGTCCCGTTCTCTACCATGGGAATGGATCACTAATAAACTGATTGTATGCTAATGGATTTGCTGTTCTGTAATTCTTTATATTTGTCAGCAAGAAGAACCAGGTCTCTCCTGTCAACACCCTGACAGAGAATGGGACCCACAACCCTTTGGTATGCAGGCTGGCACTCAATCCACTGAACCACAGCAGCCAGGGCTGGCAGCTCTATTTTTAACTTTTGAGCAACCTCCATACTGTTTTCCACAGTGGCCACACCACGAATATGAGGTTTTGCAGCTCTAGCTCAGGCACTAGTACAGGTGCCTTTCCCCACCCTCTTCTCCGCCCGCCACCCTGCAGCTCCCTCTCTCTGAAGGTCATTGGAGCCTTCCTCCCAGGCACGTATATCCTTGCACTCTTTCTTCTATATTTCAAGGGCCCTTCTTTTTCTCTGTAACTTGTTTCCTGAGCCCTCCTAGCACAGCTGGCTTGCTTCAATTACCTCTGTAACTTTCTAAATACCCTTTTGTTTGTATTTGAACAACAAAAAAAGAATATGAGGCTTTTATCTCTCCCATACCACCAAACATATGGGGCAATGATATGCTACAAGGCCAAACTCTGCAAGCCTGTTCACCCGCTGTTGGTGAATTCTACCTCTGGGTCAGAGTGATCAAACCAGTGCTGAGGGGAAACGAAACTGGGAACCAGTAAGTGTACCACCTTTGTGTAAAGCAGCATCTATGAAACAGTGTAGTCTAGGGCAGAGGGCATAAGGAAATGGGAGAGACTATCTTAGAATTATTCAAGTGGGCAGCGTAAGTGCTGCCCATGCTGCTTTGAAAAGTCTGGTATTTCTTGTAAACATGCCAGCTGGCTCATGGCAGGTGACTGTGGACTCCTGAGAATGGAAAAGGTGTTGGCCCCTATCCACAGGTTGTGCCCGACATTGCCACCATCTTAGATACCTTGGCCGTGATCCTGGGAGGGCACAGGCTGTACTGGACTTAGCAGATGCTTTTTTCAGCCTATCCCTGGCTGCCAAGTCACAACATAATTTTGCCTTCATGTGGGAGAAACAATAGTAGACCTTTCCAGTGCTTCCCCACAGCTACCTGCATGGCCCCACGATGTCTCGAGATGGCAGCCTGAGACCTGTCCCTGTCCTTTCCTACCTCAGGAAAACTGGCCCATCACTCTGACCATGCAGACATGTGAAGGTGTGCCTTTGGTGCTGGGCACTCTGCACACTTGGCTGGGACATCTGCGAGTGAGACGCTGGGCAGCAAACCCACAGCAAACTCAAGGCCCAGGCACCACCATAAGGTTTCTGGGAGTTGCCCGCTTGGGTGAGATGCTCATAGTCCCAGGGGCTGTGACTGACGAGGCGCAGGCTTACCTAACACCCAAGAACATGTAATAGGTGCGAGTTTCCTCAGGAATTTGGAAGGTTTAGAGGAGTTTTATTTTCCCTTATACTGCCCGGTAAAGAAAGGACAGGTGTGAGCCCTGGCTGGGTGGCTCAGCTGGTTGGAACGTTGTCTCACACACCGAAAGGTTATGGGTTCGATCCCTGCTCAGGGTGTTTATGGAAAACATGCTGTTTTCCCTCTCTCTTCCCTTTCTTTCTCTCAAACATCAACAAATGTAATCTCTGATGAGGATTGAAATAGAAAAAAAAAAAGAAAAAGGAAAAGGAAAAAGATAGGACATTGTGGGACTGGGAGAGTGGAACAGCAAGCTACCTTGGAGAAGAAAAAATACTAACGTAAGCCGATGGAAACTCTGGCCATCTCCCAAGCAGAGCTGTCATTTGAATTCATGTGTCTGTGACTCCAGAAGACATGAGTTGAGTGCTGTGGCTGAGACGACAGGAGAGTGTGCCCCTAGCATTTTGGTGCCAGCTCTGGAAGGGTGCAGAAACCAGATACACCCCACAGAGCAATGGCTCCTAGCAGTGCACCCAGAACTCGGGCAGGTGGAGCCTCTCGCAAAGGAACAGCACGTTGTGGTGAGAACTTCCCCACCTGTCCAGGGTGGGTTGAAAACGTCTGTGTTTTTTTTTTTTTCCTGGGCTCCAGGGAGAGTCTGCCCTGTGGTTGTAAAAGTTACTGATCTCTCCCTCTTCAAGGCCAGGCGGGCACGTTTGGTTCCCCACAGGGACTGAGACAGATTAGTGAAACTAGGAAAATTCCCTGGCAAGTGAAATTAGGGAATTGAGACAAATAGCTGAACAAACGGCTGAGCAATGAGCAGCCAGCTAATTGACAACAGGACCCTACCCTCCCTAACCAAAGACATCTAGGAGCAGATGGTGTAAGTCTCTCCTCCCCAGCCAAAGCCACCCAAGAGCAATGGCTTAAGTCACCCTAGTCAGGGGAACAGATTAAGAAACAACAACAACAACAGATTAATCCAATGTTAGAAATCTGAGAGAAATAGAGGGAGGAGGAACCAGATGATCTGATCCAAGTGCCTTTATTTGATGCTGCACTCACAGGCAGGCTGAGTTGGGATCGGATCGACTTCAGCATCTGGGGTCAGGGGGGAGGCAAGAATGGGGTTTTTTAAAGAAAAAGCACAGGATTTGTGAGGGGATAGTGGAGGGGTCAGTCTCTTGTTCTTCCAGGCGGGTGCCTCAGACTGGGTCATGGGCAGTCCAGCAGTCTGGGAAACTGGCCTGACCCTGTCATCCAAGATAGGGGTGAAACTGGCCAAGCTCATTCTGAGGTATCAGCATGCTCAAGGACACACCTGGGAAGCTAACGCATATTCTGTTGCGATCTTCTCGTGGGAGCTCCCCTAAAATTGCTGCCTATGGAAAATACATAAAACCCTCAGCGCTAGCTTGCACCCCTGCTTGTGTACTCCTGCACCCCTTCCCTCAGGAGCACACTTTTGCTTTCCTTATCCTAAGCTCTAAGGCTTCCAATGAGATGAGACTTCCCACCAGGGGGGCAGCTGGTCCCAGGCTTACCTCTGATCCTGTCTCCAAGGGCCCTCCTTTTGCCTCACTGATCTAAGCTTGAATACATTTACTCTCACTTGACTCATGTTTTGAAATTTTTCCTGCATGAGTCAAGAACCTGCACATCCCAAACCGTTCGGGGGCAGACCCGCCTCAGCTCTGTCCCGTTCCAGGGACAATGTGATTGTCTGGCTGCCATCTTTGTTCCCTCCATCGGCCTGGAGGACAGCATAGCACACATGGAAGCACACGCCCAGCAAGCCTGAAATGATAGCTGACCAAGCTTGTCTACTGGGCACTGAACGGTCTCTAATTGAAACTGGAGGGCAGCTGAGTCTGGGGCTCCTGCCACCTAGTCACCCACTGCTCAACCAAAAAGCAGAGACAGGGATTGGATTATAAATGCGCTTTTATTATCATCATTGGCCAGTGATTTGAGAAGGTGGCAGGTAAAACCCCTAACATCTACCTTCCCTTGAGCTTTCAGAAGCAAGTTTATATAGGGGAAATGTAGGAATTTGGGAGGGGGAAATACCTAGGGGGAGCACAGATGTGCTGTTTCTCTTGGGAGGAGGAGTTGAAAGAGAAGTCCGAAGCTTCTTCCCAAGCTGGCTCCTTTGTTCCAGTGTTATCTCTGCTTTAGAAATCCTCTTCCTCTCTTCCCTGGGTGCTTAAGGTTTATGGCCAGGGAGGTTAATATTCTCTGGTTAGGGAAGATAAGGTTAGAGAAGATAAGATTCATTAATTGGCTGTAAATTGCTCAACTGTTTGGTTTTGTTTAATTTTTAAAGATTTTATCTATTTATTTTTAGATAGGGAAAGGAGGGAGAAAGAGAGGCAGAGAAACATCAATGTGTGGTTGCCTCTCTGGCGTCCCCCACTGGGGACCTGGCCTGCATCCCAGGCATGTGCTCTGACTGGGAATCAAACTGGCAGCCCTTTGGTTTGCAGGCCCAGGCTCAATCCACTGAGCCATACCAGCCAGGGCTGTTTGGCTTTATTTAATTTTCTTGTCTCAGTTTCCCCATTCCACTTGCTAAGGAATTTTCCTAGCTTCTTACTATCCTGTCTCATAACGAGGAAAGCTGTCCTCCAAAATAGAATGGACTTGAACATTGTTACTGCCTCAAAGGAGGCACCGGTGCCATTATGGGAGCAGAATATTGTGTGTTCATATCTGATAAGTCTGCTTATGTATAACTTTTATTAAATCGCATGAGGATGCAAGTAAACAAAAGCCTTGAATGATCTGATGCCCAGCCTAGGGGACTTAATGAATCAGTGGTTCACATCCTGAGGCTTTTCGTGGAAGAAATTGCTACTTATTTGAGGAATCATTATCTTAATCTGTGTGTTCCCTTGCAGGTACCTGTGTTGTTGCTACGTTATCTGCCCCAGTGCAGCAACATCACCGCTTAATGAGCCCTTGCTGATCACTCAGGGAACAAACACACTGCAGAAAATGGGGAACACAGAAGATTCTAAGAGATGGTCACATGGGGTGGAATGTTGAAGGAAGTCATCAAGAGGATGTGGTTGCCAGTTGACCTTTGAAGTGGAACAGGGTAATCGGAGGCTCACTACCCCTTCCTGTCCTTGGGAGGTACACTCTGCCCACTTTTTTCACACTAGGAGCCACTTCAATGTGTAATGGGTTAAAGGGGTGCCCCCAGGAATATTGGAGAAAGCCCCCATAGCCCTTGGTTGGGAGGGTGGGGAATGCTGGATGATGGGTTTAGGGTGATTTTCATAACAAAGGCTAGTTTAATAGCTGTGCTACCACCTTGGGGCAAGGTGGGCATGACTTTTAGACTACATACTAACCAGGGGAGGTGGAGGCCCCTGGATCACTGAGTCACACTTGCCCTGACTGGGGATG